>OZ025241.1:22620817-22830817 GCA_964019155.1 Osedax fenrisi | reverse complement strand
ATTAGAGGAACAGAAGATAAAAAACATGAGGGAATTAGATTTTTTTTATGAAGATGAAAAGTATCGTAAAGAAACAGAAATGCTAAGACAAATTAATGATGAGAAATTAAAAAAAGATGGTATAATGGAAATAAAAATGCAAATTGAGACAGATAAACGAGATAAAGATGCTTTGGTTTTAATGAATGAAGTAAAAAAGAAGAGAGAAGAGGATTTAAAAAGAACTATGGTTGAAGAACAGAATGATAGAACACAAACAATGCAAAATATTATAAATAAACTTGATTCTAAACAAGATGAAGAATTAAAAAATATTTTAGAAGAAGAAAATAATAAAATTGATATTGAAACAAATAAAAGAATGGAGCAGGATAATATTCTTAGAAAAAATGAAATGGATCACTTGCTAGAAGAAGAATCAAAAAAACGTGATAAAGATATGGAAATACAACTATCTGATGATAAACAAAAAAGAGAAGCAGAAATGATTACTACACTAAGAGAAGAAAAAAGAAAACGTGATAACGAAATGATTGATAAATTAGACGAAGAAACACTTATGAGAACAGAAGAAATGAAATTAAAATTAGAAGAAATAGAAATCATAAAAAATAAAGAATTAAAAGTACAACTAGAGCTCAATAAAATACAAATTGACGAAGAATTATGTAAAAAATTTGAAGAAGAACGATTAAAAAAAGATGAAGAAATGAGAATAAGGATGGTAAATAAGAAAATATTAAGAGATAAAGAAATTTTATTAAAAATGGAGGAAAATAAAAATAAATTAGAAGAAGAGATGAAACAAAAATTATATGATGATAAAAAAGCAAAAGAACTTGAAATGAAATTGGAAATGGAAGAAGAGAGGGCTCGAAGGGATCAACAAATGAGAATTATGCTCGAAATTTTAGATTTAGAAAATGCAAAAGAACTAAAAACAAAACTTGAAATTGAAAAGAAACGAAGGGATGATGAATTTCAAAAACTACTTGAGGAAGAAAATATAAAAAGAGATAAGGAAATAAAAGATAAACTTGAAATAGAAAAAATTAATAGAGATAATGATATCGAAAAAAACATGGAAGAAGATAAAATTACGAAAGAACATGAATTGAAATTCATACTGGAAAGAGAAAATGATCAAGCTGAAGAAGAATTGCGTATGAAAATAGAAAAAGAAAAAAAAAGAAGAGATTCAGACTTTATAAAAAAAATGGATGAGTTGGATATAGAAAAGAAACATGAATTTAAACATAAACTTGAAATGGAAAAAATTAAGCTTCAAAAAGATATGGTAATTCTGATGGAGCAAGAAAAAATTAAACTGGAAGATGAATTAAGATTAAAGCATGATGAAGATGAAAAAATTAAACAAAATCAATTGCAATTAAAATTAGAAGAAGAAAATAAAATGAGAGAAGACGAATTTAAGAATAAGCTATTGATAGAAAAAGCTAAACGGGATATTGAATTAGAAGATGCAATAGAAAGTGAGAAAAGAAAAATTTCGGATGATATTAAAAATAAATTGAAACATTTAGAAAAAGAAAAACAAGAGAATATGAAATTAATTTTAGAAAATGAAGAAATAATAAGGGTTGAAAATATGAAAAAAGAACTGAATGATCAAAATATGCTAAGAGATAGAGAAATGCAACAGAAAATAACTAATGATAAGAATAAACGAGATATAGATATTTCTAATAAATTAGAAACTTACAAAAAAAAAAGAGAAGATGAGATAGCCATTGTATTGAATAAAGCAAAAGAAATTAGAGACGAAAATATGAAGATAAAGTTAGATGATCAATTAAAATTAAGAAACTATGAAACTAATAAAAAAATTGATAATTTAAATATTGAAAAAAATGAAAATTTAAAAAAGAAATTGAAATTAGAAAAATTGAAAAATGATCAAGAATTTCTCGATCGGATGAAAGATGAAAAAGTTAAAAGAGATAATTTAATGATTCATAAATTAAATGAAGAAAAACGTATTCGAGATGAGATTTATAAAAATAAACTTACTGATGATAAATTAAAGCGTGATGATGAAATGAATAAAAAGTTAAATGAAGATAGATATAAACGTCTTCAAAATATGAGATTAAGATTAGAAGAAGAAAAAGTTGACAGAGATAATCAGATGAAAATGATAATAACAAAAATTGATGGTGATAACAAAAAAGATTTAAAGTCACAACTTGAAAATATTAATAAAAAAAGAGAAAGAGAAGCAGAAGAAACATTGATTGAAAATAAAATTAAAATGGAAAATGAATATAACTTGAAAATGAAGAATGAAAGTGTAAGGAGAGATAAAGAATTAGATAAAAAACTTAAAAGAGAACAAGATAAACAAAATGAAGAAATTGAAAGAATTATTGAAATGGATAAAATAAAAAATAATCAAGAACTAATTATTAAATTGGAAGAAGAAAAAAAAGATCGAGATGATAAATTTAAAGAAAAATTAAAACGAATTGAACAGGAAAATAAAATTGAATTTGAAAATAAAGTAGATTCAGAAAAAAAATTAATACTAGAAAAACTTAATAATGAAATAGCAGAAGAGAAATTAAAAAGAGAAGAAAACTTTGTATTAAAGTTGAAAAAAGAAAATGAAGAACGTGAGTCGGATCTAAAACAAAAATTAGTTAGTGAAAACAAAAAAAAAGAGTTGGAAATAATAAAATTAATGGAGATTGAAAAAGTTAATAAGGAAAATGAAATAATGAAAAAATTAAATTCAGATAAAAAAAATAGAGATATTAAAATGAATTTGATGATAGATCAAATTGAAAATGATAAAAAAAATGATTTAAGAATGCAATTAGAGGATGAAAAAAAAAAGATGGATGATGATCTAAAAATAAAATTAATTGAAGAGAATGTGAAATTAGATATAGAAATGAAAAAAAAATTACAAGAAGAAAAAGTTATAGCCGATGAACAAATGAGATTAAAATTAATAGATGATAATAAACAAAGAGAAATAGATATGGAAAATATTATTAAAAAAGAAAAAATAAAAATTGAAAAAGAAATGAAAAAACTACTATCAGATAAAGAAAAATCTAGAGATTTGGAATTTAAAAAAAAAATAAAAGAATTGGATATAGAGAATAATGAAAGACTAAAAAATAAAATATTAAGTGAACGTATTAAAAAAGATGAAATATTGGAAGAAAAAATGAACGAAGAAAAAAAAAATTTGAATGAAAAATTGTTAACTAAACTTGAAAAAGATAAACTAGAACGAGAAGATATGTTAAATTTAAAAATGCACGAAGATATGAAACTCAAGGAAATTGAATTACAAGAATTGATTTTAGAAGAAAATAAACTTAAAGAAAGTGAAATGAAACGAAAATTAGATGATGAAATTAAATATCGAAAAAATGAAATGCATACAATTCTTCAGAGATTAGATTCAGAAAAGAAAAAAGAATTAAAATTAAACCTAGAACGAGAGAAAATTAAAAGAGATGAGGAATATAAGAAACAAATTGTAGAAGATAGAATTAAAAGAGAATTAAAAATGAAAAAAAAAATAGATATTGATATCGAACAAGAAGAAGAAATATATAAAAGAAAAATGGATCACGAAAAAATGAAAAGAGAAAAGGATAAAGAAGACATACTAGAAACTGAAAAATTATTCAGATTAGAAGAAATGAGAAATATATTGGAAGATGAAAAAAAAGGAAGGGATGATGAAATAAGAATTTTCCTAAGAAAAATAGAATTAGAAAAAAAAAGAGAATTAAAAACTATATTTGAAAAAGAAAAAATTAAACGTTATGATGAAATGCAAATGGTAATGGAAGAAGAAAAACTTAAAAGACAAGAAGAATTAAAATTAAAATTACAAGAAGAAAAGAATAAAAGTAATGTTTACTTAAAAAAACAAATGGAAGTAGATAAAGAAAAACGCGAAGAAGAGTTAAAATTAATTATGGAAAAAGAAAAGACCAAAATTGATAAAACATTAAAAGTAAAATTAGAAGAAGAAAAAATAAAACGAGACATAGAAATTAAAATAAATTTAGATAAAATAGAAAAGGAAAAAGAAAAGGATAAATTAATTTTACTTGAAAAAGAAAATGTTAAAAGAAATGAAGAATTACAAAAAAAAATAAAACAAGAAAGAAATAAAAGAGAAGAAGACATGTATTTAGAGATGGAACGTGAGAGAGAGAAAAGAGAAATAAATCGAAGAAAAATGATAGAAGAAGATATATCTAATAAAGAAAAGGAACTGAGATTAGTAATGGAAAAAGATAAAATGAAGAGTGATTTAAAAATGAAAAAAGATTTAGATCAAGAAGAAAAAATCAGAAATAATAAATTAAAATTATTATTAGAAGACTTAGAAAAAGAGCATGAAATTGAAAAAATAACTCAAATGGAAAAAGATAAATTTGAAAGAGATAATGTTATGAGAAAACAGCTAGAACAAGATACTATTAGAAGAGATAACCAAATGAAAGTAAAAATGGATGAAGAAAAAATAAGATTAGATAATGAAATGATAACACAAATTGAAGAAGATAAAGTTAAAATGGAAAGAGAGATGAAAAGAAAATTAGAAAAAGAACAAGCTTTAAAACAAAAAGAACTCAAACAAATTTTTGACGAAGAAAATAAAGTAAGAGAAATTGAAATGAGAAAACAATTAGATGATGAAAATAATATCAGAGAAAGTGAAATGAAATCGAAAATAGATAAAGATAGAAAAATTAAAGATGCTGAAATACAAACAATATTAGATATTGAAAGAAAGAAAAATCAAAAAGAAATTGAAATCATGATAGAAAAAGATAATAAAGCGAAAGAGTCAGAAATGATGGAAATAATGAAATATGAAAATAAATTAAGAGAAGAAAATATTCGAAAAGAATTAGAAAAAGATAAATTAAAATGGGAAGAAAATTTACAATATCAAATAAAAAATGAAAGAAAAATGAAAGAACATGCTATGATGATAAAGTTAGAAGATGAGAAGCGGAAAAAAGAAGAAATATTAAAAAAGCAAATGGATGCTGAAAAAAAATACATGGATAAAGAATTAGCTAAAGAAATTGAAAAGGAAAGAAAAAAAAAAGATAAAGAAATTGAAGCTAAAATTAAAGAACTAGAAAAGGATAGAAGAAGCAAATTCGATGAAGAAGTTAAAAGAAAAGATATTGATATTAAATATAAATTAACAGAAGAAAATAAATTGAATAGTTTAACTTTGAAAAAAAAATTAGCGAATGAAGAAAAAAATAAAAATGATGTAATCAAAAATAAATTAGATATTCAAACTGACTTAAAGAAGAAAGGAAATGAAGATGATAGAAGAGATAAATTAGCAAAAATAGCATCTAGTAGACGTGCAAAAGAAGATGCTAAAACGAAAAAGAACAATGATAAAAGAAGAAATGTTCAAAATCAAAGTGAAACTGAGAGTGGATCAAATTATACTGATCTAAGTGAAATCAACCCTTCATAATTTTCAATAAATAATTAAAAATGATTAATATTATTTATTTTATAATAATTATAGTAATACTGTATATTATAAGTATTATATACTTTTTATAACATTATTCAATATATTTTTTACACATAATTATTATTTTTATAATTTTCCATTATTTTCATGATACTACAGTATTTTATTGTATACAATAAACTGAAATTAAATAATATATGAATATCTACCTCGAAAAACTATGTTATCGTCAGAATCAGTTACACATATATTTTAAATGTATCCAATAAGAATACATTAATATTTAATTATACTGACTTTAACCATTCCCTGACTTTATCAAATACTTGATTAATATAATACAATAACAACATTATATATATATATATATCATATATAGAAGAAGAAATTTTATTTAGACATCGTTTAAACAATTAAGTTAACAATAATGTATAATTAATGAAATAATAAGAAAGTTATAGTGTAAATAAATATGTTTTTAAATTATTTTTGAACTTTTCTGAGTTTCTTTCAGCACGGAGTGTTGCAGATAGTGAGTTCCAGGCTATCGGTGCTTGTAACGAGAAGGCGCGTGAACGGGCAGCAGTAGAATGTATTGTCGATCTAGGTCGTATACGATTAACATGACATATATATATATACATATATATCCATATATTTTGTAATCCTATAAATAGTAATTTGCAATCATATAAAACCATAAAATATATATAAATAAATAAAGTACTGTTCATATGTATAGTATAGATATAAAAAGTTCATTTGTTTATGCAAGCGTTCGTGTGTGTCTGTGAGTGTGTATTGTTATGCATATACAAAGTAAACTCTTAAATCAGGCGATGCCGGCAAGCGTATCCGCGATGCTAAACTCCAGGTGGGGTACTAGCATTCCCACCGAGTTCAATTACGAAATCGTATTCGAGGGACAGAAAAATAGAGTGCTCTGAACTAAATCAAACAATGACTATATCTTAAAGATCATTCGGTCTCTCCGCGCGGGAATTCCATGTATTATAATGTTTATTTAGATTTTTCAAATTAATATTCACTAATCGTAGAATTTGACATTTCCGTGACAATATTTTAACATTTTTATTTCAGATATTAAATTTTAGTTTATAATAATTTTGAATAATTAATTAATTTCTTAAATGTAAATATCACATGTTTTCAAATTATATGTTTATAAATAAATGTTTTTGTACCATCACAAATTTTACGAAGCAGATATAACCTGTTAACCTTTGCCGTCGAGTCGTATCCGACCCTTGGCGACATCGATGACTGCAATGAGTAAATTACATATTGTTAACCAATATAATGTTAATAACAGTTAATTATTTTTTTTAAATTGTTCAACGAAAATCAGATATATTTTGAGGCAAAATATGATGCTTAATTAAATTAATTTTTTTTTAATTTTTTTAATTGTTGATATGTTATACTATTTGTAATAGTTATCTTTTAAATATCATTTATTATACATATAATAATAAAGATACTGTAAAAATTTCCTCAAGTTTGGATAATTATTGAGATGTCTGAACATTTTTTTTAAATAAATATAAATTCAAATCAATATTCTGAGTAAATTGAGTTTAAAGTTTTACTACTTTCTATTTTACATTTTATATAAACTATATGATAATATATGTTTATTATTTATATCTTTGGCTACATTTCTAGTAATATGATATAAGAGAATACCACAATAATATACTCATAAAGTTATTCTTGTAATAATTATATTATATTACCAATAATTACACATAATAGATGTCACATAAACCTAAGCTAGTTATGAGTCATACAAATGTCATAACTTATCAAGAAAATAAATTACAGTATTGTTGGGAATAGTTAATTTCCGGTACGTTTAGTTCTATGTCGTCTGAGTATAAGTTGTAAGTAACCACTCTATAACGTTACATGATTATTTATAATAGAATAAGATATATAAAGAAGAGCATGGGAGAAAGTATTGTGCATTCGATAGAATACCGTGGTCAATGATGGTATATGAGGTAGAGTATATATTTCTGATTTTATGGAATAATTTCTATATTTATTAAAATCAGAAAACCATTCCATAGTTTTATCTTTTATTTCAATGTCTCTAAATATATCTAACAGCACGTCATGTACGAATGTATCGAATGCAGAGGATAAGTAAAGTAGTAGTATTAGCTAGTTAGTGTCCCTATAGTTAATTATATACGTCATCGAATATGGAAATTAACGTGGTTTCAGTACTATGGAGTTTACGGAACGCGTTTTGTCTTACGTCCAGCAACATATTTACAAATAAGTAGTGTGAGAGTTTAGTATAAATCGCTTTTTCAATAATTTAGTTAGTAGAGGTAGTTGAGATATAGGCTGTGTTGAACATCGTTCCCTTTCCTGGACGGTGTTCCTTTTTGAACAGGAACGGGAACGGTAATAAAAATATGAACGGAAACGGGAACGCAGAAAGGAAAGAATACAGAATAATGAACGGGAACGAGGAACGGGAACGCTTTAACATAAATACAGGAACTAGTTCCAGTGTAACGCGTTCCTTTACAAGTACGGATATTTATATAGTATTAATTCAAGATATTTGTTATATTTATTTTATAATCTATTACAATATAAATAAATAGTGCCCATTGTTAAGGAGGAACGGGAACGGGAACGGTAACGGGTATTATAAAAATAACGGGAACGGGATAATATAATAGGAACGGAAACGGGAACGGGAACGGATAACATTTATAGAACTGGAACGGGTAGCGCTAAAAATGAACTTTGCCCAACAATGGATATAGGTCTGTAATTTGAGAATTCCGATGATTATGATTACATTTTTTTATTAGTGGCGTAAATAATACGTGTTTGAGTAAATTCTGAATAGTTCCGGTAATATATATACCGTATATAATATACGTTATAGTGTAAGTGATTCATTAATTATATTTTTGTAAGTCAAATTCAGAGTTATTGGAAGTTTTTGTTATTAAGTATAACGTAATTTGGTCGTGTGGTGAAGAGTATCTAGCAGTAGCAATATTGTAGATTATATATAATTACTATAGTATTCATATGTAATGTAACATGTGTTAGTGTCGAAGTGCATGGTAAGATGTGGGGTGAATTATACAGAGGGTTAAATGTATAGGTGAGTTTATAGAAAATGGTGTTAATTTTTTCTTTAAAGTATTCTGCAAATTACTTACATAGATGATCATCGGAAAATTGGGGAATCGTAGAGTTTTTCTTTTTTCCTGAGTAGGTCTTATTTATTGAAGTAAGTAGTTTAGGTCGTGTAGACCTATAGTCGTGTAAATAAAAGTTAATGTTGTCAATAAAGTATTCTGTTTTAATAGATGTTATGTGCGTGTTTGTGTGTTTATGTTTTTGTGTGTGCGAATTTAATATAATGTACATATTAAATATTAAGACATTTTAATTATCTAGCTGATATATATATTGATATATTATTAAATATATCTCAATTGTTTGCATATTACATATGTTATCTATATAGATAGATAGATATTTAGTATTTCATATATAGTCTTTTGGGTGTTAAATACATATAAAACGACATGAAATAATAATGTATTAATACAGAATAAATTAAAATAAAATAATGATGGTAAAATATGAATATAATTAATAATTATATTATTAGTTGTTATATGATTACGGAAGATTTTACTAGTATTATCATGTATTAATATAATTAACAAATAATATAGTTTACATTGGAAGTATATATTAATATAATATACTTTACAAAATGTGTAATAACTATAGGTTAACCTAATTAAGCTATTTCTGAGCTATTTCTCTCAAAATAAATATATAGTTTTGAAAAATTAACATAAATGATGTACAATATTTACTAAATATTTGTTTAATAAATATGTATCATAACAAATATGTTGGTATTGTAATATACAAAAAAGTATTAATTGTAATGCCTATCAAATTAGTAATCGAGCTGCGTAAATGAAAAGTATTCGTAATAGAATACATCTATATAAAAATGTAACTAAATATCTCGTACGAAATTGATGACATGTGGGAAACCTATTAGAAACCATAAATATGATTTATTTATTGTATAAACATGAAGAGAAATATGTTGGTTTAAAATATGACATAACTGAAATTGTTGTGGACTAGTAGGGTAGCTACCATAAACTCTTATATATATATAATAAATACATGCCATAATACATTTTTATTTCCACATTTAATTGGTTATCATTGTTTTTATTAATAATATTAAATATCTTATTTTAGTAAGATATTGTATATCCTTATATATATATATATATATATATATATATATATATATATATATATAATTCAAAATGTTGAAAAAAATAAAAAATATATGTAATATTATAATTGAATTTTCGATTTCTTTTCGAACTTCATCATCGTAATGAGACAAATAAAATATAATAAACGCAAACTAATAATATAAAAAAAAGAATATATTATTATAAATAAAACTAATAAAACCCATATATTAAACTAACTATATAATTCATCGATCGGGCTTATAGAAATAATCATATTGTCAATTACTCGGTGTACTCATATTACTCATGGCTACGCAAAGTTTTTGATAATCCAGTTTATAGATTTATCTCGATTTTCCAATTTCTTTTCCAATATCACCGTTTAGAAATATTGCTAAATACATCTTTAGAATGTAACCCCAAGTACCAAATGTTTCATCAACGAAAGGGAGAACAATAATGCATGCATCGTAAAAATCATTAACATTCTTCTCATATTTAGTACTTTCACACTCCAACCTCAATTGCCGCACTCACACAATTGAAGTGTTCTGTGGCGGAGAGGTGATTGAAACATCGATGGCGGCTGATTTTCCTAGTCCAGTTAATTACTGACAAATATAAAGATCGTCGATTAGTATACTATACACAGGTATCTGTGATCAATACCTGAAATGATGCTTTGTTGACGTTACATTTTAATCATAATTTTATATATTTATCCATATTTTTATTAATGTATTCTATATTCTATGACTTAATCCGTAGGGACTTAATAATACTTATTTTTAGCGATAGGTATATATTTTATTTAAGGGGGCGATATTAATATTTACATATTTTTATATTTTAAAAATTACAAAATATATAACCTAACCGTTATATTCAAAATCCAATATATATATATATATATATATATAGTTTTTATTTACCACGGAAAACATATCAACTGAGGTAAGTAAATTAAAATAATACTATATCCTATATATATATATATTAATTAAATACCATTTGCTACATTATATTGAATATGATTCACCATACCATTTTCTCAGGAAAATGTATCGTACTGTATAATACCAGCTACATACAACATAGACTTTTTTTCTCAGCCGGAAATATTCTATCAGATAAAGGAAACCTACTGTGCACTGTGTTGACAATTTAGACATATTGATAATTTAAAAAAATAAAAATTTATAAAAATAATTAAATCACTTTATTTAAATGTGTTATTATTTATTAATTAGATTACATATATTATATAATTTTAATATGTAAATTGGGTATACCTATCATATATAATGATATCTTAGTTATTTGATTTCATTTGTAATCGATATTTATATTATCTCATTTTGTTATCGACAATTCTTTTGATAACTAGATATACAAAAAAAAATATGTCGGTACTGTCACTGAAACTATATCGATCTTATGAAAACTGATACTAATAGGTGCCTACTTAAAAGATGCCTTTTCGTTAATGCCAATGCATTGTATAGAGTTTTACAGTGAATCGATGCTTTAGGTAACCTATAGTTTAATAGGGATTTAATGAGAAATGCATTCTGAAACTCAACCGATATTTTTGTTATTGAGATTGAGACTGCATCGATGATTTATGTAACTGATACTTAGATACTTTGGGTAACTGAGACTTAGACTGCATCGATGCTTTAGGTAGCTGAGACTGAGACTACATCGATGCTTTAGGTAACTGAGACTGAGACTACATCGATGCTTTAGGTAACTGAGACTTAGATGATTCGATGATTTATGTAACTGGGACTTAGAATGTATCTATGCTTTAGGTATCTGAGACTTAGACTGCATCGATGCTTTAGATTTCCCCATAATGCTATATATAGTATCGTACGATAAACAAATGAGTGAAAGTACACATATAAAGTTAATATATTTATTACAGGGAAATTAAGATTCGTGTTTCACTACGCATGCGTACACTGATTAGTGATTAGTCATAACGTGACGATTTCATAGCGAGTCTATCACCGCGGTAACGAAACAGACCGCGTTTACCTTTATCTAGACCTTTATCTAGACCTTTATCGAGGAGTTAATCGAGGGGTTTATCGAGGATTTTATCGAGGTGTTTATCGAACTTTTATCGAGAGGTTATAGAGGAGTTTATCGAGGAGTTTATCGATGAGTTTATCGAGGAGTTTATCGAGACCTTTTACTCATCTCGCTATCGATGGCTATGGTTCGTTTCGATAGGACCAATTTCAGCGGAAGCGGTGTTTCTCTACGAGTGGCCAATCCGTACAGCAGCGAGTCTTCTTGTTGCGTGGTGCCGACGGGCGGGTGACGTCCCCTGGCGGCGGGCATGTTATTCACGGCTCCGATTCTCATCTGGCGACGGTCACGCTTCACCGCTCGCACTTTAGCCATCATCATAGAATCGCTTTTCGAAGCGACCGCCGCGCCCAGTATAGCCGAACCGTCCGCGGCGTGCCGATATTTGGGCGTGGCGCGTATTTTAGAGGTCACGACGCCCGCCAACCCGCCCAGACCGGCCATCGAGCCGGTTACGCTTCGGTTGGCGCCGCCCCGGAAGTTCGGTCGACTTATTCGCGTTGCGGTCAACACGTCGAAGTCTACGGTGTCCACGGTACTGGTCAGGGAAGGGTCGCCGCTGCTTCCACGTAGACACACGGACAACATGTTCTGATGGGTCTTGCGAGATGAGTACGGGGCCTGGTACGATGCGTTGGAAATCTTCTGCTTGCGCATCTGATTCGTACGGCGACGCGATTTCTCGTAACAATATATGTAACTGTGTGGTGGAAATGTCGATGTAGCAGAGGTAGCAGAGGTAGTAGAGGTAGCAGAGGTAGCAGAGGTAGTGGAGGTAGCAGAGGTAGCAGAGGTAACAGAGGTAGTAGTCGATTATCATTCATGTTATATTTAATAAAATATGTATATTATATATCTATATATATATATATATATATATATATATATATATATATATATATATATATATATATATATATATATTGGTCAATCAACTAACTATAACAATACACCACTAACTCTTTATTTAGTTATAACTTAATACACCAACTAATTTATAATTAATATCTAGGTTTAATAGGGATACGATGGGGTGTAGTATCCTTATCTAGATTAGTGGCTGGTAGTTATATCAGTAGGACCATTTAAGACCTCACACACATATATTTTATTAAGTGATCCTCTTTTATTTATATATTTTATTTTATTTATACATTTTATTTTAGTTATATATTTTATATGATTAATCTCTTATTACTATTAATATTACTTAAATATATTTTATGTATATAAACGAATTTAGCAGATAATTTATTTTATATATATCTGTTTAATGTTCGTATATATTTACCTATATAGTATTGATATGTGTTATTTTATATATATATATATATATATATATATACATATATTTATATATATAGATATGTCTTAGTCATTTTACTTTTTAATCATGTTGTGTTATGTAACCTTATTTCTTGTGTGTGATATTTATATCATTGATTTTATTTTCTCATTGTATTGTATAATTGTTCTCGCCCATATACCTAGATTTATTTCTTTTGTCTAACTTATATATTTAATACAATGCAAATTCGACTCCATTGCAATATTATCTAAATACAATTATACTTTACAAAACGCCAATATATCACATTCATTTTATTTTTATATTATATTATAAGCCTATATATATTTTAGTCACGTTTCTACATTTTTATCTTATCTACCATATTTCTTGTTATCATTTGTTTTTATTATATCATCGATTTCTTATAACTAATTTTAATACTCGTAGTTTAACAATGCAGTCAACACACCCCTCGGTTGAGATTGAAATGAAAGAAGATGGAACTGCATTTCTGACCTTACTTCACCCAGTGGTCCCTATGAGCTGCTATGACAATGAATGTTCCTTTACAAGTAATAATTGTATTGGTACTAGAATTGCTACTAGTTTTGAGTCACACATTTTTCGTAAGCATAATCTGAGAACATCGAGACGCTGGAAATGTTCGTCTTGTAATGAACTAATGTGCGGCGCTACAAAAAGGAGGCATATATGTAAGCACACAAGTCAGGTTTTGAATTTATCAAACACAAGCAGCATTAGCATTCCTATATTTACCCCTACACCAATAGACTTAGATTATAGCAACGAATCGGATACATCAAATAGCTCATTACACGCTACATTACCAACACATGCTATTGATACAGAACAACAGGAAACGCAAAGGTCGACACACTCAAGTCAACATACTAACACCAGTCCATCAGAAATTATACTTAATAACTGGAAAGACAAATTATTTAACTGCTCTGATAAAGAGGAACTGAACTCAATAATAGTATCACTAAGCAAAATTATACTAACTGAAGGAAATAAACTCCTCATACCGGAACAGGTGTTAAACGATAATCAGATAAATAGTTCAAATACGCAAAAGAAAAGCACGTGTCGTAATCAATCTAGACAGCAACAAAAATGTCGAAGGTATAAAAGAATTTCGGCTAGGGATGCGGAACGCATCCAGTCACTATATCGGAGATTTCCTAGAAAAGCAGTTAGAAAGATATTAGGCCATAAAAACGAGGAATATACTGGGTCGATAAATGACTTAAAAGAATTTACAAATCCTCAAGATTATTCTTCCAGCTCTCAGCCATATACACATATCCATTGGAATACGCTTGATACTGATGAAATTAATATGTTATCCGCTCCTCCTACAAAATCGGAAATAATGAAAAAGCTTAAGAAGGCTAAAAATACCTCTCCAGGAAAAGACAAAATTGAGTATTTACACCTTAAACTACTGGACAAAAAAGCACTATTACTTGAAACAATATTCAAAGCTGTGCACAGAATTGGAATACCTGCGTGTTGGAAAATCAGCAAGACTATTCTTATACATAAGAAAGGTAGCACTGACTTACCTTCTAATTTCCGTCCCATCAGCCTACTTCCTACTATGTATAAGATATACTCTGGGATACTATCCAACCGAATAATTAAGGTCGCTGTGTCAAATGAATGGATATCCTCTCAACAAAAAGGCTTTTTACCCGGATTGAAGGGGATACAAGAACATACTTTCCTACTCGAATCAGCCATTACAGAAGCGAAGAAAAGGCACGATGATCTACACATTGTATGGCTTGATTTGGCTAACGCATTTGGTTCGTTACCACACTCGACATTAAATAAGTTATTTGAATCACTTCCTTTGCCTGCTCATACCTCGGCCATATTGAAAGACATGTATACTAATACAATATGTGAATACAAAGATTTTATGGTCCAACCAACTTCCGGAGTAAGACAGGGCGATTGTTTATCACCAATTATTTTTAATCTTGCTTCTGAACCTATCATAAGAAAAGCAATTGAAATAGCCGGTTATGACCTATTCGGATCTAAAGCTAAACTTACAGCTTACGCAGATGATTTAGCAATAATCACTGGATCTCATGAGGAAATGATGTCGACACTAGATGGAATACTCGAAGTTTCTAGTAGTATCGGCCTCAAGTTCAATCCTAGAAAATGCACTAGCATTTCTTTCAACAAGGGGGTTATTGAGGATCGACAGTTTATGTTGGGTCAAGAATTTATTAAAACTCTTCATATTGGCGAATTTGAAAGATTCTTGGGTATACCAATTGGATCTAAGTTCTTGTTTAATGTTACTACTGATATACCTGCTCAACTTAATCAACTTTCAGACTCTGGACTAACTCCATGGCAAAAAATAGAAGTTTTAAGAAGTCACCTAATCCCCTCTCTATCCCATGAGCTCTCATCTGGACGAGTCTTGAAGGAAAGTATCTACGATCTGGATAAATCTATAAAGCAGTTCCTAAGATACAATACTAATACTCCTGATAATGTTGCTACTCCATTCTTCTATGCTGACAGACATATTGGCGGCCTGGGGATTGGTAAAATCAGCCAAGAAGTAGATATTTGGACAATCTCTAAAGCAACGCAATTACTATCTTCTAGGGATAATATGATATCCTCAATTGCTAATCGCCAACTATCAAATACCCTCAATTGTGCTATCGGACATGATCATGAAATACCACTCACTGAATTTCTATCCGGTAGCCAAACGCATGGGTTATATGGTTATAGATTTTATAGCAAAGGTGCTAATCTTTGGACGCGCACTCGACATGCAGCAACACACCTTGGAGCTCGCATTGATATATCCGATGGGAACATAATCATAGCCATCGATGATATCTGCTCCACTCCTGCTAAGGTTGTAAAAAGCATGCGACTTGCGCTGAGAAAGCAATGGAGCAGAAAATTCATGGGACTTCCGTTACAAGGCAGTGTAGCTGAGTGTTTATCACAGGATGCAAATTCTAAGGTAATCACTAAGCTAATATCACAAGAATCGACACTATCTTTCAAATCCTGGAACTATTGGCACATGGCTAGAACTCAGACTCTTCCAGTAAAAGCTTTTCCAGGCTCAACAGATAAAAAATGTAGGCAATGCTACTCCAAGGATGAAACGACGATGCACATATTGAATATGTGTACTGCATCACTAAAAATGATGACAGAAAGACATAATGCTGTCCTTGGAGTACTAACTAAGTTCCTAGATGAATGCGATATTGAGTACGATACTAGCTACATCACACTAGATAACTTAAAACCGGATCTTGTTATCAAATATAACAACTCATGTTATTTTGTCGACATCACAATTCCCTACGACTCGATTACAAATATGGAATCTGCCGCTAATAGGAAGATAGAAAAGTATCGCCACCTCGGATATGTAATTCCCTTCTGTGTTGGTTCTTTGGGCTCTTGGTACTCTGGAAACCAAATTATCAAGACAGAGATGAATTTTCCTACAAATACCTGGAAAATATTGAAGACCGCCAGTATTAAAGAATCAATAGAAGGTTCGGGAAGAATTTTATCGAAATTCTTCAACTGTTTTTAAAGCGTTTTATTATTTTACTTAGCATTTTATATTGTATCTTTAGTTTATTATCTTATTCTCTACTTTTAACTGTTTTTATCACAAAATTCTATTTACATATTTTATCAATTTTTATTTTGTTTAATTATTATAGATATTTTTATACCGTTTATCTCCGTTTTAGTTTTAGGATCACTAACTATGATGAAGAGGTCATAAGCTCAAATATATTTGCTTAATTGATTTTTCAATAACACCCTTCTGAGTTATATATATATATATATATATTGATATTATTGTTATTTTTATTTTATTTTGGTGAAGTCCTTTCATCCCATCCAGGAACTTAGATAAAGTTATCACTTATAAGTTATCAATTATAACATGGATGTCTTAATATTGGAGCCGATCATTTATGTATACACAATTATATAAGAGCACTGCTAAATATTATTTTAAGACCTATTTTAATGGTGGGGATTGCACTCATGTCATACTGCTTATATGTCTGACTCCTTATCTAACTGAACCACACAGGTAATATATATATATATATATATATATATATATAATATAAAATATATATATATATATATATATTATATATATATATATATTATATATATATATAGGGGGTAGGTGTTAATGGTGTGTAACCAACACATAATGTCTAGTGCTGCAGTCTGTATCTAACAAAGTGGTAAACAGTATGTGCCACATAACATTAACCTAATCTCTTGCATCGGTTCCTCGTGCCATCCCCTGGTAATCGCTTCAGCAAGCGGGCTAAGATGCAAGAGACATCTAGGAGAGGAGATAGGTTCCATCTAGATTATAAAGCCTACTGAAAAATTCAATGACGTATAATAACAACAATACAATCATGCCCGATCGGCCGATGCCCGGATTAACAACGACCGCGTTGTCAATCGATAATATCCAGGATGGAAACGATAAATCGACTACTGGATACTCAATAAGACTACCAAAAACAATTACTTCCATTGGAACTTGGAATGTATGAGATAACTAATGAATTAAGTAGATAAAAATGGGATATGTAGGTCTTTCAGAAACTAGATTAAATGGTTGTGGAGAACTAACGACGAATGAAGGTCGCAAAATATATTATAGTGGACGAGAAAAACATCCAGAAGGTGTCGGATTTATAGTACGAAAGGAACTGATAAATGCAGTACTAAACTATACTACTATATCCAGCCGAGTAATTTCAATACGCTTGAAAGCAAGTCCAATTAACATCACGATAATACAAATATACGCCCCTACATCTACATATAATGATGAAGAAATTGAGCAATTCTATGAAACTGTTGATAATAATATACAAGAATCACATAAAAAAGATATATTAATTGTGCAAGGTGATTTCAATGCAAAAATTGGAAGTGATGCATATATGCGGAATGAGGAATGAGGAATGAGGAATGGGCTGAATACGCTGGGCGATTTGGAATAGGAGTAATAAATGATAGAGGCCAGAGATTACTAGAATTTGCTGGAAAACACCGACTGGTAGCGGCGAATACATTATTTCCACATAAAAAGTCAAGGTGTACCACATGGCACTCTCCTAATGGTGAAGTACACAACCAAATAGATTATATCTTAACGCCACAACGTTTCAAATAGAAAACCAAAGACCACACGAATACGATTCGATGTCAACAAGCTCACAAATGTAAAGACTGCAGATAATTACAAAGACGAATTGGAAAAACAACTTAAAGAGTTAGATATTCATAAATTTGACCTTACCACATCTTATAAGAAAATTGAAGACCTAATCATTGACTCAGCGACAAGAACTATAGGAAAATATAGAAGAAAAAAACAACCATGGATCACAAACGACATACTTGATCTGTGCGATGAAAGACGATCTCTTAAAGCAGCTAAAAATAAGAATAATATAGAACTTATTAGCAAATATAGAAAAGTCAATAATAAAATACGCAAATACAAGAAGACAGCAAAAGATCAGTGATACAGATGCAATGTAAATCAATAAATGAAGCCATGAAATATGGACGACATAACAAAAGATAATATGAAACTCTCAAAAGTCTCACAAAAATGCCAACAAGAAGCACTTCGATAATAGAAGATAAGAACGGACAGCCGCTAGCTGAAGAACACTCTATTTTAAAGCGATGGACAGAATACTATCAGGAACTTTATAACTATCCTTCAAACCTAATCATAGCGTCATAATCTGTCAGAACACAGATAATGTAGATGAACTACCAATTTTAAAATCATAAGTAGAAGATGCTATACAAAAACTAAAATAAGGTAAATCTCCTGGCATTGATAACATACCTGGTGAGTTACTAAAATAAAGAGGAGACGCAATCGTTAATGTTTTCACAGAATTGTGTCAATTATCATGGTCTAAAAAAGAATGGCCAAAACAATGGACCAATTCCAAAAAAATTCCAAAAGATTATGGCTGAAATTCAAGATGAACATATATCTACAATATCAATTGGTGGCCGAAATCTATCTAATCTCAGATTCGCCGATGATATAGATTTGATAGCTGGATCAAATGATGAACTTTAAACACTCACAAACAAGCTATAAAATAGTGCTAGTCGGTATGGAATGCAAATTAGTGTAGAAAAGAGCAAGATAATGATTAACAGTAATAATAGAAATATTCATACCAACATCCAATTATGTGGAGAAAAGCTAGAAGAAGTAGACTAGTTTAAATATATCGGTGCTACAATTACAAAAGATGGCTCAAGCGACTCTGAGATTAAAATAAGATTAGCTCAAGCTACATCGGTTATGGTAAGGCTAACTACAATCTGGAATAGCAAAGATATCCGTTTCAAACTTAAATATAATCTCTATCGCTCTATAGTACTGTCTATTCTAACTTATGGGTGTGAATCTTGGACTATAATTGCCATTTCCACACAAAAATACAAGGTTTCGAAAACAAATCACATAGAAAACTTCTTTGAATTACACACAGAGAAATGAAGACAAACGAGTACATCAAAGATGTGATGGTAAGTTTAATTAGTACATGTGAACCAATAGTACAGTCCATTCGCCGAAGAAAATTAAAATGGTACGGTCATACAATTAGACATGACAACCTTAGCAAAACAATCCTCCGAGGTATGGTTGAAGGTAATCGTTAATGTGGCAGACCAAAAAGAAAATGGATTGATGACATGAAAGAATGGAGTATGTTGAATCAGTCCGACTTAATGGTAAAGCCACACGACCGCAACGAATGGCGACGGCATTGCGTAACAGCCAGCTCATTTATTCCAGTACGAGTCGCGAGTCAAGGGAATAAAGTAAAGTAAGTATATATATATATATATATATTTATATATATATATATATATATATATATGTCTGTATTATAATATAATTTTAAATATCTATGCTCCATTAACATACATTGTCATACGTGCGATAATGCTATTTATAGGTTACATAGAACCCGGTGTGTGGGGTAGGTACTAACATAATAACGAGAAGTAGACATACGCCTGAGATAATCACGATGCTGAACAGGTTCCGAGAGAAGAAGTCCGGGTCATCATAGTCGGGTGTCGGTACGGGTCGCTGCGGTTCATTCGGGTCGGTACCGTTAACCGTTACGGGTTCTGTCGCATTCACCGGGTCGTAGCCCGCCGTTACACCCATGATCGTATCGATAACATGGTGCGTTAATGCATCGTCACGGTTATTAGGCTATTTGTGGGCGTTACTAAGGGGCGTTACTACGTTGTACGGTCGACTGGCTACGATTTGTATCTATTCGTAGCGTTATCGTTCGAAGTAAAGTTATTTATTGTTTATTTTAATTTATTTATATTATTTATATTTATATTTATTTATATTATTTAAATATATCCCATTTTTCTCCCGATATATAATATTAACCTATCGATGTTGATATTGATGTTTCTTTATAATTATTTAATAATATTTAAATATGTAAAATATATATATATGTATTAAATAAATAGTTATATATATAAATATTTACAATATACAGTTGTGCCACCTAAATACCATAATAAATATCATTAAATAAAGTACACGATAGCATTCAATAATATTAAAACTATTTTATATCAAAGCACCACGTTTAATTCATATCATATATATAAAGTATACTTTATAGTATACTTATTTTGTATACAATGTAATACTTTATAAAGTGCATATCTTCGTATGAAACCGTGCTTATACTGACCTACGATAATAACATTTTATTTTATTCTAAATCGAATACGAAAATAAACATTCTAGGAGGTAAACTTTAAAAACGTCAACGGAATTGTATCTGAATCGTATCGCCGACTTTTCTCGAGATCTACCGCGATACCGCAGCGTGCAAAGATGCTAGAAGTGTTCTACGATAGTCCGGACATCAACCTGGCGTGCGAGTGGTGTATCTACGTCGGCTTGTTCACCGGAATCGGGTTACGTAATAGTATAATAAAAGGGGTTTTATATAGGGGTTTTACACCTAATGATAACAGCCCACTTTTTAGGGGGTGTTATTGATTCGTTTAAAACATTCAATGATTTTATATCGGGCAAGTCAAATAATTACTTAGTAATATATATATATATATATATATATATATATATATATATATATACACGCGCGAGCATACACACATACACGCATTCACACATACACACATGCGCACATACACACATACACACGTACATTGTACGTCGTACAATAACAGCGCGCATCTTACCCGCGCAGTCACGGACTGTTCTCCTACTTGCGGAGGCCGGCCGAGTCTGGCCCCGACACGAGCGCCGTGTATCCGCCTAAACCCCGCTACGGAACTAAGAAACTCGCACTGGTCGCCGACTCCGTCGCGGCCAAGGTCACCGTAGACCGGAAGTCGGAAGCGTTAGACCCGAAGTCGAACGTTACGGACCTGAAACCGGTGGACCGCAATTCGAAGGTCGTAGACCGGAAGCCGGAAGTGGTGGACCGGAAGTCGGAAGTCGAGGACCGGAAGTCGGACGGCAAGGTGACGAAGGAGAAGGAAACTAACTCTATAATAAAGGATGACGATGTTACGGCTATCGGAGGTCGATCGTTCTCTTTCAAAGCGGCCTACGTCGCGCATGACCGGAACCGCAACGCCACCAAGGCAAACGTACAGTTCAGCCTCGAGAACTTCTGATGTGCCCGCTAATAAAATAACTAACTAACTAAATAATGTTCTTTATTCTGACCGGTACACGGTGTTTGCGTTTGTTATTAATAATAATATTAATATATTAATAATTATACATAGAAATATATACTGCATGCAAGTGAACAACTATGGTTCTTCGTAACATGCGACGTCGTAATTATTCAGCTGAATTCAAATATACAAAAGGAATCTTTATATATTTAAATAATCTAAAAGTTTTATATTTTATATTTTCAGTATATTTTCATCACTGGCGGATTTTGGTGATATATCATTAACCAAATCCATTTCAAGTTGATCGTCTTATTTTAAAGTATTGTAGTAAACATTTGGATATGAATTTAGGACTGTTTTATTATGTTAACATTACATAATTACGTTCTATAATAATCACCACATACACGGTATGTGTATGGTTATTTACCGAACATATGAATAATGATTCATCACTTCTAGCGTATTACTGGTCTACCTTCTCATTATCTTCAGACATTCTTTAAATTCTTGAACTGCATTTTACCTGCTACAAGCTTCTATGTAGCTTCTATATATATATATATATATATATATATATATATATATATATATCTAGGTATACCTATCATCGACAGTCATATTATACTGTTTTGGTATGGATAGGGGCGCTACAGCAGGGGACGGGTGGATAAGTCCCCCCACTTTAAAATCTAGGGGGACATCATATGTACCCCCCCCCCCCCACTTTACCACAAAATGTATTTTGATTGGTTGGTCCCGTACATACAAAATCGTTCCAGCGTACCTAGTGATGGAGGGTAATATTTAAGGAGTATGATATGTTCTGTGTTGTGTACAATTTCTGTACATTTATTTATAACACGGTTACATTGTATATTATCGTTTTGGGATATATATCGGAGTGGTGTAGTATGATGTATAACAAGGTTTATGTATTTATATGGATGTATGTTCATCTTATATTCCTAGTTAAACTCCACTGGCTACCTGTACGGCGTACAGGTATAGAATGGTACGCCATAGAATCATTTATAAAAATATACTAACCTACTTGCACATAAAGTAATTCACCACGACCCTCCTGACTACCTAGAATCCCTACTCAAACTTAAAGTATCAACCATTACCTTTACACGCTCAACCAATACATTTATACTTTAACTACATCCTAAATATAACTTAAATTCAACTATCCCACTACCAGTATTTCCGGAAATAATGTCCGGAATTGATTTCCAGAGAGTGATTTTTTAACAAATTGTATGTGGGAAACCCTTTAAAGTTACTATATTTCCAGCAAGTGTCATGGAAAGTAAAGTGGTATCCCACTACAATTGTAGTTAACTTGCTAGAAAATCAACTTCTAGCTAACATTTACGGACATTATTTCCGGAAATACTGGTAGTGATATACTCCATTTATAAGCATAGTTCTCAGTCCGTAAACCGAAAAATTTAAATGTATACTTTATAGTAGTTTACAATGATAATATGTATATCCAACTAGTTTCATCGATCCAGAATCATATATAATGTATATAGATAAAATAAAGTATACTTTGAAAAAATTCCAATCTATTTCATTCTCGCCTAATAATATTGTTCAATGTATATATTTATTTATAAGCGACAATTGGTGGATAATAATGATACCGTATACTGCATATGGTATAAGAATGTACCATAACAGCACAGATTTTCTAGTGGTTCATTGGCGTTTATTAATTATGTTGTTGATGTTTATATTATGTATATTAAACTAAAAACTAACTGGATATAGTGGAACTCTGGCTGCATACAACTATTCCCATTTCTTAACGTATCTTGAAACCTTAAAAAAACTAAACTCCTTTACCGTATCAATATAAAATATTATATTATTATAAATATGTCGCATAAGTATATATATATATATTAATCTATAGGGTTGTCATATTTTTATTATTATTAATGTCACATATTTTCGAATACTATTACATAAGAACATCGTGTCTTGCATTTAGACTATAACGTTCATAAACGTATTCGTGTAGCGTATGTAGGATATTACTGATCAACTAAACCTAGTTTGTTTCCGAGACTTTTTTTAGACTATAACGTTCATAAACGTATTCGTGTAGCGAATATATATATGTAGGATATTACTGATCAACTAAACCTAGTTTGTTTCCGATTATAATACTTTAACTGCTCCCCGGAATAAAGCGACAGTTTCGCAACATACGATTGAATTGTTACATAACACGCCGATATAAAGGAACATCTCTTCTCATATATATAAGTGAACCATTATAATAACTAGAACTATAGTTCTAGTTATTTTTAATTTCAAATGTGCCCTTTTATCATAAAGCCTGACAGAAACAGATTTCTCGCTAGCTCTATGCCTTTTATAGTAACAATTATGAACTCTATGCATGATCATGGCGGCGGTATTCTACCATTTTGAACATTGGTATAGTATGTGGCAAAGACGTTATATATTAATACAGGCTTCGCCCCTTAGATGTCTATGGTATGTGGGCATAGAAATCATATGTGTTAATTCGATAGTTTATAAAGATTAACCGCGGTTTAACCAACAAATTAAGATATATATATATATATATATATATATATAAATCTGTATAAATACCCTATATATGATAATATCAATGAAATTTATATTAAATGTATTAAATTACGAAGCTAATATATTATATATGCTATAGATTTTTAATTATGTATACAGTTTGTATACGATAAACGAATGAATTTTCTATAAATCATAGATGTATCAAGGATATATCTTTAGATTTACTAATATCAAAATATTGTTAATAATATATAATAATAGCAATAATTATTATAGGACTACGTGAATTGTATTTCCTTATTCATTTACTATAAATCTATAAAAATGTTAGGTAATAACTGTAAACTTCACTGAAATAACATTAGTGATTCCCAATTATAATGTGTTTGTACTTGTAACAAATAAATACAAATTACCTGTCTAATTACAAATATGAAAACCCAAAGGTTGAAAACTACCAAGACCTCCTATAACCTCTCCGTGGGTTTTAGGAAGTCTTGAAACTACTCATAGAGCTAGAGAGAAACTAAAAAAATAGAGGTAGAAGAAAACTACCTATGGACATTATTTACTTTATGATTTCGTCAAAGACAATAGTATCAAAGTTTATTTAAATAGTTTTTATAGTTCATTATGATTGGCTATTTGAATGAAACCAAATTATAAATATAAACTTTGAAAAATTAAATTGTTTTTATACAAATTTAATATATATTATTTATATATATTACAGTTATGTTACAATTATATTAACTATTATTTTATTTAAATGTACTTCAAATTTATTATAACTGTTTTTAATATTATTTTGAATTGCTAATTACAACTTTTTAGAAATGTCTGTTATCAACAGTATTTATTTGCAAAATAATTTGGATATAAATTCAAGTGATATTACTATTAACGAAAGCTCCCTAGATAACAATGGCAAATTAGATATATCTATAAATACAATTAATACACGTAGATCAATTAGAAATGATAATAAAAATGTATGTTACTTTAAAAAAAATCAATTGTTTGATTCTACAGAAGACACTAAAACACGTTAGTTTTAAACTAAATAAACTAAGTTTATTTATTTGACAAATAATTTTAAATTAAATTTAGTATATTCAATATAATATTCAATAAATTATTCATTATCACAATGGTTATGAATGTCATAGACATTATAAGTGTGTCAATATACCATTTATAAAGTATATGATAATATAATATATTAAATATATAATATTACTAATATTATATTAGTATATAAGTTCTATCCGGAATAGTGATATTCAATATCACTTCCTCGGAATGACGCCTCCTAATTTATTTGGCGGGCAGCGCTAAGTGAATATTCTATAATTCCCAATGTATATCTTATATATATATATATATATATATATATATATATATATTAGTTATTAGTATGTGTGGGTTAGTTGGTTTTATTGGTTTAGTTTTGTTCTGATTACTTTTTTTAGCTGCATTACATCCCAAAGTGAGCCTATAAAAACTCAACTAGTTCTTTTTAATCGTTATCCTGTTATAAAGAAACGTAATATATGATTATAATATATACTTGTACATTACGTAGTCAATATATTATTATACTTAATAGCGAATTCATGCCAAATTAGGGGGCATCATTCCGAGTAGGCAACACTCAGTGATGGGCACGATCACGACTTTTCACGATCGCCGATCGTCGATCAATTTCGTCGATCATTTTCTAACGATCGTCGATCTATTTACTCTATCATTTTTTAACGATCGCCGATCGTCGATCGTGTAATTATTTTGATCGTCGATCTCGATCATATTATTATATAGGCGTATAAGCGTATGAATTCCTGGCTGCTGCATGAACCACTAATGATCCACGCAGTACTCGCGAGTACTCACCCATTCACGCCGTCATATCAATATATTTATATATATATATATACCAATGTATCTTTTTTACTAATGTAATCGTAATATTTTACCGCGCGAGACATGCAAGATCAAACAATGCGTTTAATTATCTACTCTATAATAGTCTCTACGCCAAAAATGAGTAAAACTGTCAATTTCCCTATGGTCGTATTATATAGGACTATAACTTTACGTATACGTATAGGTTTAACGATTATTTTTCATTTGAGTATCCTATCAATAGTGCCATTATAGCAACAATATATAACCCAAAATGTAAGTTAAATTGGTTAAGTAATTACGTAGAAGAAAAAGATATGTTGTTATCTACATTTAAGAAATATGTTAATAGACATATCCAAGATAATGAGGTTTATATAACTACACCAGAACAAAGCGAAACTATTTCAGATGAATTCTATTTTATTGATGATAATGGACCATCCACTTCTAAATCAACGGTAGAAATAGAAATACTTAATTATATAAATAGTAAAAATACTAATTTAGATATGCTAAATAATTACCCTATTATAAAAATGTTATTCATAAAATACAATTCTATACTCCCATCATCCGCGCCGGTGGAAAGAATGTTTAGTAGGCTACCTATGGCTACCAATATAAATAAACCGAAACGCAATAAACTAAATGATACTAACTTTGAATTGTTAGTTCTATTGAAAGCAAATTCATTATATATCCTATATTAATATTATTTTATTATTAATTTGATCGTATTTCAACATTTTCATAAATAAACGTTATTATTATTAGTCCTATATCCTATCCACTATTTTATTATTTCTTGATATACATATATATAAATTATGTTTAAATTTTTTTCACGATCGTCGATCGCGATCAGTTGCTGACGATCGTCGATCATTTTACTCGATCATTTTCTAACGATCGTCGATCATTTTACTCGATCATTTTCAAACGATCGTCGATCAAGATCACGATCACGATCGACGATCGTGATCGTGCCCATAACTGGCAACACTCAAGTATAACCGTATATAATATTACTAATACTACTAATCTAATAATTTATTAGATTTAAAATAACAGTGTGGATTCGGTTACTCCTCTAAATAAATCACAAGATAACCGTATATAATATTACTAATACTACTAATCTAATAATTTATTAGATTTAAAATAACAGTGTGGATTCGGTTACTCCTCTAAATAAATCACAAGATATACTATTTTTATATTTGCACAATACACATATGATAATAATAAGGTTTATTAGCACATATCATAGGTGTGGCCACTCCTCGTAGGTGCATATAAGAATAACAATATGGAATGAGAATAAAAAAATAAATAAATAAATTAGATAAATAAATAAATAAATTAGATAAATAAATAAACAAAACGATGAAATAATATAATTTATAAAAATAGTAATATTGTATGATTAAAATAAGTGAATATATTACATTGTTGATATGTAGGCTTTTAGGTGTATAATAAAGGGCAGGTGTGAATGGATTGATCTAATAGAGTTAATTACAATTGTAATGGGAAACCCCCTTACTTTCCGACAAATTGCCTGAAATATAGTAACTTTAAAGGGGGTATCCCATTACAACTTGATAGAAAATCGTTTTAAAGTTACTATATTTCCGACAATTTGCCGGAAATACTGGTAGTGAGAACCCCCTTTATATATGTTACATATAATATGTATATGAATAATGACAATCGTGGAGAAATTTCAAGAAGATGACTTTAATACAGTGTTCCATAGGTTATTACCGCCTATGGTAATAACCGGTAATAACCTGTCCGGTAAAAACAGGTTTTTACCATGGTAAAAACCTAGTGTTGTCTATATAATTAAATATAATATTAATAATATTATATTATCTATATTATATTAAATCTACTATTTTCTATATAATTTACAATTATATATTATTTATAGATTTTATATGTCTTTTAATAGATAATATACAATTATAAAGTTAAATAATACTACATTAAAATCAATATTATAAGATTTTTTATATTTAAAAAAAAACCTTTATTAATTTTGACTCTATGTAAAGAACAATTTTTTTTAATAAATAATATGATATTGAAATAAATGAGTAAATAAGTCAATATATATATATATATATAAAATATTGAATATAATAATAATTTATTTTTGCATTAGTAAAAGGTAAAGCCCCATTCACACTAAATAAGCGGCAGATTTTTCACCGATATGCGGAGTAACGAAATCGTTAAATATTTAGATATATCTACAAATGATGAATAGTGATATCGTCACGATATCGGTGATATATCGGTAGGGATGTAGCAATGAGAGAGAAAATCGGTACGATATCGGTGAAAAATCAGCACACTTTTTCGGTGTAACAGGGGCTTAATACTGTAAAAAAAAACAATATATATATTAAACAATAGAACTAATAATATTTTCATTGAGAAATTATTTGAATGTATTCATTATTTGATTTTATACAATGCTATTTAATTAAATGTATCTATATATATATGTATATACATAAATACTGAATAGAATATTTATTTTTATATATATGAAATTAAATATAGTTTTTACAAATAATTTTTACAATACTGTATAACTATTTAGTATTATTTTCATTGTGTAATTTTATGAATATATAACACAGTATGATTTTATTTCATTTATAAAATATATCCAATTACATCAACTTGTTAATTTTACAATATAAGGGTGGCAGAATTCAAAATCCAGTTGGATTTTTAAAAATAAATGTACTATAAATGGCATAATTAAAGCAGAGTAATAGAATGTTTTGACAAATTTTAAATTAACATGGTAGAGATAGGTTTTTACCGCTTTTTGCCATTTTTGACCGGTAAAAACAGGTTTTTACCGAAAATAATGGAACCCTGCTTAATATAAAATGATATCAATTTATATACAATACTTATAAAATAAACTACATTTAATAAGTAGTTCGAGATTACCTCCGATATTACTGACTACCTATATATTATATTTAATTATATACTGAATATACCAAGAAAAATATCTTTGATTATGCTATGTGTATTGTGTAATATATTATATATATATATATATATATATATATATATATATTTATATATATATATATATATATATATATATATATATATATATACATATATATATAATATATTATATAATATATTATATATACAGTCAACTCTCGGTAAGTCGGACGATGGATAAGTTGGACTTCTCAATAAGTCGGACACATTTAGTTGGTTTGGTTGGATTTGTATCTAGATCAATGTTAAATTAATCGGATAAGTCGGAATTTTCTATAAGTCGGGCACATATTATATAAAATTTATGATTTTTATACTGGATAAGTAGGAATTTTTATAAAATGTCAGAAATGTTTAGTTTGAATAATGTAATATATTATAATTTTAGTAAGTAATATTATTGAATACCATATTATATGTTATTGATTTTTGCATAATTCCACATTTTGGTAACCCTTTAACTCATGCTGCGCGTCGCATGTCTTATTAGTATGATCTTATGAATCTCGGATAAGTTGGACATCTCGCTAAGTTAGACAATTATCCTGGTCCCTTGCGAGTCCAACTTATAGGGAGTTGACTGTATATATATATATGGAGTCAGGGTTGTTTGTTTTTTTTTAAACAAAAAATACCGGTTTTTTTATGAAGAATATGGGCTTTTTATTTATTAAATAATTTGTATGTTATTTGTAATAAAGAATCTCAGTTTAGATATTTCATGTATATTATATTAAAAAGTATTATACTATAATTCACACAAATATGGTTAGTTAAAATATGTGCATTAAATTTAATTATACATTTCTGAGATATTAGTATGATATAAATTAAAATTCAATATATATTTATTTAGAAAAAAATATAACAAATAAAGATAATGATAAAAAGGATTACATATAATTTAGTTATCTATTTAAAAATAATAATTTAGCAGCCATTTCGTAGAAGATTTCTCAATTTATTAATTTACATGGTCAAATATATGTTAATTTCTAAGAATAGTATTATATATGTATATATATATAATATCTAGTACCCTTAAGGATGGAGGCGCGAGTTAAAATATGATTAATATTTGTATTATAACAACAACATTTTAATACATATTATCCATGTTTAATATCTTATTTATAAATTTGTAAAATTTCTATAATTATTTTTGATTATTTATATCAATATAAAGTGTTTTTATAAGCGTAATCAATATAATAATTATTTGAAATTGACAGGAAATGTATTAATATATTCGGTATTTTTGTAAATACTTGTCACATTTATTTGTATATTTCGATATCGTATACAAATATTTTACTAAACAAATTTCTATATTTACATTAAGCATAGATTATAGATAAATTCAATATAATAAATAAACAAATAACGTATGTGTATAACAAGATATTATTAGTTGAAAGGAGATACTTCCATAGAAAATTTAGAAATGCATTATTTCTATAATTATCTATGTATATAGACTATAGTCAATACTTTATATTCTTGTATTTATTTTATATTAGTCATTATTTATTTTTTATAATACTTTATAACTATTATTAAACTATTACTATAAATATAAATTTATATTTATATTTTGTAACTTCTGTACATATATTTATTTATATATCGCATTATAATAAATATTTGAGTACTCTATATTAGTACTAATTAATATTATGTCAGTGTTGTTTATATACCATTATATTTTACTTGTCATTTATATATATATATATAAATGTAATATATATATATAAATTTTTTATAATCTTTTATGATTATTTGATTTAAAAAACTTTGAATTTCATTTTCTCAAGTTTCTACTTTTTCACTTAATAACCACACATGCCTACTACTTTTTAATATTTATTATTTTTATCTAAAATTGTAAGTGTAAATGTATAACATATACATCTATAAGAATCCTCTTGGATTTAATATTATATATTATATTAATCAAATAAATGATAATAAACTTGCATATTAATGAAAAAAAAGGGATTTTTATTTAAATATGAATAAGTATACTTTTATTACAATATAGAGCTTTTTTAATAAAAAATAGTATAGTATATATTGTATACATATATACTATACTATTTTTTATTAAAAAAGCTCTATATTGTAATAAAAGTATACTCATATTTAAATAAAAATCCCTTTCTGTTTACGTTGAATTTTCAACATATTTCAAATCAAGCGTAACCCCTTAATATATATATAAAAATAAAAAATTGATTCCAGAAGGTGATCATCAATTTAAAATGTTGAACTAAAAAATATTGAATTATTAAAAGTATTATTCTCTTGCATTCTTAATTACAGGATTATCTGAACTGCTTTCAAATGTATATTGGGTTGTGGATCTGATAACATCGCATTTGATATATTTCCTGAATATTTCATTTTAAATATCTAAATTATGACTTATGATATAATGTTATATGTTTTCCAATTATATCAACTTTATAATAATATCTTTAATGTACAATATATCATTCTCATACCAAATATGTAAAATGATTTTTTTTTTAAATAACTTTTTTTTGAATACAATAAATAAATATAATATTCAATAACTAAAATATTACTTCTATGATAGAATTGTATATGCTTTCCAATGATACCAATTTTATTATAATAATATTAATATACAAAATCTCATTCTCATACCTATTATGATAATCTACTGCTAGATATATTCAATGTAATATGTATATTCAATAAGATAAATTTTTGTACACAGAAATAGCCTAATAATTCCTAGAAACTTGTATATATGTAGGTAATATATCAACTTAAATATATTCTGATTTATAGAATTCAATTATGGTGGATTTCTTTCCGAGTTTCATTTTATATTAGTATATTTACAATATAATTTAAATAATATAGAATAAATTTAAAAATAGTGAAAGTAAGTCACCTTTATAGTAATTCATATTTCTCTATCAGAAATAGACGGATTTTTTTTTTTTTTAACCTCATTTTGAAGGTAAAGCGAGAGTTTTTTCCTTTATTTTTATTCGCAATTTTGTTCGCCATATATTATATAATCTATACGACGAATTATGAAGTACTGATAATAATGATAATACCGAGCATAATGGCGGACTGGCCGGCTTAACGGGCAGCCACACAATCATGACTCATCGTGTTAGCTAATCGAGAAGTTAGCTACGACGCGCTATCGTTAGAGTAGTATTTATTGATTGATATCCTAAGCAAACATATATATTCTAAATAATAACACGTCGCACACAGCAGTCATCAGGAAAGGCCGCAAGCCGACCAAGAAGCGCAAAGGTTGCAAGCCGATCGCTAAGGTGAAACGGTTGGCGAGGACGGCTAAACCCGCGGCGGCATCCAGCGCGCGTTGCATCGTCGTACCGTACAACGAGACTACTCGCGCCGTCTTCGTCGCGGCGTTAACCACCGAATCTACTAGTACGGAGGAGGAGAAGAAGAAGACTGAGAAGAAGGAGGCTAAGGAGAAGGAGGATGTGGAGGAGATTATCGCCGATGACAACAACCACGACCCCGCCGAAATAAACACGCGCAAACGTCGACGAAGGATGTCGCTGCACGCCGTCAAAGCCTACCAGTGGGACGATGACGCGGAGCAGACGCGACGGAAACAGGCCGCCGAAGAGGAGAAGGAGAACACGAAGAAGGTCGATATTCCGGTTCGACGATACCCGACCATATACGAAGTGCCGCGTCGATGCGAGGCGAAGTCTTCGGTTCGCAGGCTCAATCTTGACATCGACCAGCCCCTGACGCCCAACAAGTTTGTCCCCCGGCGCGCGCGAGACTAACTAATAACGTATGTTAAGTAAAAACTTAGTCCCGCGAAACGCATACTTTGAGGGCTCTATTATAAATGTATATGTAGAGGATTCGGGTATATGCATATATACATGTATATGCATATATTAGTTATATATAGGTAATTTATCACTAAGGTATTACGCTTAACTGATGACTTCTCGGAGGCGTTAGTCAGCGCTAACTCAGTCATGCATATCATTGCATTATACTTAGTCATGCATATCATTGCATTATACTAAGTCATGCATATCACTACATATATATATATATATATATTTAATATAATGTTTGTATTTCATTAGTATTTAGTATACAATATTGATTAGTATTAATGAATTACTAAATTATATGCGTGTTATAACATCAAGCGATCTAAATCGGTGTTTTCTTTAGAAATTCAACCGAAACGAAAGAATGATCTATTACAATAGTTTATTTATAATACGCGGGGATTGGTCATCTCTTACATTGTAGCTATATTTACCTTATCGCTTTGACATTTCATCAGTACTAATAACTATAGTTATACTATAGTTAAACTATATTTTATAGTAATAACTAAACTATAGTTATATATATATATATATATATATTTAGTATTCATTTTTCCAACCAAATCCTAATTAATCTTCAATGATTTCTATTCGATATAGAAAAAGGCACAGAAAGTACATGCTACGCAAGCATAAGATGACGTTCCCCAAGAAATCCGCTAGCGAAAACGAAGCGATCGAGGCGAAACTGAATAGTCTTTTGATACACGGAATAACGTAGGATTAGGTGATGATTCTTGTAGTTTTATATTTAAAATAATGACTTATAAATTGTTTTCTAGAAAATCGTTTATTTATTACCAGAATATATTTAAGATAATATTATAAAATAGATTATAAATGATATTAAATAAGCGATATATCGGCGGCGTTTCGAGAAATATAATTTACATATTCGTTGACACACAATGAACGTTGGCCACGCGCGATGGTCATGCTCGACGTGGCAGCCGCGTGGTGGGCGGGGCTAACACCATCGTAGTAGAGCGGGAGGGAGGGACGAGGAGGAGGAGGAGTTAGCTATCCAGCATCTTCTTCTCCACGCGCAGAATGAATACCCTGCTACCGGAACCTGCCGCTATTCTAGGTCTACCTGTAAGGAGGGTAGCGGTACATTTAGATAGGAGTATACTACGCTAAATAGATATATTCATTATTATATTCATTATTCTAATCATTTAACTTGATTCGATAATACCGATAGATAGAATTAAAATACGTATTTATACGGATGCATTATAAGCTTAAGTTTCGATGAGTAAATCTATGATTATCGATATGCGTTCAGTAAATAAATATTTATCTATTATAATAGAACAAACGATTAATCTATATTATAATTATTTACTTAAGTCTTAAGTACATTTATACATTTATTATTTAGAAATTTAATTGTTATGTATATTAGTTTAATACGAATACTATTTAAATTTTCGTAAAATATATGCTACAAACTTCTTATGTTCTAAATAATTAAATGCATTATATAATAATCAACAAATTAACACGTTAAATTTAAAACAAGTTAACAATTTCATATCAAAATTAATATATTTATAGAAATAGGGGAAACTACCCACATTCTGTGATTTCTTATATTTTAAGATATAGTGGAAAGAAAAACTTGATATATAAAAATATTAAAGAATTAAGGATGTGGTGAAACAGTATAAATAGATTGTTCTGTATGTTTATATATTATTTATATATTATATATGATTTTATTATTTATTATTAATACAAAAAATGGCGATCTAATAAAAAAATATCCACTTATTTATTATTTCTACAATATGAATTATATATTATAATAATTTATAATATAAGTTTTTTTTTCTGTCTTACATTTAAATAGTAATCAATATAAGTTAGTATTAATAAAGAATTATAATTATTTAAAAAAATAAAACATCAAAAAATGCATAAATTAAAATATATTTATTAGATTTTGTAATCTTTACATAAAATTGTAATTAATTCTTAAGAGTATATTTAAATATATAAAGTATTGGTATTAGTGAATTTTACTAAAATAATTATTTGAGTAAATAGATTTACAATATAATTATGACAATTAATATATTATTTTTCTTTAAAAACTAGTGTATTCATTTAATATTTGAAAAATATTTATGTAAATGTATATATATATATGCATAAATCAAATAATATTCATTTTAAATATGTGATGAAATTAATTGTATTATTTTATTATGAACAAAAACCTCATTAAAATTCAAGGATGTTTGGGTTTTTACTAACTCCAAATATAGTGGATAGATATAAAGAAAGTTTATGTATGAAATGGTAAAGTTTAGAGACACGTCTTTTATTAAAGTGTAATTGCAAGAGTATATGTAATATAATCAATATGGGTCAATTTATATAATAAATATATGTCAATTTATAAAATAAATATATGTTAATTTATATAACCAATATATGTCAACTTATATAATCAATATTAATACATATTAAAAATACATTGATGATACATCAGACATTGGAACTACCATAAATTAAAGGATTTCTTCAATAAATCATCTTTCTTAATACTTTTTAAAAACAAATATTTTAATATAACAGATTATTTTTAATCAAAGAAAGCTATCTTGAATTAATGTGATATATATATATTTTAAATATTCAATTATTAATATTCAAAATATTTTACATTCTTTACATTATTCTAAAGTATTACTAAAAAATTTCTAAAACTTATTTACTGAAATAAATTTATGAAAAAAAAAAAAAAAAATGTTAAATACAGTTCTTACCATCTTTCTAAATATTCTTTTTGTTATGTTTTATTCAGTTTTACTTCATTTATACTAATACATCTATATTTTTGTTTAGTGTATTATTTTATAGTACTTATTATTTATTTTAGTTATTTATTTATAAATAATTAAATGATGATTTCATAATTTTATGGCAAGTTCAAACAATTTATATTATTGTTCTATTTTATTCAGTGTATTGTATCTATGTAAACAGGAAGTCATCTAATATTTTATAATATTTTATTTATTTAGTTTTTTTGAACTTGCTTTAAAATTAAGGGTAATTGTCTCGATAAGCTTTAGCTTCTACAAAAACCCTGGTGCAAACCTAAATCTGATAATAATAATAATTCAATCTATTTAATGTATTCCACATTCCCTAACAAATATCTAAACGAATTATTGTAATTTCCCCAGAAAGTAAACATTTATAATTTTAGATTACAATATCCAGATTAATATTATCTCATTTTAAGAATCGTCTAGAAATATTTAAAATTATTATGTATAAAACAAAACTAATAAATATTCTATTTGAGTTGTTATATTTCAAATATTTATGTTATATAATATACTAAAATATAGTAATCGAAATTATCTATTAATTAGTAATTTATATAATTATTCATATATTGATTTAAATATAATTAAAAACAACAAAATAAATAGAAAAAACAACTACAAAACAAACCCGGAGCTCTGTCGTTATCCACACAATAGATGGCGCTCTGAAGGTCGTACATCTGTCCTACAGTCTGTGAAAACGTGGTGCAGAGGTCATAACGGTGTATATGTTAAGGATTGAAAGTGGGACGCAAATTCCGAGAATATTTATTTCGTTTTCAATTGTATATGTAAAACAATCTAATAAAATCAATCTCCCGATTTATAATAAATAAATAGGATTATAAACAAAACGATTGTCGGGCACAAATTTAAAGTGTGGGGGGGTGGTAATTGCCCACTAAATACCCCTTAAAAAGGGTAACTAACGTTCAGAGATCCCCTGTCGAGTATACGGCACAGGTTGGAGTCGCTTCCCCCGCACAGGATCGTGTCCTTGCCCAGCCATTGGCAGCAGTACATCTAGTGGAGTAGAGATGATTAGAGTAGTCGTGTTATGTTGTATAGTGTAATAGTTTAATATAAATAGTTATAGATATATATATGTGAATGTTTATAAAGTGAGAAAGATATTAAAATCATGACAATCAACTATACGATGTAGAGTTTTCATTCCGAAATATTTATTTAGATATAGAACTAGGCATTTATTAAGCTTAAATATCAGGCAATAAAATGTATATATGTGTATCTATATATTTATTTTAAATATATATTAAATTTTAATTATTTATATTGATATATGACCAGAAATAATAAATTAATTATTTATTCATTAATGTCGACCTAAATAAATTATTTTAATATATTAGGAACATTGTTACAATTTTAACTGCGTTTAAATAATAATATAATTATAATTTTGTCTAATAAATCACAGTGAATTAACAACATTATAGTTATGCTACGGCATACATCCTATAGGATAATCACTCGTTGCATATGAAGAGAATCTAATCTGTTCGGTAACATCTATAGAAATTATTTAACTATTTAAAAAAATTAAATATGTTATCTAGTCAAATAATTGTTTTTCATCCGACAGATATCATATTTCAGTAAATTAATGTGAAGAATATATTATTGAATATATATATAACATTAGTGTATTATTAGTTGTAACTAAATTATTGAATATGAGTATACCCTACTGGGCCCTATATACACGATACTTGAGCTAGTATTAAGTCAATCTATTGCATGTTAAATATACTTTTAGAATTCTACATCGTATCTGTTGAAGTATCGAATAACGAGTAACACCACAAAGCGCTGTATCTCATCGGACGATAGAAGTTTGATTCGTTAAATATATATATTTCTCGGGTGACAGCATAGAAAAGATATTGATCTTAATCTGATTAATAATAAAATAAATAATTATATATTTCATACGAAAAAAAATGTACAATTTAAAACTTCTAATAAATATTTATTATTTATTATTATTATTATATATATTGGATACTTATCTATATATAGGACATTATTGAAGTACAAATTATGAATAAAGATATGTCCCTCGAATAGAAAGTAACTCTATTACAATGGAATGTTAATAGGCAATTTTGGAATTGAACAGACATCAAATTATTTCTGATCATTATAATCCACAGGGTATCAATTAAACGACAGACTATTTCAGTTATGTTAAAATATTAAAATAAATAGATGGAAATGAGAACTGAACGATGGAATAATAATAAAGGTTATTATTCGAAAATATGGTATTTATGTGGCTTCTTATTTTTAATGAAATATGAAAATTATAACAATAATCTATGATTATTTGAAACTCAAGATTTCCCCTATTCTAATACAATATATAAATAAAATTGTAATAGATATAATATGTTATCTAAAGAAAGTGCTGGTATAAATCAAAAGTAGACAGTTTGTGAATAGTAAGCTTCCACAGAACAGCTATGAGCTAAGAGTGGCTAATATAATTATTTAGAAAAAATTATCTTATTATCCAAAACATATCATTCTGTTAAATTCGATAAAATACCAGCCTCACTGTATCGTCTAATCATGTGAAATTCTAGGCAGTATATCGAGGGGATATTAGTAATTATATAATATATCTAATACTTGTATATAAGCGATTTATTATTTGAAAAATACAATATTCATTAATTAAATAGAATTGAGAGTTATATAAAACAAATTAAATGGTGTATGCGTAGAGAGTTATATTTAATACCCAGATTAATGATCAGTAAACGAAGGCTTCTTCTACTAAATGCCCATATCCATAACATTATTTATTATTATAACGATTATTTTAATAGGTTGGTAGTATATGGTGGGACTACATCTGTAAATCTGACCAAAATAAAATATACAGTTACGCATCACAAACATCGGGGAATAAAGCATACTCTTGTGAACATGACATAGGGGAATATTCCTACCCTTACCGTAAGTTAACTATCCTAAGATAGATGTATTACTATCGTACGTGTCTAACAAACCACGCTCTTATGCTGGTGGTTAGGGGAATAGTGTTAATAGTGGTAACTAGCATGTAGCATGTACAAATGTACACTTGTTCGTTGTACATGACATATATGTCAAGTAGGCATGTCTTAAAAACTGTACTAGTGGAGTTTACTCATGTGACATACCTTAAGATAGAGGGGCGGTTCCGGGATGCGGGGCTTACAAACTATACCCTTGTGCGCTTAATCGAGGAGTTTACCCTCGTCGCATGTGACACACCGTACGGTAGGGGGAGGGGCGGATCAAGGGGGGCGTGGCTTACGAACCATACTCTTGTGCACGTGATCGGGTGGCACGTCCTTAATCTTGTCACCGCTGCCGTAGTCCCAGATCTGCAGGACGTTCTCCTTACGCCACGAGGCCGTCAGTATGTGGCTGTGCTGGTAGTCGATGTCGATGCCGTCCCCGCAGATGTGCGGCCCGTAGATATGCCTACGCGGTGAGAGGGCGAAGGTAGTTTAGCTCATCGAGGAGGTAGTGTTTCGTAAAGTGTGTTTAACTGATTTGGTATTAGTTTTGTTTGTTTTAGCGAAATAGGTGGTGGATATAATCGTACGGATGTTGTGCTGTAGTTATGTCTAAGGGGTTAAAACAGTGAATAACAGGGTTAACACCCGCGGGAAGTGATGTTTAGTATAGTGCTATAGTTTAAGGAGAGGCATTACCTTCGCCTATTTATTTTAATTTTTTGAAACAAAATTAAAATTATATAGATATGGTGTGAAAGTGCCTTACTTTATTTTATTTTTTGATTTTTAATTTTTAATTTTATTAAAATAGGTAAATATACTTACTGAAAGCAGTCGCTTAAATCGACTAGTGCACTCATAAATGTGCACCTCGCACATGTTATATAGTCGTATTTTGGAAGTTAAATAAAGTTATGAGAAATAAAAAGTTCAAGACTATAACAAAACTACACTCTTGAATCTTAACATAATGATTATTGTTCAAGTCTTTGTTGAATTGTCAATACAAATTTAAAACTTACGCCGATGATCTCTATTAACAAAATGCATATTATTAGCTATTTAATATAAGATTGATGATAATATATTTATATTAGTTTAGTCGCTAATGTTGAGTATGTATAAAGTAAAATATTATTTTCTGTAATATGTTACAGTTATAAAAATTGCTGCAAATATAAATATTCTATATCGATTAATTTAGTATAATAAAATAATTATTTTCTTGGATTATCATTTAATGATAATTAATGATAATTCAATAAAGGGATATGCCTTTATGAATTAAATGTAAATAGATAGGGATTTTAATTTTTCTTAAAAATACTATAACTCAATAAATAATTAATATTTTTTTAATTCTGTAAACTGTATATTGTAAAAGAGAATGTATTTTAGATTGGACTATCTTTTTGTATGAAAATATTATTTATTTTATAAATATATTTTCAAAAAGTAGTAAAAATTTATACTTATACAATTTTTTTAATCGATTTATATTACAGAATTTTAATAATTGTGCTATATTATCTATTAGTGAATATATTATAGTATGATATAGTCAATTATTGATCATTGACAACACATACGTCACCACTCTAGAGAAGGTACACATTCGAGCATTTACTTGTAACAGATAGAAAAGGTATACATTTTTAAATAACGTGTATATTGTTTTTATTTTATTTTTATTTTAATGAAAATTACAAAGTTGTTCCCCATACTAAAATTTTAGTATTCAGGTTACAATTCACTAACTTCTTATATACTACTGATAAACACTTACGATTATAAAACTCAGATGCTATACATATCGTTATAGAAATCATTGACGATACTGACATAGGGGTGTGGTCAAATTACACACTTATCAGGACAACAATTTGTTACATTTAAATATACGGTTAAACTTTAGAGAATTATTTCATTACGATTTTATAAGTACTTAAATAAAAAGTTAATATTATTATTAATCGGGCGACAGTAATTTATAATCATACGATAAATGAGAACGAAAAATGTATTCCTATGTATTATACACGTGAAAAGAAAAACTTCTAATAAATAATTACTACTACTACTACTACTACTACCACTACCACTACCACCACTACTACTACTACTACTACTACTAATACTACTACTACTACTACAACTACCGCTACCGCTACTACTACCACCACCACCAGCACTACCACCACTGTTACCTGGCGGATCTCTTCATGCGTGCGTCCCAGAACTGCACTGTATCGTCCCAGCCTCCCGAGACAAACAGATTAGTGTCCGTGGGATGAGCGCATACAGAGAACACCCTCGACTTGTGGCCGTCCATCTGGTCTAGTTTATCCCTGTTGGGGTTAAGTTTACAGTAGTGAGTCATGATGTAATATCTATTATTAACTATCTGTACGTTACATTGAAGTTTAGGTATGAATAATTTATAGAATTGTTAATATAATTATTAGTCATCTATAGAATAAATAATAAATAAAATCAATGCCAAATATAGCTAGATTAGGAAATAAAGAATTACAACTATATAAGTCAACTAAAAATACCTATTCATCGGTAAGGGTATAGAAAGTATAATACAATAATTAATATATTCTTATGAGTTTAGAAGCGAGTGGATAAGAAGGAGTTTATATCTGATACATGTCATAACATTCCTACATATAATTCAGAAATGTAGATTCACTAGAAGATTAGATATATATTCTATCAAAAGACAATTTCTAATTATATGTTATTGCATAGAATAACATATAAATAACTGTGTGTATGTACCATGAATGATTATAGTTTAGTTACACATGTAGATTATTGAGATTAAGAGAGGATATCCCTTTAACATGCATTATTTATAATATGGAAAATCAAGATGATTACGATGTGATTTCAGAGTAAAATTATCGTATATTTCACGATATAAATACTAAAATAGAATTGCACAACCCTCAGATGATGATTACAGAAGTGGGGATTAGGTTGAAGTATGTAATAAGTGAGGAAACTATTCAAAATTTCAGAAGGAGATTCAAAATCAAGCGAGTTTAACTTCTATTGTAATTGTTTTCTAAACTTTACAGATAATACTTCTCATTCGTATTCGTAGATTTGTTATTTAATTTATACACAAATATACAATGCACAGCGGAACATGACGCAACACTATTTTCACATAATATCGTAGGATTAAACATTTGACTTAATTAAGCTATACAATCGTTCGAATTCAAAAATATGCATTTATTTTAAAACGTCATCATTCGCTCGATTATATCGACAACAATAAATTCCTAAACGAAATTAACTCCGAAACATCTATATTTAAGGGGAGGCTCCAGTTATCAATGTTTACATGGTGAACATAGGAGATGTATGATTTACTAAAATCACCATAACTCTAGAAATACATAAAATAATAACCTAATCTTGTTTTTATCTTGTATATTATATTTAGAACTAAATATATAACCAAAATTTATAATTTCATAATAAGTATAAGATTAACGAGGTAGTCTTTTCGTGCACTGACAACCACCGCGATTATCTCACCCTCTACTAACCCGCTGGAGAACGACTTCAACAGGTCAAACGTGGTGGCGTCGTACATGTTGACGACGGAGGTGCTGCCCCCCGACAGCAGGTACGCCGAGTCGTTGGTGTACTCGAGTGCCAGCACCTGGCGGTCGTCGTTCACACTACGCATGATCTTCAGCGCAGTGTAGTGCCATAGGTGTATCATGCCCGAGGAATCTGGTAGAGGGGGGTATAGGTGGGGGGTATCGTTGATGCGCAATATATTATCATAGTATTTATCAAATATATAACTATATAATAGTAAAGGTATAATTAAAGATGAATGTGTTAAAATATTTATATATATATTTTTATGACATATATTAAAAAAATACGAATTAGTTCAAAGATTTAAATTACAATATTATAATATTAGCATCACCTGAATGTGAACATGCTAATAGCTGGCTCTCTATTAGGGAGTAAAGGCTTCAAATAAGGGATAATGAGAACAAATTAGGCATGAATGAAGTTAGTGCATCATCAATATTATCAAAAATAGAGTAATTCACTAACAATCTAAATATAGGAATCATACAAATTCGAAATCAATATAGATAATATAGTACATTATTTTAAGGATATTATTAATAATGAATTTGTAATAATATGCTTAAATATATTTTAATATTTTTTTAATTTATATTAATTATTATTATTATATATATAAATTAATTATTATATATATATTTATAAATAAGGATAAATACATTGATACCATATTAATAATTACATTTAAATATTATTAGAATAGCGAATATATTAAAATTATTTACATATATTTTTTCGAGTTTAATTATACCTTATTCAACTCTTCTCAGATTCAACATCGATTAGGCTACATCTATCGGAAGTACTGAAGTAATTGCCTAGTAAAACAATCAACATACACGACAGACACGCGCATACACTATAGTATAACTACCGCAACACTAGTAGGCACATGTGTCCGTTGCGATGTTAACTAAATAACAGGCGAGTGTGTGGCGAGTAACATAACTATATTAACTATAGGTAACCGTAAAATGTTTTATTTATTAAAATATCTAATTTCGTATTATTCTCCGTTTAGTTCTATAGTTTCGTATGTTATCGTTGGCAAATATTTATACTTTATACTCCTGATTATATATTTCGACTATATATATATATTTGCTTAAATAGATTATAATTATCGTAATCATTATCATTATCATTATCATAATTATCAATGAAATACAGAAGTGCCCGTCTATAATCCACTGCTCGTGTACAAAACTACCCGCCGCTACACTAACATCCGACCGCAAGTAGTTTCTTGCTGCCGGACTCGGGGAAACGGAGCGCGGTGGTCGGAGATTTACTGGTGGCTACAGCCAGCACCTGGAACTGTAGCGTGTTGCTCACCTTGCAGATCTGTGTGCGGTGCGAGGGAGGGTGGTGAGAGGGTGTTAAAGCTTTAGGTGTTGTGAGAATTGTGGCGAGGGGGGGTATTCGATATATTATGCAACCAAATATATTAATAACTTATATAAAGCGTGCATTATTAAAATTGTTAATATATATTGAGTATTTTTTAATATAAAACTAAAACTATTCTAGGAACATGCTACGCTGCACTGCTATGGAATAGTAATATGTCATATTAGTAGTTAATTCACTAATAATGTATAATACATAAATATATATATTTATATATATATATATATATATTTATATATATACGATTGTAGATTGGCATTACATTCGAGCCCTATAATTAGGCTCGCTTAAAGTGAGAGAATTCATCCATCGCGGAGTAATTGAAAACGGCGTGTGGGGCCTATAACGAGCGAGTATTTATGGTTGTTGTGGTTCCGTTGTTACAGGTAATTAGCAATTTACGCGGTGGTGGTGTCGATAAATTAGGTCCGCTACGATAACATTACCCACAACCGCCGCCACCACCGACAATAAATGGTGTTAATTATAGGCCGCGCAATTGTATCAGTGTGTGTATTAGAGTGTGTGTGTGTCTATTAGAGTGGGTGACGTCCTAAATCAATATGTATCGATTTCCAATGGTCTCTAATGCGGTGGCTACTAGCATATGCTGCAGTGCAGTAATGTAGTGCTAGTATAGTATGCTAATGTAGTATGATACTAGTGTAGTATGCTAGTGTAGTATGCTACTAGTATAGTATGCTAGTATAGTGTGCTAGTGTAGTATACTAGTATAGTATGCTAGTATAGTAGTATGCTAATGTAGTAGGCTAGTATAGTATGCTAATGTAGTATGCTAGTCACTAGGCAAGTGCACTTCACTCGTACACCGGTGGTGTATAATTAGCGGATAAACTACTCGCGGATATTAGTCCAGCGAACAAGACTCTATCACACGTATTAAGTAATGTCACACATGGCTGGATATTACATAATAAGTTATATAATCATGATCATTTAGTTTATGCTAAATGTAGGTATATTATACACCGTATACTAGTAACTTCCTATAACTGTTAAGTTGTAGGAATTTTTGATATATCTAGTGGTAATATTTATTTTTAGTTTATTTATTGTTTTTAATATTAATATACTATTAATTTTTATATAGATTTTATATGGTATATATATAGAGTGAATGAAATCATGTGAATATCAATACAAATTTATAATTATAAATGTCATAAATATTATTTTTATTATTCACATTAAAATTATTAATATTTTTATATATTTTATTTTAATGAAAGCTTATTATTAATTATATATATATTATAGTAATATGGATATATAAGTGTAATTTTCTTGATAAGCATTTATTTCTATAATTACCCTTATAAAAATCATAAATCTGATAATAATTATAATTTTATGATAAATTAATGCATATTGATTAATATTACATTACTGCAATTAGTGCATGACTCACAAATAGTGCATGACTCACTATGAGTGAGGTGAATTACATAAATATTGTTTACCAGGTTTTTACTTGCTAATATCAGAGTTGACATTAAAAATATTTTCTAATATTACATTTAAATAAATATTGTTACTTAAATATTCGATATATTTAAATATACATATATATATATATATATATATATATATATATATATATATATATATATATATATATATATATATATATATATATATATATATATATATATATATATATATATATAAAATTTCAAAAGTGTTAATACATTTTATATGTAGTCGAACTTGTTGTAATAAAGATTACATTTAATGTCTAAATATCTCTCCCCCGGCATTCCTTCGCTGCTGGAGAATAATCGAGATAGATTCGCTAATGGGGCAGACTTAAATACTTCGCTCATTAGTGCCGCAATCAATAATTATAGAATTATAATGAGTGCTATAATCTGAATTATAGCTATAATGTGAATGGTTTAAATCGCATTATCGTGTGATTCAGATAGAGTAAACAACACGTCCCACGTACACTCACGGGGTGGGGCATGTGTTTTATGCTGATTGTTATAGAGCGGAATACACTGGAAGACTTAGTGATTCACACCATTTCGACAATGTGGACAGTGACTACTCCTGGTGTGTTGTTTGTTGTTGATACTTCACTGACAATGTATACCGTACAGACAATAGAGTACGGTCGTGTATCATAATCATATAAGGATATATCCATTATCCATTATCCATTGCATACAACAACTCTTCCAGTATCGATGCGATTATAAATATGATGTTAATAAAAACTATTTCCTAATCCGTAATAATTATGTACACCTACGACTGGTGATTAATTGTGTGAAATCTGTAGAGACATATATTGTCTAGGAACTGTGTTATTATATGAACTGCTAAAGTGTACTAGAATACATAATTATACTGGTGGAAATGCATAGTTTAATCGCCAATTAAGGCAATTGTTTCTAATGAATCAATGTGTTAATTAGTATTACGCCATACGTTACATATAATACAATCATTCGTTGTGTAACAATTGTACAATAATAAATGTTCTTTATCAAATATATTATACATTCAATAAACAATGTGAGTACGTAATAAATATACAACTTATTTAAACTTAAGTATTGCCTTACTAATATAATTAATTACATATTGATAACACACAGATAATACACAGAAAACAATTATATAACACATAGAGTACACACAGATAATAAATAGATAACACATAGATAACATAGAGTTAACATAGCTAAGGTTTCAATGATAAATTTGTTTCTGAGATCAAAGATTATAATTATTAAACCACTTGTTAATTTAAAATTATCTGAACTTGTAACGATATATTATCAAAGATAATTTAATCAGTTAAATATAAAATATTATTTAAGTATATTCACATTCATGCGTATGTAGGTGTAAAACTAAAATATATAATATAATATATAATTTATAGATGTATGCAATTGTGTGTCATATCCATTAAATAGATCACCGACATGATTGACAGCTGATTAATACATTAATAATGATTAATACATTAACAGCATGATTACATAATTAGGTTAGAGATGTGGCAACGCAGTAAATAGAGCCGCGCACACAATGGAGCACATTTGTCATCGGGATCGTGCGCGCGCGCTCGTTTTATTTACAAATAATGCGCTAATCTTATCACCTCCGTATTAATCACAGCGGAGAGCGAGAGAGAGAGTCGCGCATGAGCGATTAGCCATGGTGTAAATATGCCGGGGTGGATTCATAATTAAAAAGGTGCGGCCCTCGCCCGTTATAATTATCCGTTAGGCGCGCTAAAGCGACGACACACATGTAGGATAGTTTCATTATTAACGACAATGAGAAGAGTAGGCGACGCTTCCAGAGGAGTTAGCGCGACCTTACGGCTACAGATAATTACATTAACAACCCATTCGTATAGATATGTTTCATGTCGTAATCGTGTTTCTATTGGTGTTAGGTATAGGGCCAGCGCAACGTCTGAAATACACGACGTTGGTGTCGTAGTGCTCGCTTATGACAAAGATATTATTTGTTGTTATATGTTATTTTCGCGGAGTCCTTTCATCCCATCCAGGAACTTAGATGCAGTTTTCACTTGTAACCATATATGGCTCTAATGTCCCTTCGAAGCTTGAATTATTATGAGACTATTATGAAAATAAATTCTTATTTTATGCTATCCATTGAGTGATATATTAACATTTATTATTATCTTTATTATTTCCTAATGGAAATATATTTATTTACTTTTCGCTAAAACTCATCGATAAGGATTTTGATAAAATATCTTAGCGTAATCTTTATTTGACCTAAACATAATGTTACTGATTATATGTTGTATCTATTTCGTAGAAATTGATCAAGCAGATTATTTCAATTGTATATTAATTATTTAATAGAAAAAATGTCATATAGTTTTTATCATATTTATAACTATAATAACAATTTATAAATATAAATATTATGTTTAATACAAATATATTTAATATATATATAAATTTAATATATATATAAATTTATTATATATTTAATATATATATATATATATATTTGAACTGCATTTGTGGCTCAGTTGGATAAGGCATCAGATACACGAGTAGTATGAAACGGGTTAGAAACTCGTCCGGACCATTAATTAACTTTATAAAATGGGCCTTAAAATATTATTTAGAAGTGATCTTATATTATTGTGTATAAATAAATGATCGGCTCTCGTTAAAACCACGGATGCTTTGACATGAAAGCGGCTTCGAAGGGACATTAGAGCCATATATGGTTATGAGTGAAAACTTCATCTAAATTCCTGGATGGGATGAAAGGACTCCACCAAATAAAAATAACAATAACAATATATAGTAGTTCGGAATAACTAACTTTAACTAACTAACTTATTAACTAACTTTAACTTGTCCATCACAAAGCCCGATTGCGATTACTTTTCCATCATTGCTGAAACGGACACTCAATACATCTTTGAAACACTCTCTGCAATACAAACATAATAATGTATATTTTAATAATAATATAAATCATAATTTAATTATAACATTTTATAAATCAGTCAAAATAGTAAATAGTCATATTATTTAAAATGCAGTCTTTATTTACTTTGAATGTATTATGTATTTTATTATTTATATCTATTAAATTTTATAATATATATTTATATACAATAATCTATTATTTATCAAAAAATAATTCTATAATTAGCTTAATTATTTACAAATAAATATTAACCCACATATTTCTTTTTTAATTGTTATTTAAAAAAAATTAAATATATATAAAACAATAATTTAAACTTTTTAAAAAAATATTTAATATATTATAGGAATCTTCCCTTACATGTATAACCCATCAATATAAAGATTTTCCTTTCTATACACCTATGATTGCTAATCTCACATATAAAACATAATTAACACTATTAGTTATGACTTATAATAAATTATATAATATTTATTTTGTAAATATATTCATTATTTTCCTACAATAATTATATTTTAATAAAATCATCATTTTAAAAATTTGACTAAAATAAAAATTTGCTACCAAAAATATAACAACTTTCAAATATGATTTTGTATAAAAGGACAGCCTACAGTGTACACTTGAATTCGCATTAGCAAGACTATCCGTGCTAAAAGCAAGCATACCCTATGTATATTGTAAAATAATATCTATGTTATACATATATATATATATATATATATATATATATATATATATATATATATATAAATATATAATTTAATGAAATCGTAATGTATTCGAATTTTAATATAAATATATATATTTAGATAGATTTATATTTTTATTTATTTAATTTTTTTTTTTTAATTTGTTATTAAGTTATAATCATAACCGCATTATAAGGCATTATAATATAATATTATATGTTAATGATTCGTATTATAAATCACCTGAAATTAAAATTAAAAATATGAAATATGAAACTTATAATTTAAAAACTTAATAACAACAAAACTACAAACAAAATTAAAAGTGGTTTTAAGTTTTAACCATAGATATTTAGTGGGGTCTCACTCTAATGTCTACAGTTTCAACCAATATAGTCTGATATATATATATATATATATATATATATATATATATATATCCATATGGATATAAATATTTATTTATTTTATTAGACTATTATTCACATATTACTATTCACCCAGCAAACAATTAGAGCAGCATAATAGCAGCATAACAGCATATTCTAGAGCCTCAAATGTTTACATTGTGCTATTATGCTGCTATTAATTTTAAAAGTATATTATGCTGCTCTTCTAATAATAGCAGCATAATAGCAGCATAATAGCAGCTTAATATACTTTTAAAATTAATTTTAATTTTAAAATTAATTTTAATTATTAAATTAATTTCTATTAATTGATCATGCTATTATGATGCTATTATGCTGATATTATGCTGCTATTAATTTTAAAAGTATATTATGCTGCTATTATGCTGCTATTATTAGAAGAGCAGCATAATAGCAGCATAATATACTTTTAAAATTAATAGCAGCATAATATCAGCATAATAGCATCATAATAGCATGATAAATTAATAGCAGCATAATATACATTTAATAGCAGCATAATGGCAGCATAATAGCACAATGTAAAATTTGAGTCTCTAGCATATGCTATTATGTTGCTATTATGCTGCTCTTACTGTTAGCTGGGCATCATAGAATATAAGATTTATAATTGTCCATATTTATTATATACCCTTATCAAGGATTTTCCTTCAGAAAATCATTACCCATATTAATTATTACATATTATTTTAATTTAGAATTAACAGTAACATTAGGTACGTGTACTAAATTTAATAAATGTTCATATTTTTCTCACTCAAATATGAATCGGTTTTTTATCATTTTAAAAAATATGGGTTATTTAAAATCGATTTTTTTATAATAAACTATTTATTAATCATAACAATTTTGGTATCGTTGGAAAGCTAATATAGCAGACTATATAACGTAAATAAAATATTCTAATTAGCATATATAGAAATTAAAATATTGATATTTTAAATTATAAGTAATTTATGATTTTTAAAAGTGTCTTATTTTAAACAAAATTAAAATGCAAGAAATACAGCGTTATTATCATTAAATTATTAGCTAAATATTAATACTATACATATTATGTATGCATATGCATATTTTTGTGAATTGGTATTTTAAAATGAGTGCTTGATTTATCTTTCAATTATATTTTATTTATTTCTTTATAGGGAGGATAAATAATTTTTGTTATGCACATTTTTAAATAATTTATAATTAAAATGAATTATTCATCACGTATTTAAGAACAATTAGTAATAAAAACGATCTATTATATATATATATATATATATATATTATATATACATATATTATCAATTATATCTTTAATATATTACATTCTAATTAATGTTAATACATATATAAAATTCACTTATATGATATTAATTTGAAATTTTATTATGAAATGTGGATGAAATAAATGGGATATACTAATATCCAGAAGTAATCCAGAAATAATCCAGAAGTAGAAATTATTTTTTGTATATAAATCCATTTTGTTGAATTATTAATAAGATTTAACATAATATTTTTAGTATATTATGATAATATATATCAGTAATACTCTATTAACACTACTTCTGGATTATTTCTGAATTACTTCTGGATATTAGTATATCCTGAAATAAATAGTAAACTTAATATATATATATATATATATATATATATACTTGTAATCATAATATCATGTTTTAGTATTTACAATTAATTATATTATTATTACATGTAATTAGCTGCAGCTAATAGTTAGTTAATTTAATTATTATAATTTATTATATTATTATTATAACTAATAGTTATTAAATGAATTATTTCACCTACACTAATGATATTACATAATGTGTGAAAATTTCGTTGAAATTGGTATATTATTTAAATAGTTATAGTTATATTAATATATTAACTTATAAAAGCGACATCAATTCCTATTCTTTGCATGTTCAAAATTTACCACTTTTTTTGGCTTTCATAAGGGCATAACTTTTTTTCTATCTGATGTAAAAAAAAAACTGAAATATACATTTGTTTAGTCTAGAAATAATGAATCCAAATATGTATAATAAATCAATAAATAATCAATTTTCATTTTTTATCTGCATACCTATAGTAACATAATACAATTATAATTAATTGTGAACAATTATATATTATAATAATAATATATAATTTATTATATGTATTTAATAAGAATAATAATTGTATATATGTCACATTTAAAACATCAAATAATATTGTATATTTAACTATTTAGAAAAGATAATAAAATAAAGATGTATATATATAATTTTATTTTATCTTTTCTAAATAAATAAAATATACAATATTATTTGATGTTTAAAATGTCATATATATTATATAATATAAGTACATATAATTAATAACTGAAATAAAGATGTATATATATAATTTTATTTTATTATCTTTTCTAAATTATTTAGTAAATAATTAAAATATACAATACTATTTGATGTTTAAATTGTAATAATTAATTAAGCATATTGATATATAATTATGAAATTTAAATATTAATAATAGATTATTATACTATTAAATAGTGAATTAATTATATATGTTTAATATAATATTACACTGTATTATACTAGTTAGTAATAGAAAAGTTTTTGCGAAGCTAAATCCTTAGACAAATATTTTCTAATAGTATAATATTACTATTGTATTGTTACTCAGTAAGTTACTGAGTCAGTAACTTATTGTCACAGTAAGTTATTGTAAGTCACAGTAAGTTACTGTATCATTATTTAATATCATATTATGGAATATGTAGCTATTATTTAATTAACTAACATTGAATCGAGCAATCTAAGCTGTCCGTCTACAGTATCTTTAGGTAGTAGTTCAGATGGTTTACTAAAACTACTTATTCGACTTCTGGTATCGCTTAGTGTATACGTAGAATTATGAATATTATGAATATTATTTTTTATTGATAAATTACTTTCATCACGAGATTTTAATTTTTGTTTCGCATGTAGTAAATTTTTTATATTTTTCATTTCATTTAATTCATCATCTTCTGATTCAGCTTTAGGACTAACACTAATACGTGGGCTCTTTTTATTTGACATATTTTAATAAATAATATATATACTTATTTTATATATTAATAATTATTATTTATTTTCTAAAATATTATTTCTAAAAATTATCATTTTTGTTAAATAAAAGTATTTGAAAATAATAATTAAATGATTTTAAATATGAATATAATCTTACTTTCAAAGTTATCAAAGTTTGATAGTGACTATTAATACATATATTTAACACTGTGGTAAAATATGTAATATTATGTTATGCTAAATGTATATGTTTTAAAAGTATTACTGTTTTGATTATGCATAACGAATATTTCATATTTCGTTTCTAATGTAAACTATAATTCCAAATAACTCTATAGGTGGCGATTTTAATTTGTTTATTTGTAAACAATATTCAAATCATTGATATATTAAATGATGGTTTTATAATTATCATTAATTTAAATCTGGATTGAAATATGAGTGAGGTATTTCATTTGAAGTTAGAAATATCTTCTACAGGAAAAAATATTGTTGTTAATACAGATGATTCTAATACCACTAGTACAAATTATACATCCACTGGACCAGTGACTGGTTAATAATATTTTATACAAATATTTTATTTATAATTATAATAATAATTATTATAATATTATTATATATTATAATATATTATAATATAATAATAAGTTTTATCATTATAATTACGATGTTTTTATAATAATTATTTATAAATAATTAATTAAAATAAATTATTTTTAAATAATTTAATTAATTAAAATAAATATGAAAAGAGGAAATCAAAATAAATATATTTATTCTGATTGAATATAATATTATTAATCTATATTAAATAATTTGTAAAAATATATAATAATTATTGTGTGTTAAGTGTGTTAAGGGTTAAGGGTGTTAAATATAATAATTTAAAACCTATTAAATTTTAACAGTATATATTATATATACCGACCAACATGTATAACAAAATTATAATAATGGTCGGCACACATTAACTAGTACACACTCGTGAATCAGGTGAAATATCATGAGGAAACTCAAATACAAGCGTTACACTCTACTGCATATGCTAACATATTCGAGTAATATTATATAGATAGATAGATATATTTTATTGGATTCATTAATGTCGTTCTTTTTTTTTCATTATTTATTCTTTTTCGTTTCTTTCTTCGTTTCCAAATGGCTTCAAAATAAGACCTTGATCTTTTCGGGTTGTTGCCAGTGATTTATTCATACATGTGACAGGAACAGTGATTGTGTAATCATAATAGTTAGCTATATATTTCGTATTTACATAAAAGATAATAATAAATAAATAAAATACAGTAGATAGACAAAATTTGACATTAACAAAAATCAAAATCAAAATAATAATAACAAAAATAATCCATACATACATATATATTTGATATAGATTTTTTATTTTTTTTTTAGTTTTTTTTAATATGTTAATTTTATTAAATTAATTTTAAATTCATTACTTTTTTAATTTATCTATAATATAATTCATCATTGATTAACATATTTTTTACTCTTTTCTTGAACAAATTTTCATTTTTTATATTTTGTATATTTGTTGGAAGTAAGTTCCAAAGTTTTGGACCTTTTATCAGTAAACTATTTATTGTTCTTGTTGATTTTGAAATTGGTATAGTATACGTTTTATTTGTTCGTAGAGTATATTTATTATTATTTTTTTTGTGTATTTTAGTTAAATTTGTTGGTAATTGATTATGATATTCTTTATGCATATATATTAGTGTATTATAATATGTTAGCTTATCTAATCTAAGTATTTTATTTGATGTGAATAATTCTTTTGTATGATCTCGAAATTTTCTTTTATTTATTATTCTTAAGGTTTTTTTTTGAATAATTGTTGTATTTAGGGTATTATTTGAGAATGTATTTCCCCAAAGTATATTTCCATAGTTTAAGTATGGTAGGAAAATACTATTATATATAATTATCAATGAATTTGTTTTAATGAATTTGCTCAATTTTGAGATTAAAAATTGAATTTGGGAGAGTTTGTTATTTAATTTAATAATATGATTTTTAAAATCAAGTTTGCTATCAAGAATTATACCAAGATATTTATAATTATATACGTTATTTATTAATGTATCATTTAATGAAATAATATTGTTTGGATATTTATTTGAGTTGAAATTTATCATTTCTGTTTTACTAATATTGAGTTTTAACTTATTATATTTATACCATTAGTTACATTTATTTTTTATATTACCATTAGTTACATATAAGTTCACTTTGGGATATAATACAGCTAAAAAAACAGAATAATAAAACCAAACCAAAGAAATCAAACAACACCAACATATCAATCCGCAAATATATCAATATATATATATAATATATTAAATATTATGTGCCTAGTTTCATGCAGTTCGTATATTGAACTCTCGATATAATCTGCTGTAAATTTCCTTCAATACAACCACCTCAAGAGTGTTTACAAGTTAATGTGTGCCACCCTACATGATTCCCCAATAATTTACAATAATAAATGTTTTGAGGATGAATTTCGACAAATTTATTTTCTGATATCGAAATTATCAATAATTATTATGTTTAAGGCTTAGCTCGTCTATTAGCAATTATGTACCCGATTGGTATGTTTCAATTCATTTTATATAGAATATATATGTGATATGGTTACTATAATAGCATGCAAAATACATAATATCATTAATAACATATATATATATATATATATATATATATATATATATATATATTAATATGTGTAATGAAAATATTGATTATTTAATTAAATAATAATGCATAAATTCTATATAATATTATATATGCATTCTATGTATATATATATATATATATATATATATATATATATATATATTATATAATATAATAGAAAAGATATATTTTATGAAATGTAAATTTATTAAATGAGAACAAACTATTTACTTTTATATTGTTGGTAATACTGAATTCCAGACGTTTCGTATAAAAATTCAAATGTTTCATATAAATGTATAAATTTCATAGATATTTAAATAGTTTAATTCAGCTTAACATTTGCACCTGCTTATGCGGTCATTGTGTGTTAATTTGCAGATATACTCGGAATATTTTCAGATTCATCGATAATAGCATAATTACATGATGATGATGATGATGATTTTATTTACACTCATTTACACTAATTTAATTATAAAATTGTTATAGCGTTACAATAATACATAAAATACAATCAATAAAGTAATTAATACATACATGTTTATAACATGGTGATATTTGAAACGAATACATTTTAAGTTCGTATATCATGAACAATGAGGTACTATTTAGTTTCTGTTTAAAGGTGGTCGTTGACGCGTTAATGGTTTTGAGGGATGGAGTTGACGAGTATGTTATTTGTTATGAAAGAAATTTATTCTCAAACTTGTACAAAATCATGCTAAATTTACGAATCCCATAGATCTTATTACGATTACCCCCTATAGCCTTATTACGATGGCCCCCTATAGCTATATCCTATAACGTTACAGTATTATTATATAATGTAAGTACGAATTGCATTAAGTTATAAACACGAATGACCTAGAACGCATTTAATAAATAATGCATACATAAACGTTAATATACGTAATCACTAACCGGTATATGCACCATTCTTCTGTAGATCAGATACCGTGAATCAAAATCTCACTGGAATGGTCGTTAACATCTTTTATTCAAGTAACGCTATTTTTTAAATCATTAAATATCGGCAGAACATATTTTTTAGCCGAATTTGACTAGGCTAAATCCGAAATAAATGTTCACTATAATGTTATTGAAATATATATACCATTAGTTCTAGTTCTTCTCATTACATCTATTTAAATAATATTTATATTTAATTTGGAATTGATTTAGTAATTACTGGTTACGATACACGTCGAATACATTTGTTAATTATTATATAAGTGTTATATAAGTATTATATAATTTAATATATATTTATATATTTGAATAGTAAATTCATGAATACTTTTATAAAACAGCAGAAGAAACATCTAATGAATACAAAAATGACAAGCCACGCAAAGATTCCGATTCTTTTTTCAAGGAACAGGAACTCAACTTTGGTCAACGGAAACACAGAGACATCAGTATTGAGAGCTTCACAAATTATAGTTTGTTAAGCTATGTATATTATGCGTTGATCAATTATACTTTTAATAATGCATTTATCATATATCACAATATTACAACCTATTTAACTTTTCTGAGTTTTATTTTAATAGTGATATTTTATAATAAAATAAACCATACTATAAATTATAATATTATATAATATTATAATCTATAATGCATTACATTACTATAATATATCTTATATATTATTCTATACTATAATATATGATACTATAATATGCTATAATATACTATAATATACTATAATATATGATTGTATAGTACAAAGTAGTACCCTAGTAGCTACTACTATATACCGACTACTGTACAGTGTACACACGTGACCTGTGTTTTAGGAGATCGTAACAACCTGCAGTCGATGCTGGACTGGCGTTACGAAGGGGAGACTGCAGAAGGGGGCGGTACAGAAGAAGGGGGCGTGGCTAACACGCGACGAGTCGACGACCTTGAGGATGCCCTCGGGGGTTCGCTGTCGGATGGGGGTACCTACAACAGAGTGATGTCTCGTAAGAATAAGGTTTACACTGCGGTCCATTACTGTTATTATAGCTAGTATTACTATAGCTATTATTATTATTATTATTATTATTATTATTATTAATATTATTATTATTATTATTATTATTATTATTATTAATATTATTATTATTATTATTATTATTATTATTATTATTATTATTATTATTATTATTATTATTATTATTATTATTATTATTATTATTATTATTATTATTATATATACCATTAAAGGGCCACCTGATCATAGCTTTACAGGTGTTTAGATGTTAATGAATATGTGAAACTCTCTCATTAGTATATTACATCATTCATCATTTGCTAGTTATTTCATAAGTATATTGCCATCATTTGTTCATCATGTTTATTTTCATCAACTTGTATTAATGGTAATTATTATGAATGGTGATTATCTTGATAAGCTCTGCTTCTATAATTACCCTGTTGTAAAAATCAAATAAATAATAATAATAATTAATAATATGTTGTCAATTAGTAATAAATATGCATACAATAAGCCCTAGATAATAAGTACTAGGTCACTCCATTTAGTGTGTTTACTAATAATAAATATCAAATAAAACTATCGTCCTATTTAATAAGTAAACATCACTTATTTAATCAGTCATACACACTAGTTTCGTTATCATTCATATTAATATAGCGATGGTATCTCGGTCGTAGTATATAATATCATCGGGTATTATTTCATCTAATATTCTCTGGGGGACAACGTTGAAATGTGTATGTTTTAGAATAAGAACGGTATATTTATTATACGTCTGACTTTGGAACCATCAAGTAGAGACGAAGAGTGAAATGTTTATATTTAAATGTACGTTATCGTAGAGAACAAAGCAATCTTCTAATTAATGATCATTATTATTGTTTATTATGATTCATATGTTCAACGAATGTTCTGTCGAATCGTCGATGACTCGTGTAGTTAAAATCATTCGTAAACATGTGTTCTAATTGTGTGCAACTCTCGTAATGTATGTATACCCTATTCAATTCGATGACCTTGTACGACCTTGCTATCATCACACAGAGAAAGCAGACGAGGTCTATATCAGAAGTGGACAGGTGTAAGAGTTACAGCAGTGTTGTGTCCGGTGTCAGAAGGTTAGTCTCTTCCCTATACCTTATACATTATACCTCTTTACTTTATACACCTGTACCCAATACACTATACCCTATACACCAATAGTATATACCCCCAATACATCTATACCACCGCCCCCATGCATCCTACTATTGCAGCTAACTATTTAAACTAGTAACCATTTACTAGTTTTACATTTTAATTCAATTATATTTTTTATAATCTAAATTGAATATGTTCTATATACCAATATATATACACGAATATCTATACGAATATCTATATATGTATAACTACATTAATACACACAGCTATTACCTAAGCTATGACTATATCGCAGCACTAGACAGGCGATTATTAATGTTTACCGTTAACCACAGACCGAGCGCCAATGAGAATCAGACGCTGTCTTTCTTCTCCGGTAACCCCCACGTTCAGACTACTCACGGAACTATACATCTCTACAAACAAAGGTTACTAGGTCAAATTAAGTTACTAATGTGACATTATGTTGTCATTTAACCAGTTATGATGACGATGATATATAATTTATATAATTATTATTTCTAGATTAAGGTTTTTACAAATATATATATATATATATATATATATATATATATATATATATTATATATATTATATATATATATATAATATCTATATTATACATTCTTGAACCCAGTAATAATAAATAATGATACCTTATAAAATGATAATTAATGAAATTATCACAATTCATAATATAAAATGCTTCTAATTACATATAATTTTAATTTCTGATTGTAAAGTATTGGTTATATATATTTATTGAAATCTCATATATATATATATATTGAATACAATACAAATATCGGATATAAATATATATATACAATATGTATATATATATATATATATGTATATATATATATATATTTCTCATTAAAGTATATAAAATAAGTATGCTATAATTATAGTAAAGATATATTTGTGAATGTGTAAAAAGAATGTTACAAATAATGTCTATGTTAGTTAAATAGTTATATGTTATAGTGATTAGATGAATATTCTACAGTAATAGATGTTCGTTGATTAATTATTTTTTAATATTTCTTACTTTTTCACATGTTTAAAGTTAATATTCTGGTGATTTCATCTCATTTTTATTAAAATATATTCCATTAATTATGTCACTAAATTATATATCTATTTCAATGATATCATCTATATTTAGATATTATATTTGTAAGCTTATTAAATTTTAATTATATATATATACAAATGTATATCTATAAATAGACGTTGTGACCTATGAATAGGCTCATATATCTATAAATAGATTAGTTCATATAGATAATACATATTAATAATAATACACAGGAGTTTAATAATACACTTAAGTTTCACATATAACTAAAAAACTAATTCATAAATCATTTAAATTATGTCCAATATCACTACCTTATCATCATATCCTCTTCCCTTTAGTCTCATTGTAAAATATACATGAGATGACCTATAGTCATAAACAATAGATAATATCACAAGGTTATGTGTTAATCACCGGATAATAATAGGTGTTATTATTTACTTTATCATCCACCCCGATTTCTCCCTCTCTTCTTCAACCTCATATCCTCATTCTCATGTTCCTCTTCCACCTCCTCTCCCTCCATATCTTACTCTTTTTACTCATATAACTCATCATTTTTATCCATATATCTTACTCATCATCCACCCCGCTTTCTTCCCTCTTCTTCTATCTCATATATATCTTCCTCCTATTCCTCTTCCACCTCCTCCTCCATATATTACTCTTCTTACTCATCTAACTCTTCATCCTTATATTACTCATCATCCTTCCCTCTTCCACCCCCTCTTCATCCTCGTCCTCCCTTCTTCCACCTCTTCTTACTCCTCTTCCTCCTCCATTGTTATGATCGTTGTAGTCATGGACAAGACGAGGACATAAGTCACGGCGACATGATCTGTATCCTAGCGATCCCGTCCAAGATCACGACCTCCGACCTCATGCAGTTCATCGCGTCCGTAGAGTTAGTAGCGCTACGACATTGACCGCCTAGAGGTTACCCCTCCTTCGCTCTCCTAGGACGTGGGTTCAACATCTGAAGATCATACGCGACGACATACCGAATCAGTACATGGTGCTCATCAAGTTCAGAACCATGGTTAACAACGACCTCTAACGACCTCTGATCTAACTCGTATATTTCACTAAGAACATCTCTTTTATTTAACTAGTTTCGGTCTAGCGTGTATATTTCAGTGATTTATCATCAAACATTTCTATATTTTGAGAATGCTTATAAAGAAAGAGAGATAATTATAGATATGTTTAACTTAAAAAACTTTGATACATTATTACTATTTTGTACTATATATATACTGAATTTTATATAGAAAATCCATTACTAACTATATTCTAGGAACATATTATTAAATACATATAATACAGAAGTGTTAACGTATGTAAATACCTTCAACTCACGCCGGTGATCAGATCAAGTAATACCCCCACCATTAGTATTACCCTAACGGCGTCGTCACTAAACCAGCACCACTAACACCCCCCAGGAGTACGCCACCGAGTTCTACACGATGTTTGACCGGCAGCCTTTCAACTCGTTCGAACCGGAGACCTGTCACTGCGTCTACGTGTCCAGCGTTCAGATCACCAAGGAGGAGGAGGTTAGTCTATAGGTTAGAGGTCGGTTACCGTTGTAGAGCTGCTGCGATGGGGTCGGCTATGTCTCGTATGCTAATCTGATTGAACGCGAGACGGTAAACTCAAACCTAACCCCCGTTCTTATAGAATTGTTCGCGTGAGTTGCATTACGCATTTCATCGAATTACATCTATATTATAGTGAACGTAAAAACACGTCTTGGTTGGGTGGTGTTTTGTGTTTATCGTTAATACTTCAGCCTAGGTCATTTTACCCGCTACATTTTCAAAGGAAAGATATAACGCTAGCTCGTGTAATACGATTTCGTGCACAAAACCTGAACGGCGCCACCTATGTATGTTGAATTTTCGGATAATTGATACGTAATTCAATATAATAATGCAGAAACTCTACTACCTCCTAAATTACTATTCAGATTTCTAAATATAATTTAATCTAATTATTATATCTATTACTATTACTATATCTATTACTATTATTATATCGATATCGTAATCGACTTAAAACCCTACACACACACGTGTTACTGGCGTGCTTGGTACAGTCACAGTACACAATCAACACACACACACACACACACACACACACAGGGAGGAAGTCTAGCTGTTACAGGTCTCACGGAGTTACCCATATGCGCCGTGTGTCTAGAGAAACTAGTAAGTGATGTCCACTTGTCCACTACCCCACTAGAACATGTCCACTACACCACTAGAACATGTCCACTACTCCCACTATACCATGTCCACTACCCCTACTATACTATATCCACTACACCACTATAAAATGTCCACTAAACCACCTGACCATGTATTGCCAGCCTGTGTACACATATATGTCTGCCCAGTAGATGCGTATTATTAGCTATTTAGAGCTTTAAGTGCTTCTGTATTAAGCTGTTGTATACTATAAACACAGATAGTCGCTCTAATGTATACTGTCATCGATTATATGTATTAAAGTATGCAATTTGAATATGGGAAAACTATATATTAACTCTATACTAAATATATAATTATAAATAAAAACGATCATTTGATAAATGCATCGCTTAGTTTATATGTTTTATAAAATATATGATTAATAATATTAATAATGTTAGTATAAAAAGGGTTTCACATTGAAATATTCCGCATTGAATAGTTAATTTTACTTCGAATAATTCGAAGTGAATATATTCGAATAGAATATTATAGTACATTATGGGAAATTGCCTTCGAATATGCGAAGCATTCCTTTTTTATTCTAAGCTTTTAAAATAACATGATAAATTTTTGTGTCGATTTGAATATTAATGTATTATGGAAATAATGTGAATCTTTGATAAATCTTTTCAAACAAATGTTGTAATATTTAAAATTAAAATGGAATGTAATAAAATTAAAATAATTAAAGTTTACCCGGACACTCCCTATTTATGTGAAGTTAAATTTTAAATGTATTTAATATCAACATGTATTTATAATTTATAATCATTGTATTAAAAATTATAAACTTGAATAATTCATTTAGAATTTTAGACTATTCGAAGCAGCGTGAAACCTCTTTAATATATTATTATTATTAATCGTACAACTTACATGTTATAATATTAAAATAGATAATATAATATAATTTTTTATAATATTTATCAGTAATATCATTATAATATTTATCAGTAATATCGTAATAACAATTTATATTTGTAAATCATTTAATTTAGTTTTAATATCGTAATATTGATGAAATATGTGCAATTATATCTTCACACATTTTATCGTATTCAAATGATTCATTGATCGGCCCTCTTACCTTATAATAGGATGAATCGGTCAGCGGAATATTAACAGTGCTGTGTAATCATTCGTTTCACGGATCTTGTCTCACTAAATGGGCAGACACCAGGTTTTACATCTTAACTTGTCACTTAACAAGATGCTTTCGCACCAACAAATGGCTCGCTTTCTATAGCCATATATCAGGCTATACACATCATTTATTATTTATAGTTTAAAATATTTACTAGATATCGGCTAAGTCGAATAATTAAGATTTGATAATAGGAAATATATATATGCACGTATAGTACCTGTTGACCTGACCACTATCAGTTTGTAATTATAGCCGTTCACACAGAAACTGACCTATTTTTATATTCCACGATATCGAAATATACATATAGGGCCGATATCAGGTAATGCCGAGGATACACGGTCGCCTATTATTCCTGTGTGAATTGTAATATGTCACTTCACCCAGCGAATAGGTAACATGGGTATTTAATTATATCATGGATATTAATAATATGTTAATGTCTGGTAAAAAGAAACCAGATATAAATTAATTTTAAAATCATATTATTATTTTATGTATTTATTACAATAGAAATAACCAATGTATGCACACATTTATTAATAATATCAATATTATTTAGAAATAGGTTCTTCATTAATTTAATATAAGTAAACATTTAATAGGCATATTTCTTGTTATAATAAATTCTATTTTTCATAATTATAATTCATATAAAAAATAAATTTATGAAATCATATTTTTCCACATTTTTGATCATAATATTTGTTATAATAAAAATTAAAAAAACTAAAACATGAATTATATTATAGAATATAATAAGCTTTCCAATTATACAAATTGTATTAAATTGCATCAATATACAAAATCTCATTCACATAGTTAATCATAGTAAAATAAAATTTATTATCTAATATTTCACAAATTATATTCTCTATTTATACTTATGATCATAATTATATAAATATATATTTATATATTTGATATTATATATATATATATATATTTATATAAATATAAAAAAAATTTATATAAATTGTGTTGTATTCGAATGTTTAATTTGAAAATAATATTAAAAATTTATTATAAAATTTATCTAATAAAGATTATAAATATTAAACATTAAATGTACTAAATTAGTTTATAGGTAATTATTATATACGTAATTGTATATTATATGATAAATTTAAATACATTGTAAATAACAAATGAAATTATAAATATGACCAATTAAAAGTTGGCATGTATTAGTAATTAATTAGAACGTGAATAAAATATTTGATATTTTTGCTTGACCATGTATCTTGGCTTTGATATATGGCTGTTTTTATTGGTGTGAAAGCTGCTTTAATTATTGAATAATTGAATATCTTAAATAATTCTATTTATATTTAAATTAAGTGTTATACGTGTTATTAATAATATTAATCATATTAACTAATTTATTAAATAGTATATTATGTTTTATAATATTTTATTATTATGTTTTTAGAATTTGTTAAATGCAATTTATATATAAAGTTATTTAGTATATATATATATATATATATTAATTTAAAAATATACAATTAACATATTTTCATGTATTTAAAAATTTGAATTAATATATAATAATTAATTATAAATGAATTAATTAATATATTAATAATTATAATGTATTTCTGCTGTATCAACTCTGTTTTGTGTATTTTATAATTTAGAGTTTTATAATATTTCAAATATACACTATTACTATACTAGTATACACACTCATTTACTAAGCAAGTATATTTTAAATTAGTATATACAGGCCTAAAAATGAGAGGTGATTTTAATGTTTTCTATATCGATAAACATTTTCTGTAAATATATTATTGAATTTGTGATTACCATACAAATCCTTTATAACATTCATCCGTAATATCATTCATGATGACTAGGGGTGTTGCAACAAGAGGGACGGGGGGATATGTCCCTCCACTATAAAATCTAGGGAGACCTCCTATGTATTGGTCCCCCCACTTTTACAACAACATTTATTTTCATTGGTTGGTCCCCCCTACATACACACCATCGTTCCAGCGCCCCTAACGATGACTAATCTAATTAAACATGCATGCATCGTATACAACACACACACATATACACCTACACACTCATTGTCCAGTTGTCCAGTGTGCCGGTATATTCAGACCCCTCCGGACAGTCAACTGAACCAGTGTTCCACTTGTCGAGCTCACTCGGACGTTAGTAAACCACTACTACCGGTAGCGCCACACTGTGGTGATGTATTGCACTGGTAGCGCCACACGGTGGTGATATATTGCACTAGTAGCGCCACACGGTGGTGATATATTGCACTATTAACTCCTTACAGACATAGAGTATTGCATAGTTAACTAGTCAATTGATATTAGATGAACTGTCTGTGTGGCTCAGTGGCTAAGGCGTCAGACACACAAGCAGTAGGGGTTCGAGCCTCGTCCGGACCAATAAAATAGGTCTTAAATTAATATTTAGAAGTGATCTTATATAATTGTTTATAAATAAATGATCGGCTCTCGTTAAAACCATGGATGCCTTAACATGAGAGCGGCTTCGAAGGGACATTAGAGCCATATATGATTATAAGTGAAAACTTCATCTAAGTTCCTGATTGGGATGAAAGAACTCCACCGATATAAAACAAAAACAAACACGATACAATGTGTGCTGGGGGGGGGGGTTGTTGTGTACGACGTAATGGTATCAACAGGTTGTAGTTGTGCATACCATTGGTACAAGGGGAAGTATACCGATACGCTGATGATGTAGTATAGTCGGACTATAGCATTGCCATCGTTTGATTATGATTCATACTGGACACTTTATTTCACGATTCTGTGATTTTATCTACTACATCAGTGGTCATGGAATACCATTTGTTTCACTGATTTCACTGATTTCTTTGTCAACCTATCTACTTTTAAAATATCATAATGCCGAATATGAATACAAAATCACACTTTACGGGTTATCTTAGGTTTGGTTTGAACAACACATGTTAACACTACCGTTAAGTATATATTATAGTGTACGCATCGCAGAATTAAACCTATAAAGCATGTTACCATTGCAGTGTCCTTCATAATACTATTGTATATGGTTCATATTCATATACATACTGCAATGTTAGTAGTTAATTATCACAGGTTGATTAGAAATCAAAGAAGATGTTTTCTATATCTAGAACATACATTTATAATGAATAGTTAATGCACATATCTTGATGCAAAATATACTAACATTGTATGTTTCTAGGGAAGTCACATTGGAATTACACATTAATTGTATTATAAAATAGAATTTTAGTAGAATTCAACCTTTTTATATTTTAATGTGAAGTTCCATATTTGATATTGCTAATAGAACATGTTCTATTTACCAGTGGAATGATCTGCGAGGTTCTGGTACTTTGGGCGTAACCTTCTAATTGACCAAAATATTTATAATTAACTAAATATTCTATATTATGGTAATATAAAATCTATAATAAGTCTCTTTACAGATAAATTATTGATTCATTTTTAAAATATGTATATCATAATATATCATAAAATATAAATGATAACATTTTAAAATTAATAATTAATAATATGCGTTTTAATAATAATTGTAATATATTATATTTATTTATCGGCTCTTAACACCATATATATCTTTAATGTTGATCATTTAAATTTATTTTAAAATATATATCTCTTAGTTTATTAAAACATTTTAAACATGTCATAAATGTTTTAAATAATAAGTAATAAGTATTCTTTAAATAACATTTATATTTTAATATCGATAAATGAAACTAATATCAAATACTACAAATTATTTAATATTTCTTTCACTGTTGTAAACTGTTCATTACCCCTTTTACTTTCCCCCCTCACCCGGCCCATATTTCATTATTACTATAAATTAAAATTCCACCGGATATTCATACTTCGTGTAGTTTACACCGTATAGTTTTCGATCGAGAAATTCATAATAACATCATAGTATGGTTGTGAACTCTTATATTATATAGTATGTTATTACGACTTGTAATCGTGTGTTAATATTAGGTAATACCTGGTAATATTACTTATAGGTTATATCATCGTAATCATCAATTTCATCACTACCACCATTACCTCTACCACCCCCCACCCTAACCACAACCCTAATAACCACTACTCTAACCCCCCCCCCCCACGTGCAGAGTCTATGGATATGTCTGATCTGCGGTAATGTTGGATGTGGACGTTACGTCGAAGGCTGTGCTAATAGGTCAGTACTGTGGTGTGGTGTGTGTGCGCTTATGTGTGCTTGTGGGTTTGTGTGTATGTTCGCGCTTATGTGTGCTTTTATGTGTGTGCTTGTTGCACACTGCGTAACTGTTAGTATCGTGGTGTTAGTAATATATGTATAGATGTGCAATATACACAGTGATGGGCACAGGTCTTTTTTTGCTTGATCGGTGATCCCGATCCTCTATTTATTCTCTTATACGATCCTCCATTCGTTACCCGATCCCGATCCTAAGTTTCTTACCCGATCCAGATCCCCATCCCGATATCATTTATATATTTAATTAGTATGATTTTATTTCATAATTCGAAACAATACATATTTAGGTATAATACCTATGTATTATAAATTATTAAAAATTGTAAATAATATGTATTATTAATATATTGTATTATATTTCAATAATAAGTTCAGTGAATTAAATGCATTTATTGAATGTATCATAGGCCATAGACTCTATGATATAGTGAATTAATATATCATTTATATTAAATATCTAATCATTGTATGACATACAATGTACTCAGTATACATTGTACATTGAGTCAAAGTCAGTAGTTTACTTATATTATATCAATTAATTAAATTCTATTATGGTAAAAATAACAATTTTTGTTTAAATAACATGTGGTCTTACAATACCATGGAAAACATTAACAAATAATAATCAATGCAATATCATATCAATATAATAATAAAATACTAAAATGTTGTTAATATTCTTATAAATAAATATAATAATATTAGAGTATCGTATTTGAAATGACAGTCACCGATCCTCCATTCGTTACCCGATCCTTTGCAGATCGCAATCCTGCCCATCGCTGAATACACACATATGTATAGTTAGTTAAGGGTAGACAGTACAAATTTATGTGAAAAACAAATTTATATGTCAAATTTTGTTTATTGAATATTGTAAAAAATATAAAATAATATTGTTAATTTGATACACAAATCATGTAAATGAACTCAGAAAATAATTTATATATATATATATATATATTTCTTTTATTAAAGGGGATGTCTCAGTAAGCCGACATTTTGTTTATTTAACATGTAATTGAAAGGAAATGTATAGGGTTATTCAAAGACTATCTACTTTATGTTTAATGTAATAATATGTGTGACATTTGTAGATGATACTAAGGGTAAATATAGCTACATTTTCTAGAAAACATATGCATAATACTTTTTTATTTCATATAAAAATTTACATTTAAACATTAAACTTTTTTTATATAATTAAACAAATAAATGAAATTTATAAAAAAAAAATATTTCATCTACAATGTATTCTTATAAATGTATTGTATATATAGCAAGACAAATTAGATTGATTGTATTCATATTCAGAGAGCCTATATATATAATTTGAAGTTTATAGGCATTGATAAATAATTATGAGTATTGTGTTCAAAGTTTTTAAATTATAAATTCAATAATTCAATACATAAAACACATTATTTTATAATTATATATTCATATAATATTTAAATAAATTATTTAATATTTAACTATATTCAATATATATATAAATTAAAAAATGTATTTCATATATGTATATTTAATGGGAGACAATAAAAAAGGACGAGTTGAGGGTTAGAGGTTACATTTGAAATACGAGTTAATAGTATATATATATATATATATATATATATATATTGTATTGGTATTGTGGGTTATTTGGTTTAATTGGTTATTTTTGACCAGCTTGTTTTTTTTAGCTGCATTACATCCCAAAATGAGCCTATATAAATTTATTTCACATTTAAAATGTAACCTTTGCTACTAAACTCGTCCTTTTTGATCGTAACCCTATGTAATATAAACAAAGTTAAAATAAGTACTTAAAAAAATATGTACATATGCATATTATAATAAATTATTACATATATGCTATATTCTATATATAAAATAAAATTACCTATACAAAATATGTATATATATATAGTATGAATGTGAGGTGGAAGATTTGATATAATGTTTTTGTAATTGTAAAGAATTGGCGTGGTTTATAACTGAATTAACAAAAATATATATATTTGTATTATTATATATAATACCACAAATTATTGTATACTCGTAGGTATCATATACCTTAATATATATTATATGTATATATATACACATATATACATATATTATTATATTTCCAAAAACTCTGGTTTATTCCATGAAATTGCTATTGTCAACTATCTCTATATAAATATATATTGACAATGTCAATTTGACATAAATGTATTTATATGCCATTAATTTAACCATTAACCATAGAAATACTTTCTTTATATCAATGCCATTGTCAGAAGGAGGTTATTTTAAACATTAACCTTAAGTCGATCTAATTCTAAGACAAACTCTACAAATGGTATTATTCTTGTTTTGGCATACTTGATCATACTATTTTATTTCCCGTTATTTTAATAAACTAAATAAACCTTATATAGGTATCCCAAACATATCTGTGTTCTTCCTATAATTAGATACAACCTGACGAGAACTATCATTCTCCGTAGATAACATATTTTTCACGCGAGATAACATATATATATATATATATAACCTATGTAAATTTAAAAAATAAAATTAAAGATATATATATAAAATTCAGTAAATATAATTTATAAATATAAATAAATTAATATTTATATAGCAGTTCTAGCAGATTTCGTTAATTATGTTTGACAGGTACTAAATAACATTCTATAAATGTATATTTTATAATACAATTTATTTTACTTTTTTTTTAAATTATCATATTTCATAACGTATGAGTTATCCCCTTAATTATATTATACAGTATTCTCCAGTTATTTATATAAAATATGCATTCATTTACATATATAAGTATATATACATACATTTTTAAAATAGTATTAATACAATAATTTGTAATTTCAAATAATAAATTAATTGTCATAATTTAAATCTTTAAAATCAATTTACTCTGAATAATTATTTTGGTAAAATTCACTAATTAAATATCAAAACACTTTATTCAATAATGCACTAAATTTATTGAAATTTTCAGTAGAGATTAATAATAAATTATTGAATAAAATAGAAATATAATTTCTCTATGCCACCATTTTCTATATTAACACATGTACAAATATATGCATATCTATACTATTATGCCTACCCTTTATACTGATCATGGTAACACCTATACACATGTGTAATGATTACAACACTATACACAACAAGCATATCACTATACACAACAAGCATATCTCTATACACAACCTCTATGCATTCACATTATTTTATCATGCTTACTGCTTATTTCCGTATTATTTTTATTGATTTCCGGACAGTTATTGATTATATCATACCCTCGACTATTTAGTATCAGTTTCATTATTGTTATTATTATTTAGGTGGAGTCCTTTCATACCATCCAGGAACTTAGATGAAGTTTTCACTTATAACTGTATGGCTCTAATGTGACATAGAAGCCGCTCTCATGTTAAGGCATCCATGGTTTCAACAAGAACCGATCATTTATCTATACACAATTATATAAGATCACTACTATATATTATGTAAGACCTATTTTAGTGGTCCAGATATTTCACTAGGTTATGCTATCACACTGCCCGTGTACTACTTATTGTCTATCATAGCTTACTTTTGTACCCAGAGTAGTATCACTGTTCACACAGACTATATCTAGAGAGGTGATCCAGTAGTGTGAAGAAAATAGAAATATTCACTTTTGTTGAACTAGTAGATTTCTAGGAAGCTCAAGTGGGAACAAACCTTTTAACCCATGGCCTTTAATACCATCTTAAATGTTATTATAAAGCTTAGATTAATTTAAAAAAATAAATTGTAATATATTATATAACTTACATAATGTATGTCAACTAATGGTTCAGAAATAAAAAAATAAATTTCATATAATTCAGAACAGAATAATGATTTCTTAAAAAAACTAAAATTTATATTTTAACTAAAGATTGATTTGTGTAAAATTATAACAAATATTATAAATACTTAATATTTATATATATATATATATATATTTATATTTTATATATTTATACATTATTAACAATGGGAATAATCATATTACACATATTATATATATATATATATATATATGTATATATATATATATATATATATATATATATATATATATATATATATATATATATATATATATATATATATATATATGTATATCTATTTCATACTTCATTTATATTAAATTATTTAACTTTTGCATTACATATTTACATAATTATTATATAAATAAATATATATATATATATATATATATATATATATATATATATATATATATATATATACATATATATATATATATATATATATATAATATGTGTAATATGATTATTCCCATTGTTAATAATGTATAAATATATAAAAATTATATAATAAATAAAATACAAGATAAATAAATATTACATTATAACATACAATCATACATAAATATATCAACTGCTGCTGTGACAAGTTAGAACCTGTGTCATTGTTTAATTAGCATAGCTAACAGCAGGGAAGTAGGAAACCATATAATACATGTATGCTGATAGCTATTCTAATTACACAAAGAAACCGGTTTTAACTGGCCACAGCCGGTTATACTTTCCAGATGTACTATGACTCATATGACTGGAGCAATCTCTTTGTGAACATATCTTTAGAAACTCTATTCTATTCAATTATTTAATATAAATCAAAATGTTATTAAATAATATTACATAACACTACAGTATATATATATATATATCACAAATTTGATAGACAAATATTCTGATTAGAATTACACAGGGAAATATTAAATTCATTAAAGAATTAAACTCACAGTTATCAGATTAATACACACACACACACACACACACACACACACACACACACACACACACTACTTTATATGTGAATACATGTGTTGTATAGGGACAGTACAGCGACATTACATTTACACATGAATTGCTTTACATTAACTTCACTAAGTTATTCATAACATCTATATCCACATATATTACATTATAACTAGAATATACTTACTAAGATATATAGTATAAAGGACAGGACATTCACTCTCCTCACTCTCTTAGTATATATGTATGTGTGTCTGTGTGAGTGAATGTATTCGGATGGTAATGTATTCAATATATGAGTCATATTCTGTTATCATTCTCTCTCACATTCTCCCCATTAATCACTGATATCTATAAATAACCTCTATCATCGCTTACTGATGTATAACTCATGTATGTAACATTATTGTATAAGTTGTGTTAGTTTGTGTATAACCGATGGGTAAGTTGCGTAAACTCGTGTATAAGTTGCGTTTAGTTGCGTAAACTTGTATGTATCGTAGCGTTAACTTGTGTTAACTGGTGTATAAGTCGCGTTAACGTGTATGCTATTATTGCATTAACTCGTGTATAACTTGCGTTAACTTGTATGCTATCGTAGCATTAACTCGTGTTAACTTGCGTTCACTAGGCACTACACGAACACAAACCACGCGTACTCCATGGAGTTGAGCAACCAGAGGGTGTGGGACTACACTGGCGATAACTACGTGCATCGTCTGATACAGAGTAAAGTTAGTACGAGGTCACCACCGGGTGGCAGCATAGGTCACCTAGTTGGGTTGTTTGTACAACTGCTCGGCTATAGTTTCTTATCATTTTCTGATAGAGGTATGAATGTCGAATTTGCTGTTGTACAACCCCAATCCGATGCAGTACCGAAGTGATGATTCAAATATTGTTAAAATATTAAATTACAATTTTTTTTTATTTGACTATTAAAGTAATATTAAAGTTTAGATTAAATATGATACGATAATTCAATAAATTATATTTTTAACACCATTTTGATGTTATCAAAATTAATGAATACATTTCACAATTCTCTAGATTAAATCTTATTTTAGTGGATTAACCCTCGCTTAGAACTCTCACTTAGTGTCCAGTACATCGACTTTGTATACCTCTATTGAACATATTTATAAATTTTTAAATTAGGGAGAGATCACTATACACTTATAAATCTTATAATGTAGTTATTTATACTGAATTAGTCTTAAGATAAATTTGATATGAATAATTGTATTCAAATGAGTATAACTTTATATATTCCACTACAACTATCCTAACTCCCACTACAACTGTCCTAACCCCACTACAACTATCCTAATCCCCATTACAACTATCATAACCCCCACTACAACTGTCCTAACCACCACTACAACTGTCCTAACCCCCACTACAACTGTCCTAACCCCCATTACAACTTTCCTAACCCCCATTACAACTTTCCTAACCCCCACTACAACTATCCTAATCCCCATTACAACTATCATAACCCCCACTACAACTGTCCTAACCACCACTACAACTGTCCTAACCCCCACTACAACTGTCCTAACCCTCACTACAACTATCCTAACCCCCACTACAACTGTCCTAACCCCACTACAACTGTCATAACACCCACTACAACTGTCATAACCCCCACTACCACTGTCCTAACCCCACTACAACTGTCCTAACCCCCACTACAACTGTCCTAACCCCACTACAACTATCCTAACCCCCACTACAACAGTCCTAACCCCCACTACAACTGTCCTAACCCCCACTACAATATCCTAATCCCCACTACAACTTTCCTAACCCTCACTACAACTATCCTAACCACCACTACAACTGTCCTAACCCCACTACAACTATCCTAACCCCCACTACAACTTTCATGACCCCCACTACCACTGTCCTAACCCCACTACAACTGTCCTAACCCCTACTACAACTGTCATAACCCCCACTACAACTATCCTAACCACCACTACAACTGTCCTAACCCCCACTACAACTATCCTAATCCCCATTACAACTATCCTAACCACCACTACAACTGTCCTAACCCCCACTACAACTGTCCTAACCACCACTACAACTGTCATAACCCCCACTACCACTGTCATAACCCCCACTACAACTATCCTAACCCCCACTACAACAGTCCTAACCCCCACTACAACTGTCCTAACCCCCACTACAATATCCTAATCCCCACTACAACTTTCCTAACCCTCACTACAACTATCCTAACCACCACTACAACTGTCCTAACCCCCACTACAACTATCCTAATCCCCATTACAACTATCATAACCCCCACTACAACTGTCCTAACCCTCACTACAACTATCCTAACCCCCACTACAACTATCCTAACCCCCATTACAACTATCATAACCCCCACTACAATATCCTAATCCCCACTACAACTTTCCTAACCCCCACTACAACTGTCCTAACCACCACTACAACTGTCCTAACCCCACTACAACTGTCATAACACCCACTACAATTGTCATAACCCCCACTACAATATCCTAATCCCCACTACAACTTTCCTAACCCCCACTACAACTGTCCTAACCACCACTACAACTGTCATAACCCCCACTACAACTATCCTAACCCCCACTACAACTATCCTAACCCCCACTACAACTGTCCTAACCCCCATTACAACTTTCCTAACCCCCATTACAACTGTCCTAACCCCCACTACAACTATCCTAACCCCCACTACAACTATCCTAACCCCCACTACAACTGTCCTAACCCCCATTACAACTTTCCTAACCCCCATTACAACTGTCCTAACCCCCACTACAACTATCCTAATCCCCATTACAACTATCATAACCCCCACTACAACTGTCCTAACCCCAATACCACTGTCCTAACCCCACTACAACTGTCCTAACCCCTACTACAACTGTCATAACCCCCACTACAACTATCCTAACCCCCACTACAACAGTCCTAACCCCCACTACAACTATCCTAACCCCCATTACAACTGTCCTAACCCCACTACAACTGTCATAACACCCACTACAATTGTCATAACCCCCACTACCACTGTCCTAACCCCACTACAACTGTCCTAACCCCTACTACAACTGTCATAACCCCTACTACAACTATCCTAACCCCCACTACAACTATCCTAACCCCCATTACAACTGTCATAACCCCCATTACAACTATCCTAACCCCCACTACAACAGTCATAACCCCCACTACAACTGTCATAACCCCCACTACAACTATCCTAATCCCCACTACAACTGTCCTAACCCCCACTACAACTGTCCTAACCCTCACTACAACTATCCTAACCCCCACTACAACTACCCTAATCCCCATTACAACTGTCCTAACCCCCACTACAACTGTCCTAACCCTCACTACAACTATCCTAACCCCCACTACAACTATCCTAACCCCCATTACAACTATCATAACCCCCACTACAATATCCTAATCCCCACTACAACTTTCCTAACCCCCATTACAACTATCATAACCCCCACTACAATATCCTAACCCCCACTACAACTGTCCTAACCCCCACTACAACTATCCTAACCCCCACTACAACAGTCATAACCCCCACTACAACTGTCATAACCCCCACTACAACTATCCTAATCCCCACCTCAACTGTCCTAACCCCCACTACAACTATCCTAACCCCCACTACAACTGTCATAACCCCCACTACAACTATCCTAACCCCCACTACAACTATCCTAACCCCCACTACAAGTGTCCTAACCTCAACTACAACTGTCATAACCCCCACTACAACTATCCTAACCCCCACTACAACTATCCTAACCCCCACTACAACTGTCCTAACCCCAATACCACTGTCCTAAACCCACTACAACTGTCCTAACCCCCACTACAACTGTCATAACCCCCACTATAACTATCCTAACCCCCACTACAACTATCCTAACCCCCACTACAAGTGTCCTAACCTCAACTACAACTGTCCTAACCCCCACTACAACTATCCTAACCCCCACTACAACTATCCTAACCCCCACTACAACTGTCATAACCCCCACTACAACTATCCTAACCCCCACTACAACTGTCCTAACCCCAATACCACTGTCCTAACCCCACTACAACTGTCCTAACCCCCACTACAACTATCCTAACCCCCACTACAACTGTCATAACCCCCACTACAACTGTCATAACCCCCACTACAACTATCCTAACGCCCACTACAACTATCCTAACCCCCACTACAACTATCCTAACCCCCACTACACCTGTCCTAACCCCAATACCACTGTCCTAACCCCACTACAACTGTCCTAACCCCCACTACAACTGTCATAACCCCCACTACAACTATCCTAACGCCCACTACAACAGTCCTAACCCCCACTACAACTATCCTAACCCCCATTACAACTATCCTAACCCCCACTACAACTGTCATAACCCCCACTACAACTATCCTAACCCCCATTACAACTGTCCTAACCCCCACTACAACAGTCCTAACCACCACTAACGCTGTTCTAACCCTCACTACAACTATCCTAACCCCCCACTACAACTATCCTAACCCCCACTACAACTGTCCTAACCCCAATACCACTGTCCTAACCCCACTACAACTGTCCTAACCCCCACTACAACTGTCATAACCCCCACTACAACTATCCTAACGCCCACTACAACTATCCTAACCCCCACTACAACTATCCTAACCCCCATTACAACTGTCATAACCCCCACTACAACTGTCATAACCCCCACTACAACAGTCCTAACCACCACTAACACTGTTCTAACCCCCACTACAACTGTCCTAACCCCTACTACAACTGTCCTAACCCCCACTACAACTGTCCTAACCCCCACTACAACTATCCTAACCGCCACTACAACTATCCTAACCCCCACTACAACTGTCATAACCCCCACTACAACTATCCTAACCTAAACTACAACTGTCCTAACCCCCACTACAACTGTCCTAACCCCCACTACAACTTTCCTAACCCCCACTACAATATCTTAATCCCCACTACAACTTTTCTAACCCCCACTACAACTATCCTAATCCCCATTACAACTATCATAACCCCCACTACAACTGTCCTAACCCTCACTACAACTATCCTAACCCCCACTACAACTATCCTAACCCCCATTACAACTGTTCTAACCCCCACTACAACTGTCATAACCCCCACTACAACTATCCTAACCCCCATTACAACTATCCTAACCCCCCACTACAACTATCCTAACCCCCACTACAACTGTCATAACCCCCACTACAACAGTCCTAACCCCCACTACAACTATCCTAACCCCCATTACAACTATCCTAACCCCCCACTACAACTATCCTAACCCTCACTACAACTATCCTAACCCCCACTACAACTGTCATAACCCCCACTACAAGTGTCCTAACCTCAACTATAACTGTCATAACCCCCACTACAACTATCCTAACCCCCACTACAAGTGTCCTAACCTCAACTACAACTGTCCTAACCCCCACTAACACTGTTCTAACCCCCACTAAAACTATCCTAACCCCCACTACAAGTGTCCTAACCTCAACTACAACTATCCTAACCCCCACTACAACCGTCCTAACCCCAATACCACTGTCCTAACCCCACTACAACTGTCATAACCCCCACTACAACTATCCTAACCCCCATTACAACTGTCATAACCCCCACTACAACTGTCCTAACCCCCACTACAACTGTCATAACCCCCACTACAACTATCCTAACCTCAACTACAACTGTCCTAACCCCCACTACAACTGTCCTAATCACCACTAACACTGTTCTAACCCCCACTACAACTTTCATAACCCCCACTACAACTATCCTAACCCCCACTACAACTGTCATAACCCCCACTACAACTATCCTAACGCCCACTACAACTATCCTAACCCCCACTACAACTATCCTAACCCCCACTACACCTGTCCTAACCCCAATACCACTGTCCTAACCCCACTACAACTGTCCTAACCCCCACTACAACTGTCATAACCCCCACTACAACTATCCTAACGCCCACTACAACAGTCCTAACCCCCACTACAACTATCCTAACCCCCATTACAACTATCCTAACCCCCACTACAACTGTCATAACCCCCACTACAACTATCCTAACCCCCATTACAACTGTCCTAACCCCCACTACAACAGTCCTAACCACCACTAACGCTGTTCTAACCCTCACTACAACTATCCTAACCCCCCACTACAACTATCCTAACCCCCACTACAACTGTCCTAACCCCAATACCACTGTCCTAACCCCACTACAACTGTCCTAACCCCCACTACAACTGTCATAACCCCCACTACAACTATCCTAACGCCCACTACAACTATCCTAACCCCCACTACAACTATCCTAACCCCCATTACAACTGTCATAACCCCCACTACAACTGTCATAACCCCCACTACAACAGTCCTAACCACCACTAACACTGTTCTAACCCCCACTACAACTGTCCTAACCCCTACTACAACTGTCCTAACCCCCACTACAACTGTCCTAACCCCCACTACAACTATCCTAACCGCCACTACAACTATCCTAACCCCCACTACAACTGTCATAACCCCCACTACAACTATCCTAACCTAAACTACAACTGTCCTAACCCCCACTACAACTGTCCTAACCCCCACTACAACTTTCCTAACCCCCACTACAATATCTTAATCCCCACTACAACTTTTCTAACCCCCACTACAACTATCCTAATCCCCATTACAACTATCATAACCCCCACTACAACTGTCCTAACCCTCACTACAACTATCCTAACCCCCACTACAACTATCCTAACCCCCATTACAACTGTTCTAACCCCCACTACAACTGTCATAACCCCCACTACAACTATCCTAACCCCCATTACAACTATCCTAACCCCCCACTACAACTATCCTAACCCCCACTACAACTGTCATAACCCCCACTACAACAGTCCTAACCCCCACTACAACTATCCTAACCCCCATTACAACTATCCTAACCCCCCACTACAACTATCCTAACCCTCACTACAACTATCCTAACCCCCACTACAACTGTCATAACCCCCACTACAAGTGTCCTAACCTCAACTATAACTGTCATAACCCCCACTACAACTATCCTAACCCCCACTACAAGTGTCCTAACCTCAACTACAACTGTCCTAACCCCCACTAACACTGTTCTAACCCCCACTAAAACTATCCTAACCCCCACTACAAGTGTCCTAACCTCAACTACAACTATCCTAACCCCCACTACAACCGTCCTAACCCCAATACCACTGTCCTAACCCCACTACAACTGTCATAACCCCCACTACAACTATCCTAACCCCCATTACAACTGTCATAACCCCCACTACAACTGTCCTAACCCCCACTACAACTGTCATAACCCCCACTACAACTATCCTAACCTCAACTACAACTGTCCTAACCCCCACTACAACTGTCCTAATCACCACTAACACTGTTCTAACCCCCACTACAACTTTCATAACCCCCACTACAACTATCCTAACCCCCACTACCCCTGTCCTAACCCCAACTACAACTATTTTAGACGGATGGTAAACTAGTGCCGCTCGAGAATCAGAAGGAAGACGACATCGAGAAGTACGAATCTATCACTCTAGAGGTCAGAGCCTAGTGATGCATGCCACGCCCCCTCATTAACCACTGCACACCACCACCACCACCACCACCACCGCATGTAGTACACACACCTACTGACCAGTCAACTCGAGACTCAACGGCTTTACTTTGAAGACAAGCTTCGACAACTAGAGATCGGCATGAGAAGATGTGTTCGTATCTTTAACTAGCAGTTCAGCGATTCAGATTATTACCTATTACTATTATTAGATTAACTTAGCTTTGCGTTTAATGAAATGTGAATACGATATATCATAATGCAGTATACATAGTCGAAGTAATCATTTTATTTCATTAATATATGTTGTATTACACATAATAAAAAGTAAGGATAACTCATATTTGTATATACAGGGAGTAGATGTTATAGATATAAGTGAATATAAGGAAAAAGAGATGGAATGCAGTAATCAAATACTTCAAAATACAAAATTGAAGCAGAAATACCTGGATGCTAGTAAATTATTAGAAGTGTAGGTATTGTAAGATATAAATATGTTATATAATTAAGATATACATTGTTAATAATACTCTATATATAGAAATTAATAAAATACACTTCATAATCAATTCATAACCAATCACTTTTTAGAAGTTATTAAATCAATGTATTTTATAAATTATTAATTTGTATTAATTTTTGTAAAAATTCTAATTTTATTAAATAATACATTATTTTAATTTTAAAATATGTATTAACTATATTTTTAATATCTTATATATATATAGGTATTATTTGTAAGTATAAGTTATTTTAATTAATATTTAAATAATCTAATAACAGCTCCTCCAAAAATATCAATGTATTAATTGTGAACTTGATGATGAGAAAGAATTTAATAAATCTTTAGTCAACAATCAACAAATTTGCAAATCAAAAATAAATGATCTGGAGAAAATAATAAAAACAAAAGATACGGTTATATATTTCAAAATGTATATAAGCATAAAATAAATGTTATTCTTATATAAAATGGGTATTTTTTTTCCTTCATTGAAGGATTCAACAATTAAATTTACTGAATAAACAGTGGATTATTAATAGGTGTTACCCAACATATCATCAGTTATTCTTCATTGAATAGATATACAACATTTAATAAGGACGTTGAATGTAAAATATGTTTATCAATTTATATAAATTAAAATATTTATTTATTTTATATTTTGTCCTTTAATCATAAATAAATATTAGTAAGTAGACTTTTTTAAAAATAAGCATTTATCTGCAATAATTATATTTTACAATATAATTAAAACTATTATTATATTAATATAGGATTTACTAGATATGAAAGAACAAAATAGAGATTTAATGTTTTTCATGGATTCAAATAGAAAATTAGAAGAGCAATCTGCTGAACTGAAACAAGAAATCCAAGAGGGCACCATCATTATAGGTGAACCTAAACCATCAACTTCAAAAAAGTCAAAGAAGAAAAAGAACAGATAATGAATAAACTTTTATAATAAAATTAATATAATTTAATTATTCCGATATAAATTATAAATATCACAATTAATATAGTATGAATATTATTAGTATAATATTATAAAATTATATTATATAATAAATTACTTGTATTTATAGTTTTATGAGAAATTAGTATCATTATTTAAAATTAATATAGTAATCATCCAGAGTATTCATATAGAATACCCAATAATATAATATAAAAAGTATTTAAATTATATTTCTAAAATATATATATATTTTTATATTTTGTAAGTAAAATTAAATATTATATTGAATAAATATAAGTGTAATTAACTATATATAAAATCATAAATAACATGTATATAGAATTTTAATATAATCAATTAAAATTTGTACACAATACAATGTTAGTTTAGTTGATAAAATATATTTTTTTTATTTTAGTTTTTTCATTATGAAAATATCTTACCAGGATTTGTATTTAACCTACTATAACTTTAGGTTACTCCTACACTTTTAATAATAAAGCACATTCGAAACATTATTGAAAAACTTAATATTCCTATTATATAAATCCTCATACATGAATTTATCCCATAAAGTAAATATATTATATTGTTAATTATTTTCCATTAAAAATTAGATACGATTTAAACGTGATGAGAATAATTGTTATTTATCAAAACAAATATTTCTAGTTATAATCTAAATAATTATTATTTTAAATTATTTGTTATCAAAGTAATTGAATAAAATGCATTAAATATCTACATAATCTAAATACTATTTTTATAAAAATAATCTTATTTAAATATCCATCAAGATTGTATATATGAAATAAAGTTATTATAAAATCAATATTTGTATAAGCAGTTATATTATTTATGTATTTAATATATATATATATATAAATTATTATTATATTAACATATCTATTGTATAAACTCATATATACTTTAATCTATATTACATAAAAACTATTTGTATATTTATCATGTAATTAAAATTATTAAATCATAATCATGTTATAGGTCTTCATTTATTAGCGCATTTCAGAAGAATTGCACAACGTAATCAAATGTCAAGCTGCTAAGCAAGCTCGATGCGGTAAGGCAAGGGTAAATATTAATTTAATATTCTTCACCTTCTTCTTCGCCTTCACCTTCTACAGAGTCAACGCCAACCTCCTCGTAATCTTTCTCAAGAGCAGCCAAATCCTCACGAGCTTCTGAGAATTCTCCTTCCTCCATTCCTTCTCCGACATACCAATGTACGAAAGCACGTTTAGCGTACATAAGATCAAATTTGTGATCAAGACGAGCCCAAGCTTCAGCAATTGCAGTAGTGTTTGACAACATGCAAACAGCTCTCTGTACCTTGGCCAAATCACCTCCTGGTACAACAGTTGGTGGTTGGTAGTTGATACCGACCTTGAAACCAGTTGGACACCAATCTACGAATTGGATGGTACGTTTGGTTTTAATTGTTGCGATGGCAGCGTTAACATCTTTTGGGACGACATCTCCACGGTACAACATGCAACAAGCCATGTATTTTCCGTGACGTGGATCACATTTAACCATCTGGTTAGCTGGCTCAAAGCAAGCATTAGTGATTTCAGCAACTGAAAGTTGTTCATGGTAAGCCTTCTCAGCAGAAATGACTGGGGCATATGTGGCCAATGGGAAATGGATACGTGGGTATGGTACCAAATTGGTCTGGAATTCAGTCAAATCAACGTTAAGTGCACCATCGAATCGGAGGGATGCAGTAATTGAGGATACAATTTGTCCAATAAGACGGTTCAAGTTAGTGTAGGTGGGACGTTCAATATCGAGATTACGGCGGCAGATATCGTAGATAGCTTCATTATCAACCATGAATGCACAATCGGAGTGTTCCAAAGTTGTGTGAGTGGTTAAGATGGAGTTGTATGGTTCGACGACAGCTGTTGAAACTTGAGGAGCTGGGTAGATAGCGAATTCAAGTTTGGATTTCTTTCCGTAATCAACGGAGAGACGTTCCATCAACAAGGAGGTGAATCCAGATCCGGTACCTCCACCGAAAGAGTGGAAGATCAAGAAACCTTGAAGACCAGTACATTGATCAGCAAGCTTACGAATACGATCAAGTACCAAATCAACAATTTCCTTTCCAATGGTGTAGTGACCACGAGCGTAATTGTTAGCGGCATCTTCTTTACCGGTGATAAGTTGTTCGGGGTGGAACAATTGACGGTATGTACCAGTACGTACTTCATCTGTAAATCGAATTAAAAATTAATTCATTTATTTAAAGATTTAAGAATAGTTATTTAAGAATAAAACACTAAATATAAATATAATAAAAAAACAGGTGAACAAATTTAATAATTAATGAGATGAACAAAAAACGAAAAATTTATGAATATATTTAATCATAATTTATTTTATATATACAATACAACATATTACAAGATAATAGTTACTAAAAAAATACAACAAAATAAGATTATTATTTATTTCATTACTAAACTGTGATTATTACTTAATATATATAAAAGTTATAGTGGCAGAATCAAGATAATCAAATAGGAAGTGTGACATTTAATTCACATATTTAGGTTGTAATTAGAAGGACCTTCACAATAACATATTGGTTAAATGCTTACACATGGGGATTATATGTTGTACTATTTTATTATTATTATATTTTCTTATTTCATAATTATTATATTATAAATATTTGATATTGTTATTATAAGGATATTCTTAATATAATCTACGTATAGCTTCTGAATATCCTTCTGTATATTAATCGCCGATAGATTTACGTTTTGGAAACATTTCAACAATTTATGACTTGTTACCATCTTATTATGTACATTGTATAGCCAATAAGTTATAATTATAAACACCAGTTATATAGCAGTATATATATATATATATGTTACTAATTTATACGATATTAATCGAATATAATGCCGGATGTTTTCGACATGTACCCTAAAATATGACAACTACCTCATAGTTAGCAAATAACATTTAGCTTGTTACAAATGCATAAATAATTAAAATGTCTAAATAGAAATAAATTTGCATACATTTTTAAATTTATGATTATTTTACATATAGAAATAATTGTATTATTATAATAATTATATTGTTATGCTTTATAAATAAAGTAACTATATATTAAAAGTAAAATTTTATTGATGGCACATATTCTATATATATGTATAATCAAATTATATAATAGAAGTACCATCAAAGAATAATAAGAAACATATATTAAAACAAAATATAACTATTAAATTAAATAATAGTTATTTAGACATTCTAGTTATTATATAACATCTTCTCTAAATGTATTTTTTAAAATCTGTAGTTATAACTACATATAGAACATTATTTAAAATAGAATATATATCAATATAAATATAAAATAATAAGGTATTTGTTTATCTAATCGTTATTTATTTTAATATTTGGGAAATATAGTCACGATATGAAATATATAAATTATATAATATACTACATTATATATTAAAAAAAAAACTATATTTACTATTTTGAAAACTAACCGACTACAGTTGGTTCAAGATCAACGAAAACAGCTCTGGGGACATGTTTACCGGCTCCAGTTTCACTAAAGAAGGTGTTGAAAGAATCGTCTCCTCCTCCAATAGTTTTGTCTGATGGCATCTGACCATCTGGTTGGATTCCATGTTCGAGACAGTATAACTCCCAACAGGCGTTACCAATCTGGACTCCAGCTTGTCCGACGTGGATAGAGATACATTCACGCTAATAATTTAAAAAATCAATAAAATATCAGACTCCATTTTTATTTTCTCTAGAAATTATTAAAATCCATAAATATCTTATTCTATAGAATTATATCATACAATAAAATAAATGTAATAGATTTAAAATATTTCTATAGTTTAGATTTTACAACATTATAATTTAATGTATATATATAAGTATAATATATTTATATATTTATTAAAAAGGGAGATCGCCATTTTGAAAAAAAAAACGATTAATATAACTTGTTATATTGTTATATTAATTAGATATATTAATTAAGTTATTATCATATAATACGTTTAAATAATATGTAATGCTGCGTATATATATGAATACAAACCATATTGAGAAGTGGGAATAGATTTTATTATAAAAAATATAAAATTATTCGATTACCACAACAAAGTTCGGAGACGAATGATTTCCGCAAACAAAGATCTGGCTTTTATAGACTAGTGGGTGTAACCAATAACAACAAATATCACGTGATATTTGAATATCTGAATACTGTTGCTATAAACAATATTTTACTATTTTATTTCATGTTCTCACTTGTACCACTAATTTTCTACTATCTGTAGTAACTAATACATTATTTACTTAATCATATCAATATGGTATATTGACCATGTATTGTTAACATTTTTGTAACTACAATTTAATGTATTATAATAATAAATTGTCGTATTTAAAATGGTATTTAAGGGTATTTAAGGATTTTTAATTTTTAATTTTAACCAATTCAATAACAATTATTCTATTTAAAAATAATCAACATTTAGTAATATTACATAAATGTATGCATCATATTTATTATTATAAATAATAATACCTAATACATATACAGTATATGATATACTATATTACAAAGTATATCATTTAAGTATACACTTTTTATTTATTTCACAGATATATATCGGAATATAGGAATATATTCATATGCCTAGAAATAATAAAGTTATGTATTTAGTGAATTATTTAATATTCGTATATAAAAAACATAAGAATTATATAAAAAAATATATTTTATAAAATTATAGATTCCATAATTATTATAATAATATATATTTAGAATAAGAATACATTATTTTAATTTGAAACATTATAATGTATACTATAGTATCTATAAACAAATAATTACTGTTTAAAATGCACCTATATGTACATATATCCATAGAGAACGAAGTGACTTCGTTCTCTATGCCTATATCTATATATAAATTGATATGTAATATGTGTTTTAAACGTATATATATATACGTAAATATATTTACGTTACCTAACTATATGTTTTACTACTGAATAAATATTACAATATTATATATTTTATTATCTGAAATAAATATCGTTATTGGTAATAGCTATATTATATTCATATAATAACTGAATAACATAGTATAATATAGTAGTATAGGTTTACACATAGCTTAAATTAATTACATAGGTTCATATAGATCTTATAGTATAATAATTTTATAAATTATGCAAACAATTTAAAAGTTCGTATTTCTATAATATCCAAACTGAACTATAAATATTAATTAAATACGGAATATGTTTTATATATTAATCATACTATCTACATACTACTACCAAAGCGGGCTTTTCTACTACTATATACCATACTGATTCATAATACGTATAATTCACATAATACAAGTAATATATTATTGATTATATATAATAATAATTTAAAAAAAATTATATATGGTATTCATCAAACATGAATCATCATCATTTTAATTTGTTATTATAATGAAATTAATGTTAAAATGTATTCTGTAAATGTAGTAGAATATACATATTTATTCAACAAAAGTTATATCTTGCAACACTGTCGCTATTTATAAAAGTGTATTTATATTTAATTTATGGCACATGGTACCATGTACGTATAGTACTATACATATAGGTATTCATCTAACTAATTATATCGAATACAAATATAACGAATTACAAGTGTATGTACATAAAGTGTAGAAAATATACATATAATATATATATATATATATATATATATATATATATATATATTAACATATGTTATTAATAATATACATAAATACATATATGTATTATCAAGACAAACAAAAATCCCTCGTGTTATATGAAGTATTGGTGGTATTAATGTATGATATATTTGAAATTATATTTTCATTACATATATTTAGAAGTTCTATTAATTCAACTCGTTAGTAGGTATAGTATATACCTATATGTAGTACCTATACGAAGTTTTTATTATTAATGTATATATATCTACACACACTTTAGTGTATGATACATAGGAATATGTTCTATACAGTATCATATATGATCATATATATCATATATACCATATACATTTCTCTCTAGCTCTATGCATATATCTAAAAAATACTAAAATATTCAGTGTTTTGTGCTAATACAGATTATTCATGTAAATATAATCAAGCATTCCACCACATATCATTATTCGTATGGAACGAGTCGTACATCAATACCATAGAGCTAGAGAGAAAAGCTTTCTCTCTAGCTCTATGATCAATACCCAGGCGCGAGTCCTATATGTATGTTAACTTCTCCCCTATATGTAGGAGGAGCCTATATGTAGGAGGAGACTATATGCTGCCCTTCAGTATCAACAGATACTCATATGCCACGTGAATAATCATGCTACGTGTGCATTATCGATCAGCTTAGCTGGGATCGATATCTCTAGTAGGCATTACGACCAGTAATAGGGTTGCGTATATTGAAGTCTAGCCGCATTGTTTGCGTGGTAACCCTTAGCAACCGCACGTAGTGACCACCGCGAACATGATACGTCGATATACTAGCTGCACTACGTGTTATTATATCGTCGACTGGCTAATGTAGGAAATGTTCATTTTACCCTCGGCATTTTACTATATGGTACTATAACTAAAGAATTATCTAATTGTGTGTACCCATTCCTATGCTTTCTTTGATACCAACTGCCTGCATTCTTATATTTATTCTGTCAAGTTGTTATTTTTATCTTATTCCGTTTTATTTAATTATTGATATTTTTGTTCCATTACGAGAGGTGCATATTCATTTTTCTATTGTTCCAATACACATAAGTCATCATCATCAGACATAATATTACATAACGCAATTAAGATTGAGGTATCATCCTATATACACAGTGTTAAGTGTACAGTGTACAGTGTATACTGTGCATTGCACAATATGCATTCTACATACTCCACCAGCTCCCTATGGGTTCATATATGTTCTAAATAGCATCACCAATGTCTCACCGAACTCCATCATTATCCATATTGCCATTCCATTCATAATTATATTCTTTCACGCCAACAGTTTGCATATGATTTAATAATTTGTGATTTTAACATAATATACACAGAATAGCGAAAAATAAACTATAGTTTATTCGAGTATACTCACGAGTAGTAAACGACGATCTTCTGTACTATTATTTATCAAAGGCCTACCTCACGCACCACAATTATTATCCTCTAGACCAGACAATCCTCTAAATCTACACATTCCCCACCACCATTCTGATCTAATACAATCACAGTTCTCCGATCAATGTTGAATAGAATTCACTCTTTCATCTCAAAAAAATATCACCAGTATATTACTCGACACTTACTAAATTATGTGTTATATATAGTTTGGATATAGATAGTTTTGTCTCATTTGGACCATCTATAATAAGCCTACAAATATCTTTCAACTCTGTACCAAACTACTAGACTACAAAAATAAAGTGTGTATATATATACATTATTTGATAGTTTTATATACTCTTCCAGACATATTTGATAGTTTTTATTGAGGAAAGTTACTACTGTAGTTGTAAACTCTCACCATTTAGTTATTATTAGTCATAGGTAGCCTATTAGTAATATGATATTACACACTACTACATATGGTTGATTGATTTCTCTCCACCGCGCTCGCGATATTGTAACATTACTTCGCACTCCTCCGCGATATTGCGCCACCAATTTAAGTCATTAATGAAATCATAATATATGTCTTTAAATATGCACTCATAGATCCAATATTAAACAAATATTATTGACCCTTAAATCGTTACTCACTACTACCAGGTATCAAAGTTAACTAATACTAGAAGGGGAAAATAAGTTATTTTCTGTACCTACATAATTTTTAACAAAAAGGCATTCGACTGTGTAGATCATCAAATAATATGGTGCACTCTCAAAGATATGGTAGTACCCGATCATCTGATAGTAGTGTTGAGAAATCTATACACAAATCAAGAATCGACAGTAAGGACAGAGTATGGTGAAACAAGCAACATCCCGATTGGTAAAGGAGTACGGCAAGGATGCATCCTATCCCCATTGCTATTCAATATCTATGCAGAAAGAATAATGAGAGATGTTCTGGAAGAGTGGGATAAAGGCATTAGTATATGTGGAAGGAAAGTTACAAACCTTAGATATTCTGACGAAACTACATTGTTAGCAGGAACAAAAGATGATCTCACAGAGTTAATTACAAAAGTCAAAAGAGCAAGCGAAGAAGCCGGATTATATTTAAATGTCAAGAAAACAAAGGTGATGACTACAGGTAAATTGGACAATATAATAGTAGATGATAACAATATCGAAATCGTTGATAGATTTATCTTCCTGGGAGTCCTAATTACAAATGATGGAGTTACCGATATGGAGCTACGAAGAAGGCTGGTAATGGGAAAATTGCCGTGGGAAGTCTGAAACGTATATTCAAAGATAGAGGCATTAGACTAACGACAAAAAAATAATGATTGTTCAAATAATGGTATTTCCAATTATCCTTTATGGAGCAGAAATCTGGACTATCAAAAAGGCAGATAGGATAACAATTCATGCTTTTGAACTATAGTGCTAGAGGAAACTACTCGTAGTTACATACTTAGATAGGAAGAGAAATACTGAGATAATTGACATAATACAACCTAAAATAACGCTCGAATCAAGAATTGTCAATGCTGCCCTATCTTTTTTTCGGACACGTTGTTAGATCAGATATTATGGAATTGCAAATGATGCAGGGAAGAATGGGAGGTCGGTAAGGAAGAGGCAGACCACATTGCACCTGGCTAGATAATATACAAAAATATCTCTCTAAATATATTATGAATCTCCGACTAGATGCTAGAGACAGAGCGGGATGGAGAATAGTTATCAAGGATGTCACTAGGGGTCGGTTTCGACTCGACGGCACAAGTTAACAAGGTAACATGGTAACATAATTTAATAAATATTTTCAGAAGTGGATAATTCAATCCAAATTTAGTAAATTTCACGAAAGAGAATATTACAATAATTAATATATGAATTAACAATACTTTAATATCCTTTACAATAAACAGTTACTATTCTAGTTCTATTTATATATAACCTCTTCCTTCGACACACTTGATCACACCATCACCTCTTTATATGTATTGGTATATCTGGTTTAGTACATGACTGGTATTCCTCGTATATCTCTAGCCCCACATTATCCATGCTAATTTATCAAAACTCCTCTCATCCCCGACAAATTATACATGGTGTACATAAAAGATCGGCCCTTAGTCCCATTCATTTTAATATATAAATAATTCCCCTTCTTAAAATACTTTATAATTCATATAGTTTGGTGTTCTCTATATTCTCTGTTCTGTATATCCCTATGTTCTACCCTACATAGATGACACGTATCTCTAAATGGTTAATAATATTTAAATCGTGTATAGGGGTTTCACAACAACTCGAACGCAATTATTAACTCTAATATTTAAATCCAATATTTAAAATAAAATAAATGATTATCTGTAAAGGGGGTTTCACACCAACTCAAACTAAATTATTAACTCTAATAATTAATTTTAAACCCATTTTACGAAGATTTAAATAGTATAGTTACACTTTAACAATAATTATAGTTAATAATTGCGTCGAGTTGGTGTGAAACTCCTTTACTTTACACATAATGGTGATCATAACTTCGTACCTAACATTCGTTGTTTCATCGACTACCACCACTATGAATGGTTATCCGATGAATTATTTTCTTTAAATCCATTCAAAAAGTATGCCGATGATATATCTCCATATACCTTTATATTGCAATATATTCCACCAGCTCCACTGATCATCTACAAATGATACCTTCTTTATCCGACACCTATATATAATCCTAGATGGTACCTGTAAAAAACACTTGATACAATCTAAAAGTATCAACTTATTTCTATCAGAGTACTCCTAGAAACCACCACAAACTATATTCTGTCACAATTGTATATTATTGTATTATACAACTTTTTGACTAATATAAATATCTTTTACTAAATCTACCCTGATATATTTGTAAGTTAAAAATATTTTCTAATATTATTCTAATGATATATTTTCGAATACCGTATTATAAATTTATTAGAAAACTACATTGGATACTATTACGCCAAAGTATACTTTACAAAAACCTACTTCTCACATAAACCCCATTCATTTCTATTACCTGCCTACTTGGCATTCATTGTATCTCTCCAACCTCAACCTATAATCAACACACAATAAACTCATTTATTTTTACTAACACTAAAAATAAAAACTCCACTCCTCAATATACGCTATATAAATAAACAATATATGCTATATTTGTTTATATAATCTCCCTATAATTAACTCACTATATATATATATACTTACTTTTTTAATTTTACTTTTGGCGAATTTTCGTTCGACCTCGCCATGCAGTCTCCCCCTGACTATCATTACTTTCCGGATCTCATAAATATCCTTTAGATCGGTGTCTTCCTTTAGCTTATCTATGTAAGAATATTGTTGTCTTCCGCGATTACTCCTGCCAAACTTTGGTTCCCATAAGATTAGATTATGAGCTATTTCATCATTGTGGCGTAAGCAGTGACCAGAAATTCTCATTCGTCGACTAGCAATAACATCAGTGATTAAAGTCATTCCGTTATAGAGTATTTTATTTGATATCTTATCACGCCAAGATACATTTAACACCATTCTAAGTAACTTAGACTCCATAATATAATATAGACTCCCTCATAAGAAACACATAGAATTTGATATCCTCAAATATTATATATAGAAATTAACCTGAAAATTAAACTAAAAATTTAAGAAATTATTAAAAATAACTTATTTCGTACATCCTTTATTTTATAATAATACTCTTACTACAGATTTATACTATACATAGAACAGAAAAACTAAGAAGTAATAGTATGTAGGCCTAGTACAAGGTGTTTTAATTGAAATAGGTAGGTTACCTATATATTACCCTTTGTATTGTTAACATCCTTTCGACGATTGCGTCTATCCCTGATGTTTTAACGAGGTAGGGGTAACGGTTCATCCAATCAGATCTAAATAATATATATATATATATATATATATATATATATATATATATATATATACTGATATAAGATGAACCATGAACCCTTCAGTGTAAAACCGTAGTCTGTAAGCTGATGATCAGAGATGCTAGAAGATGCCATGATAGCAAGTATATTACAATTTCATATTCCTACTAATTCATCATCATTACACCTACAAAAAAAATTATATAAACATATATGTTGAGTATATATACTCAATATATATACTCAATATATATGTTTATATAATTTATATATATATATATATATATATATAGATGTATTTTATTATAGGTTTTGAAATAGCGTTGAAAGCTTAATATTATGTATTGTGGGTCATAGTTTGAAGTAATAGTATATGTTATGGGTCTAGGAATATATTTACTTATTGGTTTTATAAAGTGATCTATATACACAATTAAGCAAATAACTAATCCCGTAACTAATTTGATTTTAGAAAATACATAACTTTATATATTCCGAAACCCATAACAATATTAAAACTACATTATTACAACATTTAATGGTATTTATTGTTTTACCTAATTTATTATTTGTATTCTATATATATACACTTTTGAGAAATAATTTATGATTTATTTAAGTGTTTAAATAACATTTCAATCAATAATCAATCAATCAATAATCAATCAATCAATCAATCAATCAATCAATCAATCATATAGTGTATATAATGATTTACACTATATACTGCGATATAATCTGAATACTAATATTAATTTTTATGTATGGTGCTATAATTTGTAATTTAGCATATTGATTCAATTTTATAAATTCCATATATATATTATGTAAGTATCAACGAACATATAAAAATACATGTTATATAATAGGACTAACTATTTGATATACACCTTCATTATTTATACATTAGTAGGTACTATATTCTTAAACTATAACTATGATTTATACTCAATACTATAGTACTGCTGTAGCACTGCTGATGTAATAATACTATATAATACTATAGTATACTATTGTATACTATTAGTATTGTTAGTATATATATATATATATAGGTAACCTACTAACAAAAATAAGTATACTAACAATAATAATATGTATACATCTACTAAATATTAACTTGGTATCCCATAGAATATCCCAATATAACTAGGTATCCGATCCTTACATGCATTTGTAACAACGGGTCATATTTATTAATATATATGGTATATAAGACATACCTCTATAGATTTATTACTATTTTTTCTAATAATATATTTAATATAAACTTTATATGGTCACAAATACATTTTATTATTCCTAGATAACTTATTAGTACTTAATATATATATATATATTATAATTATAATTCTTATATCATATATTATCCCAATCCTACACTGTTAAAAATAAGGGTATAACATTATGAAATATATGGTATAACATATGGAAATACGAGTTATACCATACAATTACGTTAAATGGTATAAGATCACATATTATATGGTATAACATTTGATTTTTTTAGTTATACCATATAGATTAATTGAAATGGATCACAAATTATATAGTATAACATTTGTTTTTTTTAGTTATACCATATAGATTAATTTAAATGGTATAAGATTACGAATTATATGGTATAACATTTGTAATTTGTAGTTATACCATTAGCTATTAAATATAATGGTATAACTTTATGAATTATATGGTATACAATATGGAAATACCAGTTATACCATAACATTTTAAAATTAAGTTTATATTTGATTGAAAATAAAATGTATAAGAATATAATTCATAATAGTATCCTTCATAATATCCTTAATATAACAGTTTACTTATTGTTGTGTTAAATTATTATAGACATAGCATGTATTGCTTCTAATTGCAATTAAACTGGTTTTCAGAAACTATATAGATTCCCCATAGGGAAATATGTATACATATACATATTTCCTATATTTCATATACAAATACTTATAATTATTCGAGTATATAATTCCATTTTATTTATTAACATATTCTATTTCCACTCTATACTCAACATGATAAGCATCTATTTTTCAACACATTACAATATACATAAGGTATTTATACTACATTATATATATATATATACAAATTATATCATATTATATATAATAATATAAAAGTTTATATAATATATAATTTTATAATATATTTATATATTATTTATAATATATAATTAAATTGTTAGAATATAATTATATAATTATATATATATATATATATATATATATATATATATATATATATATATGTTATAAAGTCAAAGTTGTAGATAGGTATATCGATTAATGTAATATACATTTAAATGCATTTAGCATTACGTAACAGAAATCGATATATCTACATACAACTTTAAACTAGATTTCGGTGTCTAGCTCTGTGTTAAATGCATATATGTCTATAGCCATAGCCATGTAAATGTTTATTTTTCTGGTATTTTATATTGTTATCGTCTGTAAAGTATATTTCGTTATTTGTCTATAGAATAAATTCCACTCGGTGAGATTGCCTCATTCTTCGGTTTGCATCTCATTGGGTAGGTACTATTATTATTATTATAATTATTATTATGTTATATTATTATTATGTTCAACAGGTCTTTGCTTTGATTAATAAACTGTATTAGAACATTCACATTATTACATACATATATATTATAAAATTATGATAACTATATGCCAATCATTAATATGCAGGATACTGAAGAATTATTTGCAGAATTTCAAATTTCACTTAAAATATTAGAAAAACTGCCGGAGAGGAATAGTGAGTTGATGGGGATGATAAAGCATATAACGTATATACACAAATATATAGACGAATATATTGATGTACTAGGTATCGCTACTACGCAAACTAATCAAACAGGTAATTTAGTTATCTAATTAATAACATTAGTTAAATATCTATATAAAATAAATATGCAATTATATTTTATTAGTCCATGGATAGTATACTATATATCCATATATGGTCAATTATTTATTTTATTTTTAGTTCAAAATGTAATTAAATTTAAATAATATTACTAATAGGTATATATAAATAATGTTAACTGTTGTACAAATATTATCAATATCCTTCTTTCCTTAATCAAATATAGATTATAAAGTGTATAATTAAATATATAATATAATATTTCCTAAAATAGATGCGGGAATCATATATTTTATGATGGGAGTTTGCGAATTATTGAAAAATGAATTTACAATGAAAATAAAGACAAGGTTACTTAATAATTACTTAATAACTATAGATTTAATATTATAGTTATTTATGATTTTTCGTATGCTAATTCAAAAGTATAGTATACTCTATTATATATATAACTGCAGTAATTAATATAATATATTGGATTTTTCTAATTACAATTCTATCGTATATAAAGTATACAATTATAAAGTATACTTTATATAGTATATTATAATATATTATCATATATGATATTAACTGTATAAAGTTTCTTATAAGATACATATTTATACTATTATATAATATACAATATTATTATTCATACTCTAGTATACTATATATATATATATATATATATATATATATATATATAACTTATATAAATATTTGAATTTTAATTGCAGGAAATAATGACTCCATGGATACATGGATATATGCATATATCAGAAAAGAGGATGCTTATTATGTGTGTCGATAATTGTTTGGTTTTCGTTCAAAATAATTTATTTCGTATTTTATTAAGTGGTATTGTTAATTTTATTTGTTTCACGTAACATGTCCTACAAACATTAATTGTTTATATAATTTTGTATCACGTTATTTATTTAAAAATGTATCTGTTAATAAACAATATTGTTACACCAAAATATGTGGTTTTTAGAAAATAAATTATCATTATAAATGTCGATTCCATATATAAATTAATAATATAGAATAGTAAGTTATTATAAACACTGATATAAATTTAAATAAAATATAGTATAACTTTTAATAAATTATGATATAACTTTATATAATATACATTTTAATAAATTATGGTATAACTTTAAATAAAATATAGTATAACTTTTAATAAATTATGGTATAACTTTATATAATATATGGTATAAATTTTAATAAATTATGGTATAACTTTATATCAAATATGGTATAACTTTTTATAAATTATGGTATAACTTTATATAATATATGGTATAAATTTTAATAAATTATGGTATAACTTTATATCAAATATGGTATAACTTTTTATAAAATATGGTATAACTTTATATAATATATGGTATAAACTATGGTATAACTTTATATCAAATATGGTATAACTTTTTATAAAATATGGTATAACTTTTTTAATTAGTTATACCGTAAATGGTATACCAGGGCGCCACGGGGTTATACCATTTTTTAATCAATGTTATACCATTTATTTCTAACAGTGTACAAGAAATGCAATACACCTATCGAGAGATTGATCTCAGCTGGAAACCTGTAATACTGTTGTTCGTCATAATTACATTATTTTTTGTTTTCGTATCGGTATATTTTGTTATTTTAAATGGTATGTCAGCATTACCTACCTTTATTTGTAAATGTACATTTTTAAGAACTCTTTTATGATTTATTTATGTATTTAAATAAATACGACATCAATATATTATATTATAGGAAATCTTAATAAAGTAGTTATGTTACGCACAATTATATGTTAATATATACATATAGACTATAGTTTAAGTAATATATGTTTTAATATTGCATATGACATATACAGTATATTTTACAAAATATATAAAAAATATAAAATTATTAAAACATTTTTGTTACCGAATTTATTGAAAAAAGATATATTAAGTCCTATGAAATAAAATTATTCACTATATAAAAATGAACTAGAAACAATAAATAAATACTATAGGAATACAATACATCCTATTTATAAATAATATCTAGCAATATATAAATGCATACTGCAACTATAGTAATTACATTAATGATCATAAATATACAAGTGGGACGACCCCATGGGGTCATGCATGATAATTATATAATACATTGTTTAATGACCACATGGCACTAATTAGGGGTATCGGAACATTTCATAGGGGAGATGTGGCGATAATTATTAAACAAATAATCCATATAGGCAAATAATGTTATTAAAAGTGTTTGCTGGAAATTAATAAATGGATGGACAATAATATGGGTTTTTAATAGTAATATTGGTATGAACTATGTAAAACTATTAGTAAATAAAAATGTATTTGTTCACAAATAATAAATTAGTATTGATAACTATATTTAGAATGATAAGGGACGTTTACCATCCACCTTCCAGGTTCCGATGCCCCATATATAAGTTGATTCTGTATTATTCTATATATAGAATCAACACAATGCATACTCTTTACGTGGTGAATACACATGTAAACGAATACTTTATAAACTCACACACACGCGTGGGTACGAGCGCAGTTAGATCTGCCGACTGCGGCCCATATCGTGTACCTTGAATCCGCCATCTTGGTTGTTATCGCCTACGTCCCCGCGGGTCTTAGCGAAACTCCCCGTGTACGACACAGGTGCGGTCAACCTCCGTCCTCCGTTGTAGTGACCACCGCCTCCTCCGCTGACCACCGGAAGTACCGGTTTACCGGCCTGGTAGGCGGTCCTAAGACGGCGACCATCCCTAACCGCGTCCCGTTGACGGTATACCGTGTCCGGTTGCTGCTGCGATCTGTACTGGAACCGCGATCTCTGCGCCACTCGTCGACGCCCGCCTCCCCCCGCCACGCCCCCGACTCCGCTCACCGGCGATCCGACCGCCGCGTACCGAGGCCGAAGTTGACAACCGTCCGACAACGGGTCGGGGAAGTCGCATCGTCTGGCCCGACGAGACCACACCGTACCGGGCGAACAGTGGCGTCGGTAGGCGCGACCCGATACGCAGTCCACGTAGCCGAGGCAGTTGCTCGGGTCGGGATACAGCCCGTCGTAACGTTTACGACACAGCGACCGCGTTTTAGCGTTGTGTTTCAGTACGGGTAGGAATTGCGGAGCTGCGGATGTGATTCCACATTACTCGGTTTGATGTATTATGTAATTGTTAGAATATTTATATAATAATGTACGACGTATATTCACAGATGTACAGTAGGCGTTACGACGTATATGTATGCATATTTCAAATATATATATATATATATACTATACTTAAACTAAAACTTAAACATTATAGGGAGACCTATAGGTCTATAGAGACCTATAGACCTTATAATACCTGAAGTTGATTCATAAAATGCTACGAAAAAATCAAAAAAATTCAGAATATTCAGATCTACGATAGACGAAATCCTAAATTGTAAATCACAATTATGTTACTTATTATTTTCTCTATTAGTTATTTATAGAATTATTTTATAATTTATAATGAACAAATCTGATTTTTTTTTATGTGGGAAATCATTCAAACATGGAGAGGGGGAGGGAGGAATAATAATGGGGGCAGTTGCCTACAAAACCCCCTTAAAAATACAATTGTAAGAATGCGAAACGATTAACAGAAACATTCCTTATTATTGAATTCACTAAAACATTTGAATTCATAAATTGAGAAAATATGAAATAAATACTTACAACCTCGGAATATCAGGAATAAAACCAACAAATACTATTATGATATTATATAAAAATACACGATATAAAGTATGATATCCTTATTGCGATACTAACTTATCTTTATCACAGCAGAATTTATTTGGCGACATGCTAGCACATTTTATATTTATAATATAAATACTTATTATATATACTTATTTAGAAATCGCTAGATGAAAGCCACGATATCGGCATTATATTTGGTAAACAAAAGAGAATACGCCACCCATGGCCGTAGTCATTAAATGACCACCGATGTTGACTATACATATCCCCTGGCGGTACTAACATATACCACAATATGTCAAATGTTGCTTAGCTAAATCTGTGCATATACGATAAATGAAGCCTTTACATTAAAATACAGAATAGAAGATTCAACTAGAGTGGTCGGAATCTATATAAACGCTACACAAATAGAATACATACTATCTAACTAACATGCTTCGACAAGTCTACAAAGCATACATGGATGATACGTACACCAGGCGGAAGATATAACAAGATATACGTATAGGTATCGTATAGATATAAGTTATATCATAAGTTATATCATAAGTTATATATATATATATACGATATATATGCAGATGCTGCTTTTACTGTTGCTGCTCCGAAGTACTGGAACAGTCTTCCCGATGAACTACGGACCATGTCATCATTTATTACTTTTAAATGTCGACTACATTCACATATGTTATCATTATAATGTCTTCTTTTAAAATGTATTATTATTTGTGTCAATATTTATTTGTTTTATTATTTCAACTTGACGCATATAAACGTCCATCGTTTTCTGAGTCAATAAACCTTTATATTATTATTATTATTATTATTATTATTTATATCATATAGGCTAATTTATATCACCTAACCTACGTGCACTCGACATAACACGATTCAAACATAATACCGGCAAGGAGATGATCAACACTAGCCGTTACGAAAGAACAATATGAATGTATAACGTATCAAACACGATGATTCACTTGAGAGCGACTACGGAAGCAGCTGCTAGTGTTCGTACACACGGATCCACAACCCGAACGTTAACTACAGCGGTGGAATGGAAACTAAACGCGAATACTTATGGTAACCACGAGCTGTAATGTAACAACTTCCGCAAACGATCATCCTATAAACAAACAGTTATATGAAAACATTCTTCCGATCAGAACACCGAGATAGCCACGTCTGAGGTTCACTGACTATAGTTAGACTAGTTCACTATAGATTGCCTACTAATTCTCAATTATATCTTAAACAGTATACTGTCGAACGTATACCTGGGAGACCTAGTAGGACATTTATTGATCAACTGGTAGACGATATCATGTATACACCAAGCGAATTATCAAATATGATGGAGAATCAGGATGAATGGAAGAAACGTGTCATGTACTAAATATATATATATATATATATATACATATATATATATATATATATATATATATATATATATATATATATATATATATATATATATATATATATATATATATATATATATATATATATATAATTATTTAATATTTGGAAATAATTGTAATAAATGTACCATATGCGTATATATGTCGTACGACATATCTATTAACATGAATTTAAAGAGTACTTACACGAGATTCCGGCTTGTTTGTAACGATATCTCGGTTGCCTCTCGAAACCGAACACGTGATCTTGTAATCTCTTGTTTACCCTATGACCTTTCAGCGACGTGGTCAACTGCATTGGTCCGTATTGACCGGAAGTTAAGGCTGACATTGATCTCGCGTTACTGAGAGGTAGGATTTCAGATGGTATTTACTTAACAAGTTAATATATATATATATATATATATATATATATATATATGTATAAATAATGATTGAATTTGTAAACATTAACTTAGAATTATATATATTTACATATCCTTTAGGATATATTAAGATAGATATGTATCCTATACATATTTAACATACATACACGTGACATTATGGAAGGTTATTTTAAATGGGAAACTATTTTATTATGAAATAGTTTCTGAATTAAAAATAATATCATTAATGATACATAATCGATGTAGGTATAGGTAAGTATACTTATAGGTATACAATATACTTTATATCAATGAATATATCAATGAAACTTCGGAGGATAATAATCATAATTTAAATCTTATTAGTATGAAAATAATATCGTGACATATTTACATTAAGTATATTGAGGAATGGTTCACATCTATGATACAGTTAATCTTGATTAATCACATTATTAATAATTCTCAATTAATATCTATGAAATAATATTAAGATATAAGAATAACGTCATATCTAAATAAATCAATTTCATCATTTTATTAGTATGACTAAAACCTGGTTGTTTTTAAGTCCTATACCCATGTGGTATTTAGTAAATAGTATTGATAGATATCTATGAAAAGTACCGTGTATATCCTTTATTACAGCACATTTAGAATTTATCTCATTAAACAATACTAATATATTATGAATTTATATAACTGCTGTTTAATATAGATTACTGCTATATACTTTCTTGTAAGAACGTAAATACTCGATAAATGGTATGACGTAACAGTAGCAGTATGACGTAACAGTACCAGTATGATGTAACAGTAGCAGTATGATGTAACAGTAGCAGTATGACATAACAGTAGCAGTATGACGTAATAGTAGAAGTATGACGTAATAGTAGAAATATGACGTAACAGTAGCATTATGACGTAATAGTAGCAGTATGACGTAATATTATCAGTATGACGTAATAGTACTAGTATGACGTAACCGTAGCAGTATTACGTAACAGTCTAACCAGTAGTCGCGGTCGCAGAAGCACCACTGCACATCGCTACCCATGTATTCCTGAGCCCTACATCCGTTGTAGTCGTGGCGAAGTTTAGTGCTCATCCAGCCGTCGTAACATCCCCGGTATATCTCTGTGGTAGTGGTGGTAGTGGTAGTGGTGGTAGGGGTGGTAGGGGTGGTAGGGGGTGTGGGGTCGTGATGGGTAGTGGTGGGTAGTATGGATGAGGAGGAGGGGGAGAAGGTGAAGGATGAGGAGGGGGAGGGGGAGGAGGTGGGGGAGGAAGATGAGTAGGAGGAGGATGAGGAGGAGGAGGAGGAGGAGTAGGATGAGGAGTAGGAGGAGGATGAAGAGGAGGATGCATAGTCTCCGTTGTAATAGGGTGCCGTAATTTATATTAACAGAAACCAAGTGGGCAAGTTTTATTATAATCTATAATCTATAATAAATCTATAGGAATATCTCAGTCCGCATAACTGACTCGATCTCTTTCAATCGGCAATATCACGTATTTCTTAAGTATTCGTAGATTTACGTTTAGAAAATATAGATTATACTTATTTTATAGAATCATGACACACACATATATGTATAACTAACTATTATCTTGTTTTCTGACGAAACATTTAGTGTTGCATCTGCTGGTTGCTATGGACGACGGGTTGACTACGACGTCACCGCAGAACGGAGATTCGTCATGGCACGAGTAACACATCACTGCAGCGTATCGCACACACATACGTGTGTAATTGTGACTATTATTATATACTAGTAGCTATAATTATATACTAGTTATATAATTAAATTTGTATACTTGAATTATTTATAAATGATATTAATACTATTGTTCTCATATAATAACTATTATATATTCACTATAATAACTATCTGTTTGAAGTTAAATATAATTATCTTTTCTTGTTTTAAAACTAATTATTTTTAATTTAGAAATAATTAACCGCTTTAGTAGCTCTATAGGGTATCAGGATTATAGGAAAACTAAAATGTTGAAAGAATTTATTTTTAAAATTCTTATATTTATATCTAGGTATATAGGTTATTGATTATACTTAGGTATACCTAAGTATACCTAATTAATAGGTAATACAATACATATATAAAGGATTACACTTGTATTTGATAAACTAACCTATAGAATATATTCTTAAAATAACAGTGTTTTATTAATTTCATATATATATACTAACGTGATTTTTGAGGCTTGTTGATAAATGAGCTTGACTTCATTGACTTAACCTTGACAACTACGTTTAATAATAATTACCATTATTAATGAAGTTATGCATCATCTAAATATATACTATATATTTTACTGAAAGTTATTTGATTAGATTATTTATTATATATTATATATGGAAAATAAACATATATACATATTATGTATATAAGACCTATACTTATAAGTATAATTATAATTCATCATTTATGTATCATTGATATATCTATAGATAACCTACTGTTTAATGTATAATGTATCTACTGATGATATATTATACTAACCAATTATCATATTTACACATTTATATAACTTAATATAAACCATACATAATTGCAATCCTATGCCATACACTAATACAAAAAGGGAATATGTGTCAAAGTAAATATTGTAGAAATATGTTTATATACGTATTATATATTATATTAATTCACTTATTAGTATATTACACAATGATTACCTTGATCCTGATGACATTCGATACGAGATAAAGTAAACAGAGCTAAGCAGTATACCACAAACATATTCAAGATCCCTACAACGTTGTGTGATATCTACAGGTATATCTCGACACCTACGTATGTGTACTGTGTATTATCACTATAAACAATAGTAACGTTACGACCACATTGCGTAACCGTACGACGCGGTTTAATTACGTAATTATCCGCCGTACTATTTCCCATCGCATTACGTAACGCGTGTTAGTGTGGCTATAGTTAGGGGGCCCCATTATCGGAGCGCCGCGGGCTATAGCCGTAACCCTTACGTAACGTACAATCAGGGTGCGACAGATACATACCGGCATACATAGCTATAGATACAAGCACACAAAGAGAATGACTGTTTAAATACGAACAATGGCTGTTGATCGCTACGATATTTACGGTTATATAATAGGTACGATTGCTGCCCACTCGAACAAAGAAACTAGAACCTATTACCATTGATACATTATTACTGATCGCTATTAAGTGTTGTAATCATAATACCCCATAGGCTATACACCTGTGTATATAAGTATAACATACGTATATGTAGGATATATATAACGGTGTATTGATATGTTAGCGAAAGTGCATCCAAATACAAATTAACCTCCTAATATGGAGTTGGTTAAAAGAGTATTTTTATAATATAACCCTCTTAAATATATATTTATATAGTATGCCTACACTTACCTCTATATATAGGTGATTATATTATATAGGGGAAAGGTGTGTAGTAATACAGTATAAACTAAATAAAGATATTCCGAAATTGCTTCGACAAATATTTTGTAGTAGTGACACGTGTGTAGTAATGATACCCAACGACGTTGAGCCAACGATTTCACAAACTACAAGTCCAATTAAAATTTGTTATATACGAAATTTGTGTGTATTCACAAGCTTTTTTGAAATTAGTATATTTTATTTCCATAATTTTTAATGTAAAAGGTAGTAGGGTTCAAGTATCGTACGGACCATTGAAATAGTTCTTATCATAATATTCTGAAGTGATCTTATATAATTGTATATAAATACATTAGCGGCTCTCGTTAAATTATGGATGCCTTAGTGTATTCGAAGGGACATTAGAGCCATATATGATTATAAGTTAAAACTACATCTAAGTTCCTGGATGGGATGAAAGGACTCTACTAAAACAAAATAATAAAATATATTTTAAAAAAATGGTTTCACGTCGCAGGTCGTGTCATTTTTACATTTTTTGAATAAAATCTTACATAATGACAAAATAATCTTTTATAAAAGTATCTTTAAATCCTTGATATTTAATGGAAAAATAGAAAATTAAATATCAATGATTTAAAAAGCTACCTAATAAGTACCTACAGGCATCTACATAGACCGGTATATATGGGTATATATATATATATATATATATATATATATATATATATATATAGGTACATAGGTATTATTTTTGATTAATATAGTTTTAACCTTTTTGTTAAATGGTTTAATATTATGGTTAGTTAGACTCTATTGGTTATATATTATATCAGTGATATACTTATATGGTATACATGGAAAATTATTATATATATATATATACAACTGGTAACATTACTTTGTTATAACCTATTATTAAATTCATCCCTGTATCTAAAATATAAAAAAATATATCATGTAGATTCTACATAGATATGTATCTAAAATCATAAATACGTAAATCCTATGTATATAAATTATAATTTATAATGTATACGTTTTTATATTAGAAGTTATAATAATAATGCATAACATTGACTATTATATATATCATCGACATAACGAAAGAATTTATTTATATCGATGATGTACATATATATAATTTTTGAATAAAAACGTTTTAAAATAATATTTATGAATATATATTATAAATAAATGAAACAACATATACATAAAATCGATATAAGATTAATTAATATTAGTTAGTTATTTAACTAAATATATATAGTAAGGATATATTTTAATATTCACGATGTAATTACTATGAATATAATGAATACAATAGTACATTGTCAATACATTATTAATTTCTATTGTATTGTATGAGATTATTATATTGGATTAGATTATTTCCAATATTGGATTTGTATCATTAAAGATAGTAAATCGTAGAGTTATTGTGGATATTTACATTAGTTACGAAATAAAACAACACCATCTAAATAGTTAAATTCGATAATTATGCCTGGTTTGATTTTAAATTCATATTATTAATACTTCATTTAGCTAAATATAATTAATGATATACATTATAATTCATATTTATAAAATTCATGACTGATATTACATTTAAAAAAGAAATTGTAGGATAAGTTTATTTATAAAATTATATTTAATATATATAAAATATGTAATATAATATTACACTTTTAAAGATACTTTATTATAAAGTTTATAATAATTAAAAATAATAATTATTATAATTACATCAACATAGAAATATTTAGATTAATTTTAACATTATTATAATGTTATGATTATATATACTTATTCTGATAATAAAATAATTAAATAATTAAAAACGATGATTATCATAATCATTATGATAATGATTATGATAATCATTATGATAATTATAATACATCTTACAATTTTCTATTAATAATTATTATAATAATCATTATATTATTGTGATAATTATAATATATAGTATATTACTATATCATTATAATGATTATGGACTATTATTAGTGTTTATGGTATACTCATTATTATAATGATTATAATAAAAATAATTATTTTACTTTATATTAATTAGTAATATTTTAATAAATTAATAAATTAACTATTAAATAGAAAGACATACATATTATTATAATAAATATATATATATATATATATAATATATTATTATAACATTATATTTTTGGGTATTTATGTATCATTATGGTAATCATATAATATATTATTATAACATTATATTTTTGGGTATTTATGTATCATTATGGTAATCATACAATATGATAATATATATATACCATAGAATAATAATTAAATGTTAATTATAAAGTTATTTTATGTTATGATTGCTGAATATTTTATATGAATATTTGTATTTATTTATCAATATTACTTTTAGAAAATTTGAAATATATTAATAATTTACATTTTATAATAAATATATTAATTATTAAAAAAAATTATATAGAAAAATTAATATTTAATAAATATTATTTATACATTAAATTATTTTTTATAAAAGTGATTTATAAATATTGATATGTAAATTATTTATTATTTTATAAAACTACGATAACATAAATATCAATATTCATACATATATTTTTATATTTAACCCTAATTTAAATGTTAAAATATAATGACATACATATAATTATATAAAATATGTACTTGATATATATATATATATATATACCAATCAAGAAATAATAAATAATACTCAGTCTAAAATATAGATTTTCCGTTATTCCAGATTACTACTATCGGTATTAATATATACAGAATTAAACGAACAAGTATATTTATTAAGTATTATTTAATCGCTTTAGTTAACGGATATACTGATATAACCATACGATATTAACATGATTAGATAATATCAACTAATGCCGTAACACGAATGTTAACTATGTTATAGCAAGTGAATATTAACTTTTATCGTAATCTAATCTAAGAAGTAATTTTATCTCGGATATCTAAAATTATTAAAATTCATATATTATACGTATACACACACAGACACATATAAATATACACGTTTACATACGAACACTTGAACATTTCACTCGTTCACACACATATGTACATCCTCGTACTTGAACACCATCCCGCGTAAATAATCGCACATCCCCATAATGTAGGTACAACATATTTACTAACGTATACCCACATACATCACACACCCATATATACCCTCACACATATACACATGTCCACACATTTCACATCTACATACACACACATCTCCACACCTACATACCCATACAGTGTATGGCATACACCCACCACATCGCAAACCCAGACATGTTCATCATGCGTATACATCACCGCCAACATTACAAACCCACAGCATACATACTAGCATACCTACATAAATATACCTCCATACATATACCCTCACACTTACCCACACATACCCCCCAATACCCCTACTCGCAACTCCACTCTCACAAACCCTCTACGCATACACCCTCACACAGTACGTCCACTCTTACGCACCACCTACGCACACCTTCACTCTTACACACCCCCTACTCAGACCTCCACTCTTAGACACCCCCTACTCACACCTCCACTCTTACACACTCCCTCACACACACCCCCTACTCACACCCCCCCTCACCACCCCCCCCACACCCCCCTCATACAGTACGACCGGACCGAGGGTACGCGAGCATACACGAAGCCGTGAAGGCGGGCGACTACAAGGAACTCGAGAACATGGTGAGGTCGGGTGCCAGCGTCAACGAAATAGACAAGAGTCGCGACCGCTTCACGCCCCTACATTGGTGTTGTTATGTCGGCTCACTAGAGGTTAAATGACAGCCCGCGGTTGTGTCGGTACCTTACTATTGTCTCGCGTTAATGATACCATATATGGAGAATATCATGTCCGTGTATATCTTACTATATATTTATTAATGAGATATCCTAAATATATTATTAATTATGATTATATATATATATATACAAATGAATTTAATATTATTTTAAATTCTACTACATATTTGAAATAAAATTAGCATAAATGATATCAACATTCATCGATATTAATCAGTTTTATTTTTGTCATTTATATCAATTTTCAATTATATTTATAGAAATTTTTATAAACTAGTTAATATTTGAATAAAATATTATTTAAATGATATAATACGATGAGATTTTATAACACATAATATATTTTGTAGAAAAAAAAACATTTAAATTTCTAGAGTTTTCTTTGAGAATTTAATAGTTTTATAATTTTTTATTTAATTGATATTAAAATTCATTTTTCTATATAGATAACGTAAGTTTATTACGAATAACATTATTATACATAAAATTACAAACTATAAAAATAACTTAGATTACACCCTTCCTAATTGTTCTACTTCTACTGTTGATGTGTATCAGTTTCATTAGTTTTATAATTGACATTATTTCATTTATTACATTTTTCTTATAAAATATTTAGTTTATATAGGTTATAAATTTGTACCAATACGGATATACAAGCCTTAGCAATATATATATATATATATATATATATATAGAAGTGAATACGCTAACAATCGAAGAATATATATATATATAAATATATATATATAAACATGTTCCCAATTTCCGTAAGTTCCGTTATTGAATGCAATTTTTACGACGTATTTGAAATATATTCACAATCATTATCTCTATATAATCTTAACCCACTAAACCCCGCTCTCTAACCCTCCCGCTACCTATCAGTGTATTCATTGGCTACTGTGGCACGGGGTGGACACAACGGTCGCAACACCGAAAGGCTGGACTGCGGCCCACATCGCAGCCATTAAAGGTCAAGACGCATGTCTACAGGTTAAACAAACACCCACACAGTGTACAGTATAAAGTGTACACACTATGGTAGTATTAATTCGCGTACGTCGTGCACATTATATTGATAGATTGATTGAGTATTTCATTTCATAATAGTATTTAGTAATAGTAAATAAGATTAATTACAATTAATGATATTAAAATGTATGTAATATATGTTGGAACCTTGTCTCAAGTATTTATTTAATTAAGGTATGTTATCATTCTCTAAGAAATATACACATACTATTAGTTACTACGCTACATATAATCACAACTAATTCTGTATAAACTTTAATGTATTTGGTTACTTTTTATTTAAGAAAATATATAATCGAAATCATACATTTGAAAAATATACGTTATTAATTTTTATTTAAGCATATAGATAGTCAAACTTTTACAGTAAAAATATTTGATAACATGCATTATTGAAATAAATAAACAATAATACGAATTTAAAAAGGAAATATATAAAACGTTTTCCTTTTAACGTTAGAGGTGATATCGATTAATCATTCGTATAAATTTACAAAATAGAATAACATCTCGTTAAACTAAACTAGTTTTCAAGTGAGTCGAAGTATTAGGTTTATTACGATAACACACAATCCTAATATAACTCGTTAACGCCTGACCTAAACATCGTGACCTACAGGCCCTAGCGAACAACGGAGCTAATCTGAACGCTAAAGACCTACGGGGAAGCACTCCCGTTCACATGTCTTCGTCTCACGGTAACAGTTTCACGCTGCACTCTATCCTTCGCTCCGGGGCGGTTAGTCGTCGTCGTGTGTGAGCCCCCGCGATACCCCTGGGCTCACCCCCCGCGGTACCTTGAGCTCACACCCCTCACACCTACTACAGTATAGTGTACCTCGGTCCGCTAGCCTGGGTAGCCGTGGGGGCGCTTCACGTTCAAAACAAATATTCTCCATTCCTTCAGTATAGTGTACTAGCGTTAAAATAAAAAATAATCATAATAATTATTATTTGTATATTATTATAATTATAATATCATATATAATAAATAATTAATTATTATTTATAATTAAATAATAATAATTTATAATTAAATAATAATAATTTATAATTAAATAATAAATAATTATTTATTAATGATTATAATAATTTATTAGAAAATATATAGTATGCTATAGTAAAACAAATTTATAATGTACATTATACAATATATATATACCTAATTAGAAGATTTTTCAGTGTCAAATTATCTTGAATCAATATCTGAAAATTATGATCGTACCACTTTTCCACGACTAATATACTAATTATACTATACTAACACACTTCTATTTTAAGTTCATAGTTAAAAAAAAATGTAATTTAAAATTGTTTGCTAATATTTTGTTTTTTTTTTAAATTTATAATTTATAATAATATTATATAAATGATTTATATTTTGAAGTAGATTATTCGCATTTAAATAAACTACTTATTAAAAAAATGAAAAATTTAGTAAATTACTTTAAATTATTTAATTTATTTATAAATTAAAAAAAAATATTAAACAAATTATTTTTTATTATCCAATTCTATTTAAAATATTATGGTATTGAAAAATCCAGAAATAAATATAATTAGAAGTAACTCAATATTAGGTTAAATGTAAAACAAAACTCACATAATTTCAGATATCCTCCATGTTTAATGTCTAATAAATCATTCGTAATGAAATCCCTTTTTTTAATATTTTATCTACAGCTTTTGCACACATAATTTAAACTATTTTTATATTTTTTTTTGAATAACATTAAATATACATTTTTTTTTTATGATGAAGCCTAATATACATATATACTATATACCTGATATATATATATATATATATATATTTATATATATATATACATGCTTGAGGCTGTTTGTATACCTAAACCTATTCATAATTGCCTACCATGGAATACGTACACCGTTAGCATGCGTTACTTCCTCCATCACCTCACAATATCACACACACACACACACACACACTATCACACATATACACACACACACACACACACGCACACACACAGGACGTGAACGCAGTGGATCGTAACGACTGGACGGCGGTACACTGTGCCTCGTTCCACGGTCGGCTCGGCTGTCTACAGTTGTTGATGCGATGGGGGGGCAAACTGGACGGCACCGACAATGCCGGCAACACCGCTGGTCAGTGTAACTGTCACTCAAACTTATAGCAATACACCACGGATATGTATTGTAGTCATAGTAACCACAATAATTGTTATTTATTGATTGATATTTTATTTAAGCAAATATATAGTCGAAAGTATAAATATTTGATAACGATAAAATACTTATTGAAATAAATAAAGAATAATATAAAATTAAGAAAATTAAAACTTTTACCCTTACCGTAATAACGGAATATAGAAATAAAGTATATTGTAAATGTAATAAGCGAAAAATGATTGAAAATAGAAATAAATGCATTATTTGTAATCTATATTTATAACCTGTAATAGTAATACATTATTAATTATATAGTTTAATATTTAAATGATACATTTTAAATATATTACAAACAGAAAATGGTGAAAATTATGTAAAATAATTATAACATCAAAAAAATAAATAATGTAAACTATATCACTTTTAAAATCTGTAATAATAGTACATTATTAATTTTGTATTTTAACATTATATTATATTTGAAACATATATATAAAACTAAAGATAATACAGAACAAATAAATAATAAATATCACTATAAAATCTGTAATTATAGAAAATTTGACAAATTTATATAAAAAAAAATGTTCACATAGAAAAAAAAACCAGAAGAGATAATACAATAATATAGATATAAAATGAAACATAAATTAATTTTAAATTATAAATTTCTATTAAAAAAAAGTTGTTTGTCAAAACAGATTTAGTTTATTTTATTTTTAAAAGATGAAACAGATACACATTTTTATTATACAATTATCTTATGAATTCTATATATTAACTGATCAATTATAATAATTATAATAATTATAAATTCATAATTATTAATTATATATTTAATTGTATTATTATGATAATATATTACATTTAATTTTTACAAATATATCTAGTTCTACGATTATTTGATTTATTAGATGAATTTTGTTTTTCTTTTGTAGTTTAAAATATATATATTTTGATTTATCCTAGAGGGCTTCAAATTAGAGGAAATCCTTTAATGTGTATTATAGTAGTTTAAATATTGTCAACATTATTATATGCAATATAATAATATAGCGTATTCATTAGTATAATTTAGTAAACTAATATAATTGAGCTATTGAGTTAATTCTACTTTAATTATTAACTATTTAATTATTAATTTAAGTAATTATGTAACTTATATAATATGAAGATAGTATAGAGAAGTTTGTGAGAAGTATTATTTATAAAATATATTATATATCAAAATCTAAGAATAATTACAAATTAAGTTTTACAATCATTATTTAATTTCATATTTTTTTGTAATAGAAATTTGTTATTTATTTGAAATTTATTATAAGCAAATTTTATTATATGGTGAAATTTGAGATTAAATCATCATTACTATATGAATGAATGAATGAATTCAGTTTATAGACAACTTCTAAGGAGGATCAGTGAAAGCGATTAGCTTTATTGATTCGAAACCTCCTAACAGTATGTGCAATGTCATATCATCATTTCCATTCAAATAAAATAATAAAATATAAAATAATGATAAATATAATAATAAAATCATAGTAATATAAAAACAATGAAATGATTAAATAAAAGGTTAATAACATACGAAAATAATAAAATTTTAAATTAGAAACAAATATAAAATATAAAATTACAATAATAAACGAGATATAAATAAAGTTGATACAGATTATAAAAATAAAAGTTGTGATTCGTGAATAGGCATTCAAAGTTAAATTTTAAATAAAGAGAAAATTAAATAATTTGTACTATCAATATGACATATATTTTAATACTGTTTAAATAAAAATAAAAATTAAAACTATTAAAGAAATAATTGATTATTATATAATAGGCATACAAATGTAATAGGTTAATATCACGATAGTGTAATATGAAAAAAAAACGAAGATAAAATAATATACAATAAATTAAATAATTTTTTTAGATTTTGTTTTAATACTATAGTGTAAACATGTTTATAATTTTAATACTTTTTTTTTTAAAGATTATAATCCTTTTATAATTTTTATATTTTTTTTAATACTGTTTAATTTGTAATAGTTTATTTTTAATACTGTTTATAATTTAAATTTTGTAATACTGTTTATAATAAAAATGTGTAAATTTTGTAATACTGTTTATAATAAAAATGTGTAAATTTTGTAATACTGTTTATAATAAATATGTGTAATTGTTTTAGAATGTTTAAAAAAAAAGATATTTGCCAAAATTATAATAATTAATATTTATAAAAAAAAAATCAACAATACTGTTTAATAAAAAATGATTTTAATACTTTCTTCAGTTTTAAAGTATGAGTAATTGTATTAGTTTTTAAAATATTATTAAACATTATTAAATTATAAAGTTTAGGTCCTTTGAAAAATATTAGAATAAAGAATTATTTTATCTTCCATCCATGTAATATTATAAGTATGTTGTAATGGAATAAAAAGATAATATATATATATATATATATATATATATATATATAATGTATATTATACATACATTATTAAAACTAAAAATATATATATCGTAAAATATTTAATATTATATTTATTTCAAATTATTAATTTGAAGCTCATCTCGCTGCAATGGAAGGAAATCTTCCTTGTTTGAAGTTTATGATGTCGGAACATGAAAATCCATCAGGATTATTATCAGCTAGAAATGACAATGGTTTTTAGTCTGAGATTATATTATTTATCGTTATAAATTAAATAATTTATCATATAAATTATAAATTTTAATATATTATTTAATTTAAATGTCATTTAAATTCTGAAGTTGATATGAATTATGATTAATTTTGTTTATATACTATATGAATATATATTTAATGTATAATACTAGAATATGTAAGTGAAACTGGCATTGTTTATATATGTAACAAGCACATATAAACAGGTGAAACAGCGAAAATGCTAGCCACTCAGTTTCACAAAGATTGCATAGTAGAATACATCGCCAATATTGAATGGGAACGAGATCATCCTGAAGAGGCTGAGAGTTTGTATCATCTTCATCATCATCATTATATTCATCTTTATCATCATCATCAGAATTATCATCATCATCAACATTATTATTATCATCTACATCATCATCATCATCATTATCATCATCTTCATCATCATCATTATAATCATCTACATCACCATTATCAGAATTATCCTCATCATCAACATTATTATTATCATCACCACTACCACCATCATCCTTATTATTATCATTATCATCATAATTAAATGCAAAAATAGTGTAGCTTCTAAATAGTATCATATTCTCTTTTATTCTATAGTCTACAATAGGCATTATATTAAAAATAAGGTTATATTGAATATAAATTGATAATTAGTTAAAAAAATTTAAATACAAAAAAATATATATACTAAAATATCGTTATTATTATTTTTATTATTAATAAGTAGATTATTAATTTAATTCTCACTCTATTCAAAGTGTAGGTCCTACATTTTTAATTTGAAGAGCAGTATATCATAAATAAATATTTCTTATTTAAATAATCGTTTCTAGAATGCAATTACAGAAATTTATAATATTAATTTCAATTGGTTTTATAGAATATACCTAATCACTATATACTTTGGTGATAATTCATAAACTAACGGGATATATTAGTATTTAAATAGACTAGTTAATTAAAGATTTAGAATCAATGAATAAACCACTAGAAATATTAGTACTACAGGTGTACATAACATTATAAAGTAATTACATGGTGGACATCTCGCTACAATACATTAGTATATACATATTATTACATTAACACTAATAGATGTATGCTATACATTTTATATTTATATATATATATATAAACACACACTATATATTGATAAAATATAAAGTTGCCTCATAAAGTACCTCTTCTATATTATACATATTATGTGCACACACAGTTAAAGATAATTAATTCAATCATTAAGCATAAAGTTCATGAGGGAAAGGTAAATAAGTTATAGAGTTGTTTAATAAGATTGCTTTTACAATTCAGTTAATTTTACTTTCTTATTCTCGCTCGTAATGTATATCGATAAATTAAAAAGTATATAATTCCGTATATTATAAAATTATTATATATAATTATTAAACGCCGTACGGATTTAAGTTGTTTCGTTTCGTTATTAAATTTAAAACGTGAACCCCGACCCCTATTAACAACGAACACCTTCACCACCCGGCAGACCTGGCCTTCCCGGCCCACGTAGCCTCCTACTCCGGAGACTTGGAACACTTACGCATGCTGATCGATAACGGTATCGTGAATATCAACGAACGCGACGATAAGGGCTCCACGCTCGCGCATAAAGGTTGCTATGGTACCACCTCGATGGCGGGGGGCGGGGCGAGGCTAGATCTAAATTAACGATGATACGATTGTCTTCGTATTCTAACTGATACAAATATAATAATATTAATATATAGTTTATTAGGTAGATAAAAAAATAAATAAACAAAAATATGGAAGAAAAAATAGATATGAATTGATACCCATATCGACATGTTACAAAAATTAACATTGGGTTTACATTTAATAATAAAACGCCTTGTTTTATGCAAGCCGAACAAATGTTTAACAAACAAAGGTTTATGCAATATGCCATCATATAACAATTAAGTACCATAATTGTATTAGTAATTTTAATAATTAAACTTATAATTAATTGTTTATTACAGTAAATATATTTCGGTTATTTCAATATAATATTCTGTAGGTTACGTTATATTGTTGATTGCTATCAATTCAACATGGATACATTATAAAATACAAATATGAATTAATTCTATGAAATTTAAATTTAGTTTTTCACTTCGTTCTAGTTAATATATTCGTTACAGCGATGACTTATACTTCAGCGATGTATAATCTAACTCGGTGTTTATTTATTTTTAATCATTTCGTGTTGCTAAAAATAATAATTATTCCACATATGTATATATCTATATTTATATATATATATATATATATATATATATATATAATATATATTTTAAATATATTATGTTATGTTTATATATCATAATATAAATATTTCACAATAACTTAAATAATAATAAATGTACTAGTGTATATTTAGAATATGTTGCCATGGCAACTTGACACTATTACTACTAATCTATAATAGTTTATTATTATATAGTATTTTTATAAAATAAAATAAAAATGTTAGAAATGACAATTTATTCTCATCGCGTTGACCTATTAAACATCGACCTTGACACTTAGCTGCGGGTCAAGGACACCTAGAGGTGTTACAATGGCTAATAGAGATGGGAGCCAACATCACGATCACTAACAATGCCGGGGAGTCGCCTCGTGATGTCGCCAGTAGGTTTGCCGAACTAGCCGCTATTAGACTACTGACTCGCGATACAGGTTAGGTATGGGTAGATGTGTGTGAGGGTGTGGGTGTGAGAGTGTGTGGGGGTATATGTGAGATTGTGGGTGTAGGTTTGGATAAGTGGGTGTGAGTGTGAGAGTGTATATAAGTGGGTGTATATGTGTGTGTGTGGGGGTATATGAGGGTGTAAGTGTGGGTGTAGGTATGGATATCAGTGATGCGGTGTATTAGTGTGGGTTAAGGTGGAGTGAATACCTGTGTATTTTCGAAAATTGATATTGACTGAGTTCGGTTAATAAGAGGAAGTACTTATAATTATAAATCCGAAGTTTGTTTAAAAATGATACCTACAAGGTATTACGCAATCACCTAGAAGTTTAACATGGGGTAGATAGCATGTTTTAACATTAAGAACATATGGATTAAATTCAATCAATTTTTTTTAACATATCAATTAGTGAAAATGTTATGAAAGTGAAGTATATTGTTAATAAGAATTACTATAGCAGTATTTTATAAAAAAAAATTGAAAAAAAATAATATTTCTATTTTTACTAGTATATCTAGGAATAATATTTATAAATAATAATTTAATTAATTATAAATAGTTTATATTAATAAAACGACTTAATTATTAATTATTTACTATTTTATATAGTCATATATATATAATGTTACTATATAGAATATATATGATATATTTATTGATATACCACAAAAACTTAACTTATTTAACAAAATAACGATTTAATATTATGAAATATGTCCAATTGTATAAATGTGCCTATAATTTTATTTTTGCATATTTAAAAAAAAAAAATTGCTATCGTATGTGGAAATATATATTTTATGTGATTTTAATTTTTTACGCATATCCAGACATTAATAGTAATTTTTAACTCATTTGTTAGCGTAAATATTTTTAATATAGTATTTATAATGTGTAATATAGTATATTATGGTATAAAATGCGTACTAGGTTCTAGTTCACCATAAATTATAAAACCTATACCAAAATGTTTGTCATTCAATAATCTATAAGTTGCAGACCAGGTGTTATACGTTTATGAAAATCACTCCACCTTAGTGTGGGTGTTTATATATGTATGGGTTGATGTATTAGTGAATTTCTGTACTTAAGTATAAGTATAAGTACCAGCTGTGTATATATATATATAGGTATGTTTCACTTATTATAATATAGTATTAATTAGTTTTTATATGTATTGACGATTTAACTACAATAACTAAATAAATTATTAATTAGAATCTATACAAATACAAAAATTTAACTCTATTACAATTATACTATTAATTAGTATAATTTGAATCCGACTATATTTTAGTGCATAACATGTATTATACTACTATGTATAATTAGTATTTTAAAGATATATAATTATTGAAATTGTTATTCAATATAAATGTTCAACATGTTAGTTACTACGTATGCAATGTGTTTATTAGATTGTTATTTTTAAAGCAAGTAGTTTTAACTTAACTGATATATATAATACCAATTTCAATATCAAATATTGTATGATTTACTCATATATATATTGTTACTTTTATTTGGTAGAGTCATTTAATCCCATCCAGTAACTTATATGAAGTTTTCACTTATAACCATATATGGCTCTAATTTTCCTTCGAAGCCGGTCTCATGTTAAGAAATTCATTTATTTCTACACAATTATATAAGATCACTTCTAAATAATATTTGGCCCGGACGATATTAATTAATGGCTCGAACCCGTGTCCTACTGCTTGTGTGTCTGACGCCTTAGCCAACTTAGCCACGCAGTCAGTTATATATAACTTATATATAATTAATACAAATCGAAATATACTATTTGTCTCTATTAACAGAAGAGGAAGTAAAGAGCACATCGTCTAAAGATGGCGGCGGCGTCGACCAGGAAGACAAGTCCGACGACATCGGCGACGACGACGACGATCTAGCAGCGCCACCTGTGGGCAACACCGAAGGAGAAAGTGAACTTAAACTCAGTAAAACGGAGATAGCTTCGGCTAAAGGTGCGTCCTACTTATTGCGTAACCTCTTTGCTAATAGATGTAGGCATCGCATCACTAATTTGTTGCCGTAATTCAGACGAGCATAATTTATATAAATACTATACATTTGATTAACATTTAATAGCTTTACATAATTTCAATTATAATAACCATAATCAATATTCTATAATAATACGGAATTCTAATTTTATATTTACATATAGTACAAATATTATCGCTTGCCTAATTTTTCCAGATGTTAAGCTATTTTATATTTATGGAAGTTTTTTATTTATATTTTTGTTAGTAACACATTTGCTATTCATGTCCCAAGTTTCATGTCCAAAGTTTCATGTTTAATTTTACAATATAATTTTCGTTTATATTTTTGATTATTAACTCGAAGGGCTTCACATTTAAATATCAATGCTCTCGCCTAATAATATTTATTGTAAATATAGTAATAACATATTAATGCGTATAAAATATATTAATTTGATACATTTCACTATTTGAAACTAATTGAAATAATAGTGTACATTTATACTAGAAATAGGTATATTTACAATAGATCACTGATTAATGATGACATCGGTTATAATATACATTTTAATCAGCATATCTTAAGCATGAATACCCACAGATTCAGTTAATTTAGCATATTACAATAACTTGCCACCCATACCGCATTTCCCTATATGTATACTATACATTGTATAGTTTACTTAGAACAACCAAGCTAGGCTTATACAGGTACACTTTAATCATCATAATATATCTCTTCACAAACCACTCTCCATACATATATTTATAGTTCAATCATCATTCCCATAACTACACAAACACCCCTCTTTGTATTCATAGTCATCTAATTAATTTAATATTCTGCATCCCGTACAGTACTGTTTACTTAATATAACACCTCTAGAACCCCCACCCCGTTTGGTCTACCCCGTACCAACATGTACACTTCAATCAACACACCATAACTCCACCAACAACACGCTCCATACCCACAATTCGCGTAACATAACCCCCCCGCCGCAGGAAGAGCGAAGAAGAGAATAGACGACCTCGAGAGACGGCTGGAGACCTGCAAACGTAACTACGTTCAGTGGGGCGGCAAGCTAGCCGAGGACTGTAGACGTATCAAGCAGGATAGGGAGAGCTCTAGGTTACTACGTTGCCGCGATAACCCCGTTGCGAGCGAGGCGGTATGTTAACGAGGACCAATCGGATGTCACGGTTCATTGTTGGATAATGTCGACGGGTCACGACGTATTGATTGGACTAAGTGACCAATAAAATGTAGTTAATAATATAATTAAGTGAATTACATAATAAAACGTATTACGATATCGGATTTAATTGTACCGCAGCGCTATATTATGAATACATTTGTATATATATAGATGTCGTTATACCGGTAATGATTGCATACATAGATATATTTCTATATATAGTCATATATGACTATTACTTATCATAAAACCAATGACTACGATTAATGATGTGGTATATTAGTTGTCAATAGGAGTGATATAAGATATGTATCCATAAACAGCCGATGTTAAATCTCAACCTAGTTGAAATTAGCAACAGAGAATGTCAACCAGGCTAAGATACATATACTTTTATACAGAGACATATAGATTATAGTTTTTTTAATCGAAATATCTGATATCTAGGGGGCTGAAACGATTTTGTATAATCAAAATAAATTTTATGATAATAGTGGGGGGGGGGACCAATACATAGGAGGTCCCCTAGATTTTAAAGTGGGGGGGGGGGCATATCCCCCCTTGTTGCAGCACCCCTATTGATATAGCACCACTGCATAAGCCCATCCCATTATGAACGTCTCGCCCACTACTATAACACCGGTATAGACCCCCCGATTACATCATTATCACGTTAATTACGTCACTCGATAGTTTCCCCGTAGACGAGAATACGAAAAGGTAGGCAATAACATAGCCGCGTGTCTATCGCCATAGCCATTCTCCTGCACTCTTACTACGATCGCATGACCACGTTGTAGCGCCGCGACGAACGAGCGATAACGTAGGCTACGATGATTATTGTAACGCATGCCACGTTCGCTAATCGTCCACCTATTCCACCCACCACTACCCTATTGTAATACACGTGTACATACGCTACTTGTAGGCAGATACCGTAAGTTGATCGTCGTGCCTGAGTAACTTAACGCATCTCTCTCTCTCTCTCTCTCTCGCTAACTAAATGTTAACTGTTTGTGCCGGCTGCGATTTCTCTTCTTCTCTACGCGCACATTCTAAATTGCCGATAGTTTCTGCTGTGCTTTCTATATTGTACATAGATATCTTGAACTGTTTCATATCACCGTTGTACTAACTTATGTTAGATTTGAATTCTCGAAAGAAAATATTATATTAAATATATTAATTACTCGACCATTTTATAATCTGTATTAATTTGTATAATCTAATATCAATATAGAATAACATTGTTTCGATTGTATGATATTTATTATGTTAAAATATGTCTTAACGGAACATTAAATACATTTATTGTACATTAATAAATAAATAAATGCGTGATTTTAATTTGTTAGGTTACTATATCGTATACAATATATATAGTTTAAGTTTTATATTTAATACAATTTATAATTATTATTCTCGTTATGAAATCACTGTCAACATCTATAAACTCTCTAAGCACGATCACACTGAAATCATTCTAATTTCGGCGCCTCCACCACTTACACCGCCTACAGGATGATTACGGAACTAGAGTCGCAGCTGGACTACGAACGACTGAGACGAGAGAAGCTCGAGAGTGAACTGGACGACTTTAAGAGAGAGAACGCCTACCTCAGCAATAACCTTCAGAACGCCCTCTACAACAACCGCACCGGATCACACAGTGCCGTTAGATACACCCCTTCCACCATTAAGGGGATGCGCGACATGATTTTACACGTAAAAGATAGATAAAGAGCTATTTTTTAGTTTATAAACTTTTTTATTTATGATTATTTTTGTATACTTTTTTTTTTGTATTTACTAATAATAGTTAATTACATTATATTTACTATTAATCATATTGTAAGGTATATATTTCTATACAATTTTCATATATATATATATATACATTTTTGTAAGTATTTCCTTAAGCTGTAGTAGTAGTTATTACAGTTAATGTGTGGCTTTTCAGCACAGACATACCTCATGGGAAATATTTCATAGTATACTTAATAGGAAAACGGATATTTTATATATATATATTTGTAATAGACTATTCATATATTATATTATATAAACGTTACATTGAGATTATAATTATGACAGAGGCAAATGTTTTTTAAAAATATTTTTTTTCTACTTTATATACTGACTCTCCACCAAGATAATTCACCATCGCTGGAATATTTTGATTTCTTATATGAAAATACGCTTTTCATAAGTGAAATTTGTATTCAAATTTTTCTAGTGTAGGTTTTAGGTAATTAATTATTTAAAATATATTTTTCTCAATGTTTGAATAATGTATTTGCATGCAATTTTAATTTAATATTCAAATAGATGAACATTTTTTCCTTAAATGATTTAAATATGATTATTTATTATACATTATTATTTAGAATGTTGACATAAATAATTTATAAAAAAATTCTTTAATTTAAACAGAATTTATAAATAGATTTGTATTTTGAATAACGTATTTTTATAGAAATATAATTTAAAAAAAAATGAATTAATTTTATTTCACAAATAAATATCTCTTTTCACTAAGAATATAATTAAATATACCAAAGAAAAGTACATATTTTGAAGTACAAAAGAGTTACTAATGCAAGATAGCAGACATTATGTCCTTGCTTATATTTAATTTATAATAAGAAAGCGTTAACATGCTTTAGTAAATTTAAATACAGTATAATTATATTTACTAGGTAATTTTAATATGTAATATAATTATTATAATATATAACTCATTAGATTATGTAATTAATTATATGTAAGAACCTTTAGTATTTAAGTGGGTGAATTTTAGTCGACTTGACATTTAAATCATTAAAAAAATATTTATATTAAATAATTATTAGAAGAGTTTTTTGTTGTTTTTGTTTAGAATAAAATAAATACGAATACATATATATTGGTACTAATTCCGAACGGGCTTCAAAATAATTCTAATCTTTCCTATTGTTGTCCCCCTAGTATATACACATTATTAATAGTGTATCACATACCCATAGATATTGAGTGAGGTAGATTGCTATTCGACGCGTCACGTGACCTATTTTAGCGTAACAGTCGTGTAGAAGAATTCGCCATTACAGAAAACCACAAAATAATATTTAATATAATAGTAAATTTTAAAGTTATATTATAATTTTCCTACTCCTAACTACTAATATATTATATATTTTGTATAAATATAGTTAATAACATTATTATTGATTTTTATATCACATAATATATTAAATCATTATACTATTATACCATCTTTCGGTCGAAATAGTAAATCTATAAAACTAAATTTCGCCGATTGATATGTTCAATATATAATAATGAGTTTTTTTTATTGATGCTAGAATAAAATAATTACCACCATTGGAAAGATAATTAAAAAGTAATATGAGTTTCATATTTTCATTTTTTAATCAGAATAAAAATAAAAAAGTTATATGTAAAACAATGTCAAATTTATGTATATAAAATTAGCCCATATATATATATATGTAGTTATTTGTTATTAAAAACAAATATGCAGATCATTTGTTAATTAATATTTTACGATGAATTTTTCACACATTATTCGTTTAAATATATTATATTAATATAAATTATAAATATTATATTAAATTAATCAAAATGGTCAATTTTGTGTTGGTTATTTATTATTTTAATTTTTCAAATAATTTTTATCTTAATTTCAAATAATTTTTATCTTAATTTCAAATAATTTTAAGTATTTTTTATGTAATATGAATAAATAATTTGTATTAGTTTTATAATTAACTGTTTGGTAAAACATATATAATATTATTAAAAATGTAATAAATAAATTATTTAATAATTAATTTAATATAGAATATATTAATAAAATTAATAAAATAAATATTTTTAACATATTTTAAATACATTTATTAATAATATTTTCATATAAGATTAATAATTATCTTTTAATATGATATATATATATAATATACGATGGAGGACTTTGAAGTCAAGGAAGGAGACGAGACAAGCGAATGTCGTTTTTATAGTTTATTAAGTACAGTATCGCTTTTTGTTATAGTCTATCCAGCCTCATACGTATCAAGCGTCTCTATTGGATATAGCCCAGCTAGCCCCATATGTATTAAGTGTCTCTTATGGATATAGCCTAGCTATCCCCATACGCATTAAGTGGCTCTTATGGATATTGCCTAGCTATCCCCATACTCATTAAGTGTCTCTTATGGATATTGCCTAGCTATCCCCATACTCATTAAGTGTCTCTTATGGATATAGCCTAGCCTCATACACATCAAGCGTCGCTTTTGGATATAGTTTATCCAGCCTCATATGCATCAAGCGTCTCTTATGGATATAGCCTAGTTAGCCCCATACGCATTAAGTGTCTCTTATGGATATAGCCTAGCCTCATACACATCAAGCGTCGCTTTTGGTTATAGTCTATCCAGCCTCATACGCATCGAGCATCTATTTTGGATAGAGCCGGGCTATAGCCCCATACGCATTAAGTGTCTCTTATGGATATAGCCTAGTTAGCACCATACGCATTAAGTGTCTCTTTTGGATATAGCCTAGCCTCATACGCATCGCTTTTGGTTATAGTCTATCCAGCCTCATACGCATCAAGCGTCTACTTTGGATAGAGCCGGGCTATAGCCCCATACGCATTAAGTGTCTCTTATTGATATAGCCTAGCTAGCCCCATACGCATTAAGTATCTCTTATGGATATAGCCTAGCTAACCTATTACGCATCAAGCGTTTCTTATGGATATAGCCTAGTTAGCCCCATACGCATTAAGTGTCTCTTATGGATATAGCCTAGCCTTATTCACCATCGCTGGAATATTTTGATTTCTTATATGAAAATACGCTTTTCATAAGTGAAATTTGTATTCAAATTTTTCTAGTGTAGGTTTTAGGTAATTAATTATTTAAAATATATTTTTCTCAATGTTTGAATAATGTATTTGCATGCAATTTTAATTTAATATTCAAATAGATGAACATTTTTTCCTTAAATGATTTAAATATGATTATTTATTATACATTATTATTTAGAATGTTGACATAAATAATTTATAAAAAAATTCTTTAATTTAAACAGAATTTATAAATAGATTTGTATTTTGAATAACGTATTTTTATAGAAATATAATTTAAAAAAAAATGAATTAATTTTATTTCACAAATAAATATCTCTTTTCACTAAGAATATAATTAAATATACCAAAGAAAAGTACATATTTTGAAGTACAAAAGAGTTACTAATGCAAGATAGCAGACATTATGTCCTTGCTTATATTTAATTTATAATAAGAAAGCGTTAACATGCTTTAGTAAATTTAAATACAGTATAATTATATTTACTAGGTAATTTTAATATGTAATATAATTATTATAATATATAACTCATTAGATTATGTAATTAATTATATGTAAGAACCTTTAGTATTTAAGTGGGTGAATTTTAGTCGACTTGACATTTAAATCATTAAAAAATATTTATATTAAATAATTATTAGAAGAGTTTTTTGTTGTTTTTGTTTAGAATAAAATAAATATGAATACATATATATTGGTACTAATTCCGAACGGGCTTCAAAATAATTCTAATCTTTCCTATTGTTGTCCCCCTAGTATATACACATTATTAATAGTGTATCACATACCCATAGATATTGAGTGAGGTAGATTGCTATTCGACGCGTCACGTGACCTATTTTAGCGTAACAGTCGTGTAGAAGAATTCGCCATTACAGAAAACCACAAAATAATATTTAATATAATAGTAAATTTTAAAGTTATATTATAATTTTCCTACTCCTAACTACTAATATATTATATATTTTGTATAAATATAGTTAATAACATTATTATTGATTTTTATATCACATAATATATTAAATCATTATACTATTATACCATCTTTCGGTCGAAATAGTAAATCTATAAAACTAAATATCGCCGATTGATATGTTCAATATATAATAATGAGTTTTTTTTATTGATGCTAGAATAAAATAATTACCACCATTGGAAAGATAATTAAAAAGTAATATGAGTTTCATATTTTCATTTTTTAATCAGAATAAAAATAAAAAAGTTATATGTAAAACAATGTCAAATTTATGTATATAAAATTAGCCCATATATATATATATGTAGTTATTTGTTATTAAAAACAAATATGCAGATCATTTGTTAATTAATATTTTACGATGAATTTTTCACACATTATTCGTTTAAATATATTATATTAATATAAATTATAAATATTATATTAAATTAATCAAAATGGTCAATTTTGTGTTGGTTATTTATTATTTTAATTTTTCAAATAATTTTTATCTTAATTTCAAATAATTTTTATCTTAATTTCAAATAATTTTAAGTATTTTTTATGTAATATGAATAAATAATTTGTATTAGTTTTATAATTAACTGTTTGGTAAAACATATATAATATTATTAAAAATGTAATAAATAAATTATTTAATAATTAATTTAATATAGTAATAAAATTAATAAAATAAATATTTTTAACATATTTTAAATACATTTATTAATAATATTTTCATATAAGATTAATAATTATCTTTTAATATGATATATATATATAATATACGATGGAGGACTTTGAAGTCAAGGAAGGAGACGAGACAAGCGAATGTCGTTTTTATAGTTTATTAAGTACAGTATCGCTTTTTGTTATAGTCTATCCAGCCTCATACGCATCAAGCGTCTCTATTGGATATAGCCTAGTTAGCCCCATACGCTTTAAGTGGCTCTTATGGATATAGCCTAGCCTCATACACATCAAGCGTCACTTTTGGTTATAGTCTATCCAGCCTCATACGCATCAAGCGTCTCTATTGGATATAGCCTAGCTAGCCCCATACGCATTAAGTGTCTCTTTTGGATATAGCCTAGCTAGCCCCATACGCATTAAGTGTCTCTTTTGGATATAGCCCAGCTAGCCCCATATGTATTAAGTGTCTCTTATGGATATAGCCTAGCCTCATACACATCAAGCGTCGCTTTTGGTTATAGTTTATCCAGCCTCATATGCATCAAGCGTCTCTTATGGATATAGCCTAGTTAGCCCCATACGCATTAAGTGTCTCTTATGGATATAGCCTAGCCTCATACACATCAAGCGTCGCTTTTGGTTATAGTCTATCCAGCCTCATACGCATCGAGCATCTATTTTGGATAGAGCCGGGCTATAGCCCCATACGCATTAAGTGTCTCTTATGGATATAGCCTAGTTAGCACCATACGCATTAAGTGTCTCTTATGGATATAGCCTAGCCTCATACACATCAAGCGTCGCTTTTGGTTATAGTTTATCCAGCCTCATATGCATCAAGCGTCTCTTATGGATATAGCCTAGCTAGCCCCATACGCATTAAGTGTCTCTTATGGATATTGCCTAGCTATCCCCATACTCATTAAGTGTCTCTTTAAGATATAGCCTAGCCTCATACGCATCAAGCGTCGCTTATGGATATAGCCTAGCTAGCCCCATACGCATTAAGTGTCTCTTTTGGATATAGCCTAGCCTCATACGCATCGCTTTTGGTTATAGTTTATCCAGCCTCATATGCATCATGCGTCTCTTATGGATATAGCCTAGTTAGGCCCATACGCATTAAGTGTCTCTTATGGATATAGCCTAGCCTCATACACATCAAGCGTCGCTTTTGGTTATAGTCTATCCAGCCTCATACGCATCGAGCATCTATTTTGGATAGAGCCGGGCTATAGCCCCATACGCATTAAGTGTCTCTTTTGGATATAGCCTAGCCTCATACGCATCGCTTTTGGTTATGGTCTATCCAGCCTCATACGCATCAAGCGTCTATTTTGGATAGAGCCGGGCTATAGCCCCATACGCATTAAGTGTCTCTTATTGATATAGCCCAGCTAGCCCCATATGTATTAAGTGTCTCTTATGGATATAGGCTAGCTAGGCTATTACGCATCAAGCGTTTCTTATGGATATAGCCTAGTTAGGCCCATACGCATTAAGTGTCTCTTATGGATATAGCCTAGCCTCATACACATCAAGCGTCGCTTTTGGTTATAGTCTATCCAGCCTCATACGCATCGAGCATCTATTTTGGATAGAGCCGGGCTATAGCCCCATACGCATTAAGTGTCTCTTTTGGATATAGCCTAGCCTCATACGCATCGCTTTTGGTTATGGTCTATCCAGCCTCATACGCATCAAGCGTCTATTTTGGATAGAGCCGGGCTATAGCCCCATACGCATTAAGTGTCTCTTATTGATATAGCCCAGCTAGCCCCATATGTATTAAGTGTCTCTTATGGATATAGTTTATCCAGCCTCATATGCATCAAGCGTCTCTTATGGATATAGCCTAGTTAGCCCCATACGCATTAAGTGTCTCTTATGGATATAGCCTAGCCTCATACACATCAAGCGTCGCTTTTGGTTATAGTTTATCCAGCCTCATATGCATCAAGCGTCTCTTATGGATATAGCCTAGTTAGCCCCATACGCATTAAGTGTCTCTTATGGATATAGCCTAGCCTCATACACATCAAGCGTCGCTTTTGGTTATAGTTTATCCAGCCTCATATGCATCAAGCGTCTCTTATGGATATAGCCTAGCTAGCCCCATACGCATTAAGTGTCTCTTATGGATATTGCCTAGCTATCCCCATACTCATTAAGTGTCTCTTTTGGATATAGCCCAGCTAGCCCCATATGTATTAAGTGTCTCTTATGGATATAGGCTAGCTAGGCTATTACGCATCAAGCGTTTCTTATGGATATAGCCTAGTTAGCCCCATACGCATTAAGTGTCTCTTATGGATATAGCCTAGTTAGCCCCATACGCATTAAGTGTCTCTTATGGATATAGCCTAGCCTCATACACATCAAGCGTCGCTTTTGGTTTTAGTCTATCCAGCCTCATACGCATCATGCGTCTCTTATGGATATAGCCTAGTTAGCCCCATACGCATTAAGTGTCTCTTTTGGATATAGCCTAGCCTCATACGAATTAAGTGTCTCTTTTGGATATAGCCTAGCCTCATACGCATCAAGCGTCGCTTTTGGTTATAGTCTATCCAGCCTCATACGCATCAAGCGTCTATTTTGGATAGAGCCGGGCTATAGCCCCATACGCATTAAGTGTCTCTTATGGATATAGCCTAGCTAGCCCCATACGCATTAAGTGTCTCTTATGGATATAGCCTAGCTAGCCCCATACGCATTAAGTGTCTCTTATGGATATAGCCTAGCTAGCCTATTACGCATTAAGTGTCTCTTATGGATATAGCCTAGTTAGCCCCATACGCATTAAGTGTTTCTTATGGATATAGCCTAGTTAGCCCCATACGCATTAAATGTCTCTTATGGATATAGCCTAGTCGAGTTATAGATATATGTTATATAACGATGGAGATAATAGTGATAATGAAAAGCGACAACAGTGCAAGACCCGGAACCAGCAAACACGATGACAGATATCGACTTCTAAGAAATCTTTCCCGAAACACGTGTAACATGATTGCCTCTGCAAGTCTTAATTAGTTCCATATACTAAATAGAATTCATGCGTAATTGTATAGTTTACGATCCTAAAGATATCGTGGGCATAGCGAGACCGATTATGTTCTAGGCTTTTTATCACTCGACGTCGAAGCGAACGCATCGATGAATTATCTAACGTAGTTGTAGAATATAACTTGAATAAAGATATCTGTAACTTGTATGGTCTCGTCTATATTATTTATATAATATAAAGTAGTAGGGCATAACATATAGGTATACATAAATATTTGTATACAAGCATATAATCTTTATTTACAAATGGATAAACTCGCTCGATACCCGTCTCACTTTTTGTAAATATATTGAGTACTAAACTATTTCATTAAATTTTATGTAAACAATAAATTTGTTGTACCCAACAACTTTAATTTGAACAATTATATTAATAAACACCACTATATGTTGCGCTATCTAATTATCTATCGTTAATATATAAATATATATATATATATATTTATATGCAATTTATATATTATATGCAATTTATATATTATATATTTATACACATATGTATATATATATATATATATATATATATATTCTAGACATTTATTTTAAATTATAAATAAATGCATATATCTACAATGTAAATAATTATTATTATATTACTGTAAATGGTTGACAGTCAAATACACATAATTATAAATATATAACATTTATGTGCAATTTTAATATCCTTTTATGAGCGTTTCTTTGATTTTGAACGCCATTATTATGGATACACCAAACCAAACCAGTGAAATAATTATTTTAACTAATACCCACAATATTAGGCACCTTAATAAGCACGCCCAACTTTAACTATGATATATATCGGCGGCCAAGATGAGTATTCACTATTATTATAATGGCGTGATAAAATATAAAGATTCTATTTTAAAATATTTTTCTATATTCTTCTATACATTTGAATATTCTAGTATAATAGTATAATTATTATAACTTTATAAAGTTATCATATTTATAGAGGCATACATTTAAAATAGAATGGCGTGAGTCGAATTCACCATTTAAAACCAATAGAGTCACTCTAAAAAGATCGCGAAATTGCGTATACATTTTATATAATTATTATGCTAATATAATACTATTATTAGCATATTTATAATAATAATATAAGAAAATATTATATTAGCATAATATAATTAATTTACTTGTAAAATGCAATTTATTTAGGTTTATTTTTATGAGAGTTATGACAATTAATTACACAACAACAGATAATTTTATTTGAAAAAATATAAAAATAATATAATTATTTGAATATTGTAAATGTGGTTTTGTGTAATGACATCAGTGGTTTTAAAATTGTTAGGCTTTTGAGATATCGAATCACAGTCTACCTCACTCTAATGTCTATGCATATACCGGAATATATTATAAAAATATCTTATCTTATTACTAATAGACACAATCGAACAATATCATTCACTAGCTCCTTATAGTTATGTAATGAATATTTATTAGAAGTTATAAATTGTAAATTTGTTTTCGTATGAATTATATAATTATTTATGTTATTATTTCCTCTAAAGGGCTTCGGATTAAGATCAATATCTTTTCTATGCCATCGCCCGACGTATAGTTACGTAATGAATACACCCTACACTACATTCCGTAACCGCTATCGCCCCCTACAGGACGACGATATCGACTCGCAGCGAGGCGGCAGCGGGGTCAGACGTAAGAGTAAGAAAGTGAAATCAACGCGGCCCAAAGACGACGGGACGTTCGTCAAACGCAGCGCCACCGCCGGCCCCAAGTCTAGACCTAGGTCGGGTAGAGTTTAACACCGACCTCCCCCACACGCGCGTGTGCGTTATTCGTGATCTATGGTAACGGTTGGACGGCTGATTGTTACGGTAGTCCCCATAACGAGAAGTAAGTAAGGGTGTATTTTTGTAGTATGGAATTTGGACGGATGTACGGAATATCGTTGTATCTATGTAATGTATCAACTGTCCATCTGTCTAACTGTCTATCTGATCAATTGTCCACCTATAAAACTGTCCACCTGAGCAACTGTCCATCTGAACAACTGTCCACTTGACCATCTGACCTACTAGACAATCACATGCTTAGTATCACCGCCCCCCCCTCCTACCCCCCGATTCATTCCCCGCGCAGTACGTTTTATTTCGCCCTACCGATGTCGCCGATTACCGCGTACACCTTTCTATTCGTATCGTACTCGTTCCTATCTCCACAATAATCGCCTAAGATGAAGTATATTTATTTCGACGTATAATTAACGTATAGCGTACATACGTTGCGTTAGTGACTCGAGAGAGAGGTGATAACGCGAGTCCAGCGATGATAATAATAATAAATAATGGATCGTTTGTTTGACTAGCGAGCTGTCTTCTTCTTCGAGGTGGTGTGTGTGTGTGTGTGTGTGTGTGATGGGGGTGTGACTAATAAATAAAGCGTAACCAGCGTTCGTGATACCAGCCAGTGGAGTAGAGGGGGCGGGGCGGGGCGGGGGCGTGTTAAGAGATTGTTATGTAATAGTAATAGTAGTAGAGGTACCTCGCGTGATTGCGGGGTGGAGCAGGTCAATAGTATCATCCGTAGAGATGATTTCACAAGGCGTATATCATTTATAATCAATAAATTACGTAACATAATTATATTACGTAACAAAACAAGTTGTATATATATTATTCAACGAAAACAATATATTTATGAACTGTATTTTACAATGATGAAAGATTGTAATTCGATGGCATCTTAGAATAAAATAATAACAAAAAAAGTCAGTTGAACTCTGTGTTTGACCTTCTAATAAATATGACCTTGGTTATAAATCGTATAAAATAATGAGAATTAAAGATAGACCGTATCACGTAATCGTAAGTCAGTGAGAGTAGTAGTAGTAGTAGTAGTAATATATCTAGTAGTAGTAGTAGTAGTAGTACTAACAATATTAGTAATAGTAGTTATAATAAAACTGTAATAATTGTAGTAATATTTCAACTGTAGTAGTCAGCAGTAGTAATATTATTTTAGTAATACGAAGATCATAGATAACATGAATAGGTATATATATATATATATATATATACACGTTATATAGTTATATATAGAGGTATATAAGTTATATAAATAGGTATAACACACGAGAATATAGTCGCGCGTAAAGATATATATATATATTTGAAATACTAATATGAATGATATAAAATAGGTATAGTGAATTAATATATAAAAGGGGCGTGTTATAGGTGTGGTTTACGAGGAGGTGGAGGCGGTGTGGTTTTGATCCGGTGACGGTGGTAGAGAGGCGAGCGAAGGTGGTGGTTCCGCTCCAGCGATTACGTCATCCGTACTAGTACTACTACTGCCATCCGTGGAGATGTCCTTATCCGGAACCGAGAGGTACACGGACTTCAGGCGTTTGGACCGTTTCTTGATCTTAGCGGAGGAGGAGTGAACGGAGGTCAGTAGGGGCGTGGCTACCGTAGTGCTGCTGTCCCCTATAGTGGGTAGGTGTGAGGTGGCGGTGGAGGAGGAGGCCTCAGCTGTTGTAGCTACGTTGGCGTCATCATCTTCGTCATCGTCGTCTGTCTGTTGGAGTAGTAGTAGATGATTTAGTTAGTGGTATATAAATAGGTATAAATACGCGAATATAGTCATGCATAAAGATATATATATATTTGAAATACTAATAATAATAAAGTTATATTAGTTATAAATCAATAATATTTATTTTAAATAATAATACAAATTATACCTGAATATTTAAAAGTGCCTATATAATACATAGTGAGGGGGCTAACTCGCCTTCATTGCGGCAAGTAGCTCAATACCCAGCATACTTTATTATGGACCAACATTACAGAGGTAGATATCCCATGTATCAGTGACTAACTAGCTTATAAGTACATAGCCCTCAATACTATGGGGATACTTAGTGGTAGTGGGACCACTAGGTAATAATGTTGACTACTACAACAGGTATAAAGAAGTGGGCGTGGTTACAGATACTCACCGGTATAAAGAAGTAGAGTGGCTACAGTTACTGACCGGTATAAATAAGTGGGCGTGACAGAGTTACTGACCGGTATAAATAAGTGGACTACAGCTACTGACCAGTATAAAGAAGTGCGCTCGGCTACAGTTACTGACTGGTATAAAGAAGTGGGCGTGACAACAATTACTGACTGGTATAAATAAGTGGGCGTGGCTACAGTTACTCACCGGTATAAAGAAGTGGGCTCGTGCATTCTCCACAGCCGCGCAAGCAGTAGACTTTTCGCCCCGTCTCAGTCTCCTCTCCAGGTAGTAGGTGACCATCTCACCCTTACCCTTGATGGACACCGCACCCCGACAACGGAACTCGTACTGGTGCTTGAGCGGTTCGTAGACTTCGCTAGTCACCTGTCAATCAAATTTTGGGGGGCGTGTGTTAACGGTGGGTTATATAGTTTATTTGTCAATATTTTATATGTATATTTATATATATATATACATCTTATATCATTGTTTATATTGCTTTTTACGATATATTGAATATTTTATTACAGAATAATATGATAGGTAACCTCTCCAAATTTATATATCTAAATATATATATGTTGATACTTATTCATAAGAATATATCTCGGGTATATTCGCATAACATCATATATCGTTGAATTTAAATGAAATACAATCTGAACTAAATACCCTCACTATTTAACTACACCGAGTGGGAGGTAACTACGTCGATGATGTAACCTGTATGAGACCCTGCTGTCCGCTGCTCTCCATCCGGCTGGCCACGTTCACCGTGTTACCCCAGATGTCGTATTGGGGTTTACGCGCCCCTATAACACCGGCCACTACGGGACCCACGTTTATACCTGCAAGTAACGACGAGAGTGCTTTAGGGTGAGTGTACCGGTATGATTCGATGTAATGCGTTCGTGTGTTTATGGCTCAAATTGTGATAAAAAGTGATCTAAATTATTATATAATATATATTTTATAATGACTCATTATAATTCGTATTATAGAATTAGTACACATTAAATAAAAGACTATTTCATCATAATTGTAATAGAAAATGTACTATTTATAATAAGAGTTAGTTATGATAATTCTATTGTATTCGTAATATTTAAATAATTAATATATATATAACGAATATAACGAATATACGTAATAGATCAAAATATAGATTTACAACGCTCGAATTATATGTGTTTGTGTGTGTAATATATTTTATTATATAATTAAATATAATTATTGATCATTCCAGTGCATGCATATATTGTTTTGTAGGCGTACTAGAAGAAATATCTCATGTGTACGTTACAAAGACTGAACAAGCATTATTTAATATACATATTTGTTTAAATATTATAATCTATATTCTATTACAGTTTGGTTAATTATAATATTACTATTACTTAAATGTCTAAATAAACTTATTATTATTATTAATACATTAAGTGCGAAGCAATCTCCAGTTGTAAGTTATTGTAGCTCTATATGCTGATACTAGAGCATGTGTAAAGGTAAATACTATATTATAGAGTCTCTACAGTGCATAGTATAGTGTATACTGTACATATATACACACACAGATAATCTCAGTTGGAAGTTATAGTATCTCTATATGCTGATACTAGAGGCATGTGTATAAGGTATATAGTGTACATACTATACACGTGTATAGTATGTAGTAGTATATATACACTCTACAGTGTAAAGTATAGTGTTTACTGTACATATATATACACACAGATAATCTCAGTTTGAAGTTATTTTAGCTTCATGGAGCTATGCATAGGATTATACTAGATCTAGTCTCGAGTCATGTGTACAATATACACACTATATACATACATACAGCTGAGTGCCTACCTATTCGCAGCTGGAAGTTATTGTAGCTATTCTTGTTGATGTCGGCCATCCTTGACCTCATCGCGAACACGTAGTTCACTAGCACTTCCAGATGTTTCCGCATCGACTCTTCGTTGTCCTGCGAGACAGGGGGGGGTGTTACGCGGGTTACTTCGGTAGAGGTCATCTCAAGGGCAACGCCACGTCGAAATCATTCGCGTAGATATTTATATTGATAACAATTATTTAATGGAAGTTTTTTTATTGTTGTTTATAATAAAATGAATATAGATATTCTGGTAATAGTTTTTCAAACGGACTTAAAAATATATCTAATATTTTCTATTGTTTTCACCCAGTGAATATTATACAAATATTTAATAATGTGTCCGGTACAAGAATATCACATAGGTAATTAATATTGTATATTATATAAGGATATAAACTTATATAGTAGGAAAGGGAAGTAGCCACTGATATAATATAGAGGAGAGATATAAAACCCCCACTAATGTAGTAACGTATTTGCCACTATTCAATACGGAGTACACATCGGAACATAATTGAATAAATGAATGGATTTATTTACCGAATATTGGCTATAATAATCGGAGGGATACCCAGAAGCTATGTTTAGCTTATACTAAGGATACCCTTGATAACAATATATTCGCATACAAATAACACGAAGTATGTTGTCCCATTATAACTACTCGCTATGCGCTGACCTCAATGGGGTCGTTGGGGGTCAGACCCACTACCGCCATGTAACTGCTGCCCATAGTCTTGATCTTGTCGACGCTCTGAAACTCCTCCTCGTTTAGTATCTGTGTGGGAATGGGGGGATTGTGAATATAAATATATTCGACACGACTAATAACGTCGTTAATATGATAATTAGATTTTTATTTATATGATAAGTATTTATATAGTATATATACTATATATAGGGAGCTAGTGCAAGTTTCATAGATTTGTATTTTACCTAATCGGTATTGCTATATATATGTTATATATATTGCGAGATATATATCGCTAATGTAAAATTCTTCAACAGATATGGTGATTCAACTCGATTTAGGTAACCTATAGGTTATCTTATAAGATGACCGACCATCACATGAGCCATGCATTTAATAACTATTATTCAAACAAATAATATTGATTTTAAATACATTTGATCCTATACACGCTTATCGAGTGCGTTTCAATTATATCGAAATAAACATTTATATTTATTTATAATATATATTTATACTGCACTATAATTGCACCCTTTAATTTGATTAAATAATAATTTACAATGTAATGGTTGGCAATCTTAAGATACCTAAATCGAGGCACCATGTCTGTTGAAGAAAAATCACGCGACTACCAATCAACTATAAATCTAGTGAATGTATAGATTATATTTAATAGTTACCCAGCACCAATGATGATGGTATTGATGAATAGGTATTAGGGGGCTGCAACGATTATATGTATGTATGTTTATTTGTATGTAGGGGGGACCAACCAATACAAATAAATTCTATGTAAAAGTAGAGGGGGACCAATACATAAGAGGTCCCCCTAGATTTTAAAGTGGGGAGGGGGGCATATCCCCCCGTCCATCATGTTGCAGCGCCCCTATTAGTTATCAACCACTACGGAGCACTACATTACCTCGTCGAAGTCCGCGATGATTTCGTTGAGCAGACGCAGACACTCGAGACCTTGACTGTTGGCGTCGAGTTCCATGTAGAAGTCGGCGAAGTTAGGCACCGAAGCGAACAGCACCCCTACTTTAGCGTAGGCTCGACTGTATAGGCTCTACGCGAAGGGGGTGGGAGTTATGGAGGGTTGTGGGGCGAGTAGGGTATTGGAGTGAGGTGGAAGTAAAGTTGGGTGAAGTTAGCTTACTTGGAAGATGGTGAAATTTAGTCATAAAAACCCTTATTTTGTATATTGAATTAATATAAAGTAACATATAAATATATATAGTACAAGACGATTATAAATTTGCAATTAATATATATGTATACTATATTATTATATTATACTAGGCATTTAATTTATATTTAACATTTTGATTAATGCACATATATATGTTATAACTATGGTATTTTGAGACACCCAGCAAACATTAACAGCATAATAACATCCTCATAACAGCCTCATAAAAAACAGCCTAATGTGTAGACAGATGCTGTTATATGAGGCAGTTATGAGGATGTTATTAGGCTGTTGTGAGGATGTTATGAGGCAGTAATTAGGCTGTTATATGAAGTAGGTATTAGGCTGTTATATGATGATGTTATGAGGCAGTAATTAGGCTGTTATATGAAGCAATTATTAGGCTGTTATATGATGATGTTATGAGGCAGTAATTAGGCTGTTATATTAGGCTGTTATATGATGATGTTATGAGGCAGTAATTAAGCTGTTATATAAAGCAATTATTAGGCTGTTATATTAGGCAGTTATTAGGCTGTTATATGATGATGTTATGAAGCTGTAATTGGCTGTTATATTAGGTAGTTATTAGACTGCTATATGATGATGTTATGAGGCTGTAAATTAGCTGTTATATTAGGCAGTTATTAGGCTGTTATATGATGGTGTTATGAAGCTGTAAATTGGATGTTATATTAGGCAGTTATTAGACTGTTATATGATGATGTTATGAGGCTGTAAATTAGCTGTTATATTAGGCAGTTATTAGGCTGTTATATGATGATGTTATGAAGCTGTAAATTGGATGTTATATTAGGCAGTTATTAGACTGTTATATGAGGATGTTATGAAGCTGTAAATTGGCTATTATATGATGATTATATGAAGCTGTAGTTAAACTGTTATAAGGGTATTATATGATAATGTTATAAGGCTGTACTTAGGCTGTTATATTATGCATTTATGAGGATATTATATGATGATATATTATTAAAGTATTTAAAAATGTATACTTTTAGGCCAAATGAGGAGTACAACTCAATAAACGGTTTTACACTTTATTTGGGGGAAAACAAATACACTACTTAATAACACCTAATTAGATACATTTAAAAAACCTTTCTAATTATATATTGTTAAGTTGTTAAGAATATTATTAGGTTTAATGAATAAGCTGGTTTAGGTATTGGTCATATTTATTAAGAAAGCGGGCAGTGTTTTAGGGGCGCCCTACAAGTGCCATTCAAGTTCAATGCATCGCGACGTGTAGTAATTACATGAGCCAATCAGGAATACGTATTCCTTAGGTGCACGCAGTACGCGACACATGTAATGCGTGAGACAGTAAACATATTATATAATAGTTGTCCGATATACAATATGAATAGCCCATTAATTGCGTTTACATAGTGGGGTGTTGTATAAAACATATATAACATAACATATACTAAGTGGCAAATAATGTAATAATAATAATTGCCTACAGCATAGCTGAGCAACGTTAAACACATCTGAACGCATGTAGCGTCGACCAACAATATAATGTCCCAATGTAAAAGTCGGCATGACTACATTTTCACATTATATTCCTATTCCAGGCAGAATATTTATTCCACGATCTATTAAATACACAATATAATATAAGGTTGCATATTGAATCATGCTACTAGCATGTATCTAAGAGGGCTTCACGGAGATTCCATGATAATCACAAAGGAAGCACCGACTGCTATTTTTATATCTAAGGCTCCATGTCAATGATTATCATGGACTGATGTAGTTATCTCGAAGCCGACCCATTCAGATGTGGACTGAGTGATTTTATTTAAGTAAATATATAGTTGATATAGTCGCAAGTATAAATATTTGCTAACATAGTTGTTATCTCGAAGGTAAAAGTATATGGACTGCTGTTGTTCATCTTGAAAAAGCAAGTCAATGATAATCATGGGCTGCTGTTGTCATCTAAATGGATATATAATATATATAAATAAGGTTATAAGTAAACTTATATATGTAATATAAAGTAATAGGTTTGTGTATAGTTTTTGATATATATTTATATGTATTAGCTCTCATTATAATTTTATTGTATTAGCATGAGAGTGGCTTTGAAGATAATAAAATAACAACAATATATACAAATGAATCATAACCTATGAAAATATGACCACTTCTTTACTTACTAAATGACACTTACATTCTAGCTTATATGAGGAAGATATATTTTATGTGTTATAACATTATGACTTATAACGCTTAATCTTGTTGACTGTACAATGCACAGTGTGCATTTTAGCCGTTGATTTCAAAATACGTGTTCCGTTGCTAACAACCTATATCCACTTATATATACATATAAATGTCTATAAAGAAACATACATCAAGCTTGCCAATAAAATATGATAACTAAATACAAAATGTTACCTACAATATTAGTAATTTATAAGATTAAATTACAATATAATGTCCCAATATAAAAGTTGGCATGACTAAATTGTCTCATTACATTCCTTCAGGCGGAATATTTATTATACAATCTATTAAATACATAATATAATATAAGATTGCATATAAAATAATGCTACTAGCTTGATCAGTCAGCATCTAATGAAGGCTTCACTTAGATTTTATAGTCATCGTGAAGGCGTCACAGACTGCTAGTGTTATCTCTAAGGCACCATGTCATTGATTATCACTGAATACTATTGTCATCTTGAAGGCGACACAGCACTAAATATCATGAACTGCTGTTGGTGAATTGAGTTTATATTTAATCAAATATATAGTTGAAAGTATAAATATTTGCTAACGTTATTATTATCTCGAACTAGAAAGGTTACGGAAAGATATTGTCATCTCTAAGCATGTATCATAGAAGGCGGACATGGGCTTCTTAATTAATATCGAAGGTGTTATGTCACAGAATATCATGGACTGCTGTTGAATGATTTATTTTTGTAAGCAAATATATCTATATACGACATTATACGACAAATATAAAGTAGAAATAGTCGTAAGTATAAAGTAATAATATTTTCTAACGTATTTGTTATCTCGAAGGCGAAAGTATATGGACTGCTCTTGTTCATCTTGAAGGTGTCATGTCAATGATAATAAAGGACTGCTGTTGTAATATAGATGAATGTATAATATATATAAATAAGATTATAAGTAAACTTATATATTTAATAAAAATTAATAGGTTTGCATTATAGTTTAAAATGTTTGATATATGTATAGCTCTGGTTATAATCTTTAGTATCCATAAGTCAAGCTATCAATACAAAATAAGATATCTAAATACATTATTTTATTATTGAATAAGTAATTTATAAGATAATAAAATCACTACCAATATACTAGTTCTAGCCATAAACATAGTCATACCCACATCATCAACACTTTTAAATCATAGGCTATCTTGCTAGAATAAATAACAAATATACTATATTTAATATAAACAGCATCATAAGAATATGCATTGTGTAATATGAATGTACTGAATGTAAAACACAAATATTTAGTTGGTAATATAAATTTAAATACTACATCATATGAATATATCATAAAAGTAATTATACCTATATAATATAGGAGATTAAAAATAGGATTTTAGCACAAATATGTATGCTAAAATATATAAACATATTTAATATTTAATATTGTACTTCAAATTATAAATAAATTATAAAATATATATATATATATATATATCCATAGATAGTCTATTAGATAATAAAATATATATATATTTACTATAGTAATATAATACTATATTATATAATCACTATATAATTTATTACATATGGATTCCAATGATCCCGTACGAAGTGATCGTGATATCGTCAATATTGGTGATCTTGCACAATGTTAATTTAAATAATTATTTATAAATAGAAGAATTGATATTGGACACAAAATTATAAAACCAAATTAAAAAACTCCACATGTGATCACTGATTACCTTACATATTATATAGTATATAATATAGGTTAATTAATATTAATATTTAAAAAAAGTAATCAATTATAAATAGTATCCTAGTTATAATCGTAAATATTAAAAATAGAATCGCGTTACGGTTTTAAATATATTTTATATTTTCATAATTATTATACTTTCAAAGTAACTTTGATAGTGTAAATATATATATATATATATATATATATATATATATATTTATAAATATAGTAGGTATAATCATTATACTAATCATAAGTATACTATAATGAATACAATATAATAAACAAATTACTAGAATATATATTTCTACTATTAAATATATTTAATTATTAAATTTTAATATAATATAATATAATATTATATTATTATAATAATTATATCATATATTATATATAAAATAATAATTTAGGAATAATATTTATGAACATATAAAATGTATACGCAATTTAGTGATCTATTTAGAACTGTCTAATTCGTTATTTAAAGCTCTTACGCGATTCTAATTTTAAATATATACTTCTATAACTCTGATAACACAAGTTATTCATGTATAACGTAATTAAGTGTATTATAAATAATCACATATACATAAATAAAAAAAAATATTGACTATACTATAGTACTACTTGAATATTATAATTAAATTTAATTTAACATTATCATAATGTTAAAAGTTTCAACCCAGGTTTCAACATGAAACCGAATGTTTTAATAATAATTATGATAAAATAAAGTATTTTTTATCAAAATTAAATAACTCTTAGGAATGCCAGTAATCTCGTACGAGGTAATCCCGTACGAGGTAATTTCGTACGACTTATTTAGTAATCTCGTACGACTTATTAAATGTAATTTATTTCATAATTATACAGTTCTTATACGAATATATATAATATAATATATGATATCAATATATAATAAGTTATTATATATAATCGTATAAAAACTGTATTATTATGAAATAAATTAAATTTAACAAGTCGTACAAAATTACTCGTACGAGGTTACTGGCTACCATATTTAGGATATTTAGGATATTAATTATTAATATCCTTCATAAAATAATAATTATTTTAATTGTATTTACTAAATAATTTAGTTAAAAATATATTGTATATATATATATTCTATGAGTTATTTAATTATGATACTACACTTTATTTTATCATAATTATTATTAAAACTTTTGGTTTCGTGTTGAAACTTTTAATAATTATAAATAAATTTATTTTTTAAATAACTTAAATACTAAACTAATATATAGCTACAACGGTATATATATATACAATTATATTAATATATAATATAATATTATGTCTACTTACTATTTTGTTGAGCCACTTTATTGTCTTAAAATTTAATTAAATGATATAGGAAAACTTTATATTACAATTTAAATTTTAAATTATATTTTTTTGTAATTATCTTTGATTATAATCTTTGTATATTACAGAATACAGTATACAAACATAATTATTTAAATGCATAGATCTGTATTTTAATTGTAAACTATAAATTGTAAATTTTACATCGTAAATCTATGGGTGAAACACATCTTTATGCTATCCATATATATATATATATATATATATCCATAGATTTATAGTTTATTGTTTAAAAATATATGTATATAGCCCATAGAGCTAGAGAGAAATTTCTGAATTTTCTCTCTAGTTCTGTGATATAGCCTTACCCGACTGTTTTTATGAAATGTATGTAGGTTATTATGAGGATATTATCATAATGCTTTTATGATTCTGTTATGAGGCTGTTTTTTATATACTTTATGTAGGCTATTATAAGTATATTATCATATTGCTGTTATGAGTCTGTTATGAAGCTGTTTTTATATAATTTATGAGGATATTACCATAATTATGTTATGAGTCTGTTATGAGGCTGCTTTTATAGAATTAATGTAGGCTATTATGAAGATATTATCATAATGCTATTGTGAGTCTGTTATGAGGCTGTTTTTATATAATTTATGAGGATATTATCATAATTATGTTATGAGTCTGTTATGAGGCTGTTTCTATAGAATTTATGTAGGCTGTTATGAGGATATTACCATAATGCTGTTATGAGTCTGATATTAGGCTGTTTTATATATAATTTATGAGGATATTATCATAATGCTGTTATGAGTCTGTTATGAGGCTGTTTTTATAGAATTTATGTAGGCTGTTATGAGGATATTACCATAATGCTGTTATGAGTCTGATATTAGGCTGTTTTTTTTCATAAGATCCTGTTATGAAGCAGATATGAGGCTGTACTTTTAGAATATGCTGTTTTAAGGCTGTTATGAGGCTGTTATGTTGTTATGAGTCTGTTATGAAGCTGTTAATGTTTGCTGGGCACACATACATTGTATGATTAAATATTGTATTATAATTTAGTTTAGCATATATGCAGTATATCTAGCATTCTCCAGAAGTAATACTTGTGTAGATACCTACTCCTAAATACGCCATACAAGCCGAATACAATATTAAGTGATGTATTTATAGCATACACGTGATATAATAATCAGCGGTAGGTCTAACACTCTTAGTTAATTCACTAATGAACAGTGATACTTGATTAGTTATACCAGGGAACTCCTTTACATACCTGATTAACATAACTATATCAATACCTATATTAACTTGTATCTCGACATGAATCTAGATATTAATTTGAATGAAAATTACTCTACAAGCGAGATACGAGTAAACACATATTCAATATGATATTGCTATCTACTATAGTAACATCGATTAACAGTTCGTAGAAAAATCACTGAATATGCTATGAATTAGTTCTAGTCATGCATTTTATATATGTAAACTTATCCATATAAATAAAGTTATAATTATAGTCAATATTATTATAATTATAGCCAATATTATGATTATGAATAATTTATGAAATATCATTTTTTTTTCTACATTAGGAACCCCTTAGGAGAATGAGCATTAATATTGCTGAGTATATAAATAAATGGTCATTAATACACAATATTTGCATAACTGTTATATATATATAGTTGCTTGAAGTAAATTATGCATTAATTTTGTATATATATTCAACTACATTATTTTTATTTTAGATAATAAATCAGAATAAAGTATTTTATAATTTGAAATAATCTATACACATATTTTAATCATCAGTATGTCTTATACTTAATTTATAATATTAAAGATTACATATATTTAGTAAATATAATTATAGCGGACTTATATTTTATATGTTTATTATATTTATTAGGTAATATCATTATTATAATAAATAACCACGTAAATATCCTTGGTATAACTTAAATTGAATATATAACTTAATAAATTATGTAATTAATTATATTTATATAACCTAAGAAGCTTTGTAGTATTTAATTTGATGACTTATTTATATTATAAACAATTTCTTATTTATCTAATTTATCTAATAAACAAAATTGATTGATTCACTTATTTTCTAATTTTTAATTTATGAGTATACTGTATAAATATGTATAAATGTATACAGTGTATACTATACACCTTTATTTAATTTGATACCCTAAGGTTATATATAGAGAAATATTCTAAGTAGAAATAATAGTTATATAGTTAAATGTCATATAATGTAGGTGTATACATAAATATATATAATTAAATATTTAGTATCCTCTTAATTAGTAAATTTAAATTTATTAAAAATGTATTCTCTATTAGGTAGTATTCCCTATATATATATATTGATTTAATTATGCTATATGTTTACTCTCGTTAACATGTACATCGGCACACTTATATTATTAGTATTATTTATACATCGTTTACGCATACAATATATTAACCCTATCGTATACGATATATCACGTTGAATCGTCGCTAACCTGATTATGTTCGCAGATGAAGTAATCAGCGACGTGTTTAGGCAGCATATTACGCAATATCTGCTGATTCTGATTCTGTAGCTCCATCATTTCACTTTTCTCCTCCGCCACCTGGTGATAGATGTTCGCACGTGTGTGTATTAACCATAGACTTTAGAGTGAGGTCAATATCTATGGTATTAACTACTGCTCGATGTTGTGGTAGAGCAGCGAAATACATACGCTTATTCGATAGTAGGGGACGTGAGGGGGTTTGGTCAGTGCGGGGGTTTTGGTCAATGAGAAATATTGGAAAAACGGTGATAGTTATAAAAAAAATGTACATTGATGAAATATAACTAACACAAATATAGTATACTATATATAGTCCTATGTGCGATTACTTATAATAGAACTATAGTTCCTATAGGGGAGCTGCAACAGGGGGGACTGGGGGATATGTCCCACCCCCACTTTAAAATCTAGGGGGACCTCGTATGTATTGGCCCCCCCTCCACTTTTACCACAACATTTATTTTGAATGGTTGGTTACCCCTACATACGAAATCGTTCCAGCGCCCCTAAATAGGACGCGTTATAACGCGTTATATCCTATAGGATATCTGTATATAATGTATATTATCGTGAATGTTTCCAATGGAATCATTACAATTTAATTAAAATACATTTAAATGAAACTGTACGCGATATCTTCAAAATTGTTGTAAATTCTATGAAATACTTAATAATATAAAACGTAAGTTATCATAAAAATCACAATATATTGTGAATATAAATGAAGATGAAGATGAAAATATGTATCCTATCGAATTTCATCAATTACACATATATATTGTATAGTGTGAATCTTAGGTATACATTGTATATTGCCAATTTTATATTTTACATTATATAATTTGTATACATTACTAGGAATTACATACCTATAACTACTTTTGTGGCTCAGTTGACTAATGAGGGTTCGAACCTCGTCCGGACCATTAACATAGGTCTTACAATAATATTTAGAAGTGATCTCATATAATTGTGTATAAATAAATAATCGGCTCTCGTTTTAACCATCGATGCCTTAACATGAGAGCGGCTTCGAAGGGAAATTAGAGCCATATGGTTATAAATGAAAACTTCATCTAAGTTCCTTGACGGGATGAAAGGACTCCACCAAATACAATAACAGTAACAATATATATGCGACGCATTATGTACTCGAGCATATACCACACAAACAATGTAGATAGTAACTAGTGATGTAAATGATGCCGAGCCGAGAATTTTGGTTTTTAATGCCGAGCCGAGACTTTCATTTTCGGAAAAAAAACGAGCCCGAGACTCTAGCCAAGCGAGCCCGAACCGAGTTGAGACTTTAGGTATCTGAGACTGAGACTGCATCATGCTTTATATTTGACTGGCATCATTTACATCACTAGTAGTAACCTACATATACCATATACAATTACCATATAAACGGTGTACATTGTAATCTCGATAACATGGCGCCCTAACCTGATCGTTCCAGCTGAAGTCGAGACGTAGGATCCACTCGAAGTGTTTGCCGTGCAAGAACACCGTAAGCGTGATGGTCAGAATGCACATGATCGACCAGAACTGACTGGGGTACAGCGACCTGGCAAGGGTAACGGAACGGGTAAGGTACACATCACGTATGATAGCGTCACCGTGAAAGATGATAATAATAATAATAATATTTATTAGAAGAATTGTTTTCTGTTCCTTTTCTAGTTTATAATACTAATATATATATAAATAATAATATAAAGATCATATGATCTTTCCTTCTAGAGGGTTCAAAATAATACAGTATATTAATATACTTATAGAAAATGTTCTGTTGTTATCACCTGTATATGATATAATTACTGTGAAATATATTCTGATATGGTATCCTTACTTTGAAGGACATACTTAATATATAAGCTAATCTGTATAGCTTCTGGGTATCATTCCGGCTATTATTTTTGATATTCAGGAAATAAATTTGTATCTATCTAATACGCATACATACAGAAGTGTCAAGGATGATATTAATTATATTTTGAGGATATACGCAAAATTATCACCACCATAACTATTACAATAATATACAATATATATATATATGTATATATATAAGAAAATATAGCATCACTATTTTACTGTTAAATAGTAACGGTTACTCTTTAAAGAGTGGACCTCATTGCTTATAGATAACTTAACTTATCAGTACGTAAGTGCTCGTTTAATTTACTGCTACCGGTGTCTGACATACTGACCTAGAAACCAGTGAACTATCAATGGCTAGTCTAGTCATATATGTATATCTACTAGTATCTACCTATACTAGTTCATTATAAGTGCTCTTTCATAACGCGTGTTTTTATAAGTGGAACTAAGTTAGTACTTAAATATATGTGTTGACATTTATAATAACTTAAATATATTTATGTATATATATATATATATTTATATATTATATAAATATATAAATATATATAAGTAATATTTCTATTCACTACAAAATACTAAGCCCTATTTATAGAAAACGAAGAGTAAATTAGAATCAGATATTCCGCACAGACGACTGTAGTAGATTAGGTAGATTAAGTATATAATTATGATGAACCCTCGATATCTAGTATTTATATTAGTCACATTTCATAAATGTCGGCTCAATAGCCCAATAAACAAAGATGAATGCGCTTGAGATATTAATGTCATACATACGATATTTAAGATCATAAACTATTACCAATGGTTTGAGAACTATATATATATAGTGTAGATTAGCTATTCATTAGTAGGTATGGATACATTTCCTAAATAATTACAAATTGTATAATTCTATTAGCATTATTCCATTACCACTAATTATATTATATATTACATGGAATAAATAATTGTATAAATATGAACATGCCAAGTCAATGGATTCTCATCAATATTTATCATAAACGCAGACTTTTTTTTACTAATGCAACTGAATTAACAAATACAGATACAATATATATCGTTTTACTACACTATCCCGGTGTATATATCCAGTGTATATATATATATATACTGTATACAGTTTATAAAAAACTTCTACCATTACAAACAATTATTGTATTACATATTTTTATAAACCTTTAATGTTATCGAACATAACATTTCTGTAATATTTAATAAATACTCTATAAAAACTCAATAAACTATATTATTATTTTGAATATACATATATATATATATATAGATATGAGAGATTACCATTAGGTAGTACTCCGTGGATATTAAATATTAGTATTTAAATTTTAGATTATGTATTAAAAAGATGTTAATATACTAGATAGCTATCTCGGATATGTATTTCATTATATCAAATTTATGTATTATCAATTCTAATAATACTAGTAAATATCAGTCAAATATGATACGTGAGGGGGTTTTGGGCGATAGTTCCGAATGTGTTAATAGGTGTCGCCCTATGTACTCAAACATTAAATTTTGCATTTTAATAAACTTTTTCGGATATTCGTCATAATTCGATGACAAATATACAACACACGAAATATATAAAATATTATAATGATTTTATAATACTTTATATTACTTTGTATTACGTTTTTGATATAGTTATGCGTTTATATATTTACCAATCAAATAAATTACGAAATATAATAAATTAAATAAAGAATATTATGACTTGTACAATTGATAAATACGTATTTATGACAGAGCTTTATGAAGAGATATAAATTAATATATCAGAAATCTAGAACTCCGGTAAGAAATTAAATATATATATTTTTATATATTATATATCATATATTGGGGGAGGGTCATAACCGGATCGCAGGATCTAAATATGAGGCGTGTGTGTAAAGTACACTGCGCCTATATTCATATCAGTGAAGAATCATACTAGATTTAATTATATAATGAAATGAATTAATTTCAAATGAATTAATAAAAATCAATTCAAATTAATTAAAATCAATTCAAATTAAGTAATACAATTATATTAAAAGTAATGAATTAATAAAAAACAATTCAAACTAATTAAAATCAATTCAAATGAAATAATAAATATATATTTATATAAATAGTATATATATATAATATAATTATATATATATATATTATAGTTATCAATAAAATTAAAATGAATAACATATATATATATATATATAAATATAATATAGTATATAACATATATAATATATAATACAGTATATATATATATATATATATATGTATATGTTTATATGTATATATATGTGTTATATTATATAACTTATATACTATATTATATATGTTATATACTATATTATATTTATATTATATTATATTTATATATATATATATAAATATAATATAGTATATAACATATATAATATATAATATAGTATATAAGTTATATAATATAATACATATATATATATATATATATATATAAATATAAATATAATATAGTATATAACATATTATATGTCATATATAATATATAATATAGTATATATATAATATATGTGTATTATATATATATATATATGTGTTATATTATATAACTTATATACTATATTATATATTATATATGTTATATACTATATTATATATTATATATGTTATATACTATATTATATACTATATTATATATATATATATATATATATATATATATATATATATAGTATATACTATATACGTATGGTAAGTATACCGTAATACGGTAACCGTATACGTAATAATAACAGTACAGCGTATATATGTATTTAATTTTATCTATAGATAATATCAAAGTATAGTAATATTAGATATATCTATGTATATCTATTATTAGATATAGCTTTAATTTGTCACTGATATGAATAAACACGCTGCGTTCTTTCGACGCACGCCTCATATACGATCCTACGATCCGGTTATGACCCGTAACCCATATATTGTATTATATAATTTATATGTAATGTATATATATATATATATATATATATATATATATATATATATATATATATATATATATATATATATATATATATATATATATATCATTTATTAAATCACATTAATATGAAAGTTACATATCATTATGATATTAGTAGCAATTTATATTGTATTTATATTGTATCCTATGTAAGTATATTGCATATACATATCATATAAATATTAAATATATTGTTATCAAAGTTATCATAAGGTAATGGCAGCGTATATATACTTAGCGTATACGTTATTATCATTATAGAAGCAATGTTGCTTATCAATTACGCCGTTATTAACATGATAAGTATCATTATAGATAATAGTAATAAATAAATAATAATGTTATACAATCAATTATACAATTAACAAAATAAAATATATAATAAATATTTTATTATATATTTTATTTTGTTATATTATATATGTAACCAGTAAGTCATAATAGTATAACATAAATACATTATTAAATTATAATTAAAATCTAAGAAATACATCAAGAATTAATATAACATAAACTAAAATATAATATAGAGGAAATAAATAGGAGATAACCAACATTTAAAACTAAGAAACAAGAGAACAAAATAAATAAATATATTCAATACAATATAGGTTAACAATTTCGAATGTACATACATAAAAATATACACACTCGCACACACATATACATATACACATACACATATAACTATATACATATACATATACATACATACACATATATATACATACTTATATTTAAATTAATTTGATAATTCACATTTTACTAAAGTAATTTATTTAATTTATGTAATTTACATTAAGTAAACAAATGTACAAATAAAATAAAAGCTAACAAAATCATAAAATTATATACAATAATTTGTATAATGTAAGTTTGTTATAGTGTCATAATTTAATCTAAGGACAGTATTTTTTATAATGTCAAATAAATATAATAAAAATTTAAATAATATATACACAAATATTTTCCTAAGTCAAATAGAATAAGTATAATATATATTAAATATATATTATTTTATAAATATAATATTTATTTTAAGATTTAAAAAAAATAATGATAAGGAATGGGACTTTCTTATATCTATACTTAAAGCATTCTATAGTTGTTGTCCGAGTGTAAGTAATTACTTAAGGTATTATTCATATAATTATATTTAAAATAAGGTTGAATAAAATCACATTAACTCCTGTTATTAAATATTTTTTAGTCGTCAATTTAAAATAATAGCATCATCCTAAGGATGGCACAATTTATACATGTAAATGCTAGTCTTGTACTTATAAATATCATAAAGATAATGTTATATTTTCCATTATTTTCCCATTTTAAATAGAGAAACAAAATCATTTGGTTATTATATAAAAATTATGTTTAAAATCATTTTTTGAATAAAATAAATTATATTTAAGTTTGATACATAACGATACCCCCATATTTCTATACAGTAAATTAAATATGGATAAAATAAAGCATAGTATAGTTTGATCATGGCAGATGTATTTACAAAGTATGAAACATTTTTTATAATCAATATAATTTTCAATAATTTATTTTTAAGATAACCTAAATGACATTTCCAATTTAAAAAAGTATCCAGATTTATTCCAAGAAAATATGTAGAAGTTAGCTGAGATAAAAGTGTATAATCTATACATATATTAAATAGTATATCATTTTTAAATACATACAATGCGTTTTATCTATATTTATGGATAATTTATTAAGTTTATACCATAGAAAAATGTCATCACATGCTGATTATAATTTATAATTGTTAGATTATTAAGTAATTTATATGTAATAATTATATTAGTATCATCAATAAATAATATGTATTTATTTTTTGGAGAACATAATATCATATAATTAATAAATATATAAAAAAGTAATTGTCCTAGAATAGAATATTGGGGTACACCATAAAAACTATTATATATATATATATATATATATATATATATATATATATATATATATATATATATTTGTATACAAATATTAATTTATGATAATATATTGTGCATATTTATATAATAATAATAATTTAATTTCCTATAGTTAACTCAGTTCAGCTCAGAGAACATTATTAAGGTGGACAATTTGAGTCGTTCCAGTAGAAATGGTTTTTATTTATTACACATCCATTATTTATTACTATTATATATATATTAATTTCATTATGTATACAAATATGTATTCTGATATTAAAATTCATTGAATATAGATTTAATTATACATACTTTTTTTAGAATACCATTTTTATATAAATCCGGATATAAATAACTGATTTATAAAGAATGTGACATGTATTAATTTGATACATTTAACATGAATAGAAATAATTAAATTATATATATTTATATTTTATAACAAATATATTTAACATTTATTCAACAGTTTCTTAAAATATACAATATATATTTGTATATATTTATATATTTGAAATTAATAATTTGTATTAAATTATTATTATATGATAAAAATGTCCTATAGTTATAATCAAGTCTTATCAAATCGATTCAGAAAACATCAACCTGGGCTAATCTATGAGATTCTCATAAAAATGGTTTGAATTTAAAATATTAAAATATTAAATTCATTAAATATGCATATATATTATATACAATGTATATTATACATATATTAGGATATTAAAATACATTTAATTATAATTTAATTATATGTATTTTTTTTATAAATAATTAATTGATAAATAATGTAAATACTTTGATGAATTTAACATGAATAGAAATAATTAAATTATATATTTACCAGCATAAATTATATATTATAATATACATGTAGTTTAATTAATAACAATTTAATTATAATATATAAATGCATTTATTTATATAAAAAAATATATTTGATAACATTATTTCTCAAAATATAAAAAATATATATATATATAAATTTGAATTACATTATTATTCTATGTCTATATAATGTGTGCATATATACATATATGTTATATGTAACCATAGATTTATAGTTTACAATAATAATGTAAACTATAAATCTATGTATTTAACTATAGTTATATACTAATAATGATTTAATTTTCTACAGCTCGGTTCAGAGATCATCAACCTGCACTGCAGATCCTGCAGGTGGGCTAATTCATGTTCCTATTGTTAACATGGTTTTTACTTACTTATGAAATATTAAGATTAAAATATAGTATATGTATTTAAAATATTAATATGTATCTGGTATACATTTAATTTAAATTTATATATTTAAATACTTTAATAATTAATTATAAATAAATTACTTATAATGTGAAATATAGGTAAATTTTATAAATTTTTAAATTTTTACATTAATAGAAATAATCAAATTATACACCTAAATAAATATATTTTAACAAATAATTTCTAAAAATGTATTATGAATATATTAAAAATTAATATTTGTACTAAATAATTATTATATTATAATAATGTTTATATAATGTTTAAACATTTATATAATAATAAATTTAATTTCCTATAGTTAATTCAAACCGATTCATAGAAGATCAATCTGGGCTAGTCTATGAGATTCTCATAAAAATGGTTTTACTTCACATATTTCACTTTCAATATTAAAATATGTTAAATTTATTAAATATACAAATATATATTATTTATTTATTAGTATAAATCATATTATGTATATATATATATATATATATATATATATATATATATATATATATATATATATATATATATATATATATAAATAATATGAACATAATTTAACTACATTTATATAAATATATATAATAGGTATGTAATAAAATATGTGTAATAAAAATAATTCTCAAAATGTAAAAAAAATATTTGTACAATTATTATAGAATAAGTATATGTTAATTTAATATTATCACATAATATATATTCATATTATTAAAATTAAATTCATATTAATATATACATTTATTGATATTTTAATATAACTATTATATTATAACTAATTAATTTTCCATTAGGTAAAAGAAAGGATTATACAGCTGTTATCAAGGATCTCAGTATAAGCTAAATGTGGAAGATAAATAAATACTATGTCTAAAAAATATATATATATAACAATTAAAAATAAAATAAAATGTTATATAATTTAATCTTACTATGAAATCATATCTTACTATGAAGTCATCTGTTTAATTTAAACTATGATAAATATAGTTACTATATATAGTAACATGCATTATGCATGATACACATTAAATTAAATTTGTGAATTTAAATAAATTTATAAAAAAAATTACATTTATTTTATTAATTGTATATATGAACATATGATAATCAATATAATTATATCTGAATAAATCACTCATGTATATTTTATTATATTATATATATGAACACAGGATAATCATTATAATTATATTTTAATAAATAATTCATATTTATGTATATTTTATGAAATATTTATAAATCAATTCATTTTATATATGTGGCTGTATTTTTTATTACATACAAATAATTGTTTTTTTTTTAATTCAATGTTAATATTGAAAGAATATATTAATTTATAATTAACTAGTTTACATAAAAAATTAATTATTAATTATATAAATTGTATGTAGACTATAGTTTACATATAGTCTAGACTATTTATATTCTAGAATATAATGTAATACTATTTAATAAATTATATTTTAATAAATCACTTGTTAATGTTTTATTATTTATGAAATATTTCAAAATCAATTAATTATATACTATTCCAGTATATATTAATGTATTCAATAAATACTAGACAAATAGTTAATATATTAATTTATAATTTAAGAACAATTTATAAAGCTATTTTTGTAATCTTATTGTTAAATTAACAAATTATATATTAATTTAATGTATTATGAAATAACTGTATATAAATAGTTAATATATATATTAATTTATAACTATATGATAACTATAAAAATAAAATTACTATTAATAAATAATATATGTTATATATATATATATACATAAATAATTACAAATAATTAATCCTGTGATTAATCATCTGATAAACAGTGTAAAATATAACATTATTATACTTTTCCATTATAAATATATTTATATAATGTGGGCTAATCTATGTATAATATACAGTTTCACAAAATTCAACATATATGACTATATATAGATTATGAGTACTTTATTATAATTTTGTTAGAATAATAATTATATTTATTATGTATTTTATGTTGTATAATATACAAACTTACCAGTTGCATTTAGATTGATTTGTAGTTATAATTATAGTTACATGTATTTTTAAATAAAATAATAATAATTAAATATATATAATTAATAATATCTATAGAATATTTTATTATTTATAATTTCACAAATTAATTATATTTTATGAAAATAAATAATTATCTTGTATATTCATGCAGTCCTATATATTACTGAATAATCATATATACATATATATATATATATATATATATATATATATATATATATATATATATATATATATATATTATGATAAAAAGATTTAATATTTAGATAATTCCGATTACTAAATAATCAATTATATATATATATATATATATATATATTATGATAAAAAGATTTAATATTTAGATAATTCCGATTACGAAATAATCAATTATATATACAGTCAATTCATGCTTAATCATACCAATAATGAACAAAAAAGTTTATGAGACATCTAATTATTCTTTAATCTATTTACATAGAATTAAACTAGAATCTATAAATAATTCCGAGTTAACGGTAATTTATGTGTTTAAGTTTTTAACATTAGGTTATTTAAAATAGGAACATTAATATATTCATGATATCATATAGGTTATATACAAAACCAATAACCTATTAGATAATATTTATTATATATTTTTTACAAATGTATCTCAAAGACATAATTATTAAACACATTTACATATATAAATATACCTAATGTAATTATAAGTATACCTTAAATATATATATATATATATATATAAAACATACCAATAAGTATATATAAATAAGATATATATATTATTATTTTATATTATATATATATATATTTTTATATTATATTATATTTATATATATATAAGATATACATTATAATTGTATCTAATATTTGCACAATCTATATAGTATAATTAATACAATGTATTAATTGTATAGTATGCAATGTATATGATCTTACACCATTCAATGGAACGACCGCAATTTGTATATTATTTAGAGAATTTAATTATGCAAATTTTTGATCGTTGATTGGTCGATTCATCGCCCAAAACCCCCTCATGATATCGACCAAAATACCCTCATAGCATATAGTATTGTTATGTTATCTTTATTCAATTATATAATTAATATTTTTAATTAATTTTTAATTCATTTTATGTAGAATATTGAGTAGTTTAATATTATAAAAAAATTATCATAAAATTTATATTAATTGTGTTGTAATTTACCATTAACTCTCCGCTATTTATTACAATAATATAGCAGAAAATGCACTTTTTACATAATCGATAATATTATTCAATATATTTAATTTTTCTTCAATTTTTCTTAAAATATTAGGTAACATTAATATTATACACAGTTCGTTAATGTAAAATATTTTCATATCTATTACCGTTGTGGTTATATTGCCATCGACCAAAACCCCCGCATCGCCCAAAACCCCCTCACGTCCCCTACTACTCCCATTGTCGCGGGCACATTATTACATAACAACTCTAACATATACTTGGAGTCGTATTGGATAAACAGGGCGTCGTGACTGAAGCCTATCGAGCAGAAGTAGATAATGGACGACGTGGTCATCAACACCAGTTTGGATAGCGCCGACAACTGCACGATAGGGTAAAAGTGTGTAAATTACAAATAAGTCACTTATTAACTTAATAAGTTATTATAAGAACTCTCATAAGAGTGTTCATATTGATCAAATACAATTTATTTTGGGGGAAATTTTAATTTGTACAATATCAACGTTAATATTATATTAAATATAATACTTTACTAATAAGTCACTTATTAACTTAATAAGTTATCAAGAGTGTTCATTATGATTATATACAATTTATTGTGAGGGAAATTTTAATTGTTCAATGTAATGCTCGTATGGGGGTATCCCACTAAAATTGTAGTTAACTTGATAGAAAATCGTTTTAAAGTTAAAATATTTCCGGCAACTTGTAGGAAATTCTTATAGTGGGATACCCCCTTTACACAAATTTATTAACATTTAATCTAAGATTAAAAATATATTATAATAATAATTATACAATATATATTCTTTATATTATATATTTCTAGAAAATCACTTTCTAGTAAACATTTCCTGACATTATTTCCGGAAATACTCATAGTGTGATAGCCCTTTACATGTACACTATTAGTGAAGTGAAATGAGACTGGGTTTTGATGATGATGGTAACCTGTAGAAAGATGGAGATGCAGAGCATGACCGGTATCGATGACGTAATAAATCGCATGACGTCATCACATTCCGGTAATTCTGGCGCTACGCAGGTGTAAAACTGTTACGTGGGTAATGTACATAGTAAGTAATCGTTACAAGTGATGCTTATAATACACACACATTCTTACTTATCCTACACACATACACATATTTAAGTGGGTATATATATACCTAGTAGGTATATATTACCTACCTACTCTGTGTAGGCTACACAAAATATAAACATATATATCACCTATAGTATACTATAGTATGATATATAATATATCACCTATATGTGGGTATATCCAAACTATTTACATATATTATGTAATCTATTGTTGTATAAAAGCACTGCAAACTATAGATACTATATTCTATACACTTACAATTTAAAACTAATTTCACATATTCTAAAGTTTCTCTATATATCCTAGTGATTTTTCACTATATTATTATGATGATAATATTAACTTATACTGTTACCCGAACTATTCCTTTCTCAGCACCTTGAGTTAATAACACTGTAACAAGTACGATTCCACCGAAATACTATAGTTATACATGTGTATATAGAGCCGAACGATATCCTTATTCCCATTATATACATTGTACATTGTACATTGTACAATGTACAATGTATAATGTATAATTTATAATTTACAAAGTATAATGTATTATATACACTATAATAATGTATAATTTATAATTTACAAAGTATAATGTATTATATACACTATAATAATGTATAATTTATAATTTACAAAGTATAATGTATTATATACACTATAATAATGTATAATTTATAATTTACAAAGTATAATGTATTATTATACACTGTATAATGTACACTGTATAATGCATACACTGTATAATGTATTATTATACACTGTATAATGTACACTGTATAATGCATACACTGTATAATGTACACTGTATAATGCATACACTATAGTGTATGCATTATACAGTGTACATTATACAGTGTATAATAATACATTATACAGTGTATGCATTATACAGTGTACGTTATACAGTGTATAATAATACATTATACTTTGTGTATTATAAATTATATATAATGTACATAGTACACTATACGTTATATAATGAATACCCTGAAATGTATTGACTTCACATCGACATTTATAATGTACATTCAATACTTATATATCTATATATGTAATAGAACTAGATATAGTTATATATTAACGGACTAATAACTAATACTTATAGACAATAATCAAGCTAGTCATAAAGTTACATTTTTTAATAATATATATATATATATATATATAAATATATATTTACATACTTATAAATAGAATAGTATAAAATAAATAAGAAATAAAATGATGTAATTTGATAACATATTATTATTGCAAAAGTGATTGATTTATTAATATTTTATAAGAGAGAATAATATATTTCCATTAAATATATAGTATACGAGCAGTTATCTATAGATATGAATATATATATATATATATATATATATATATATTCATAATATACACATATCTACTTTATATGTATATTAATTTAGTTATATTCAACTACACAATACATACGTATATATGTAGTATCTATATGACTACATTACCAATACAGTAATACTAACAAAATTAAGAGAGCAGACGATGAACACAAGAACGATAACAAAGATTATAATAGCAAAACGGGATATCGATCTTCCGGGTACGTCAAAAAGGGGTAACCTTTTCAATATCTGCGTTTCGTAATTAATAATTGATTTATATAAGTCATACATACTTATAATATAAATAAAATATTACACAGCATACTAACATGTTTATTAATTTATTTCACATGAATTGCACAATGTTCATTGAACATATATATACACACATAATTAAGATATATAGGATACCTATATTTTTAATATATTAACAATATAACTATTAATAATATTATATACACAAACACACACGTATACGCACACATGCACATACACACATACATAAACACACAGTAAATGTATACATACTTCTACACACGAATATAAATTATAATCGAGTAATTTAATCGACAATTCTATTTATAGAAACCTTAAGTTTATCCGGATACACGAATAGAAAAACGACTGCCATACAGATGAACACGAACAAGGACATCAACAACAAAACAAGTGTCCTATAACAATGGAGTGTCAGCGTGTATACATTACTGTATTGTTGGAATATTACTAAGGTGATACCATGCAGATGTGAATAGGGTTTTAATTAACAAGCGAATATAATCATAATTGTATATATATATATATATATATATAAAAATATTTTAAATTATTTAATTATTGGATATAATATAATATTAATATACTATAATTTAATATAATATAATATAATATAATATAATAATATTAACTTAATAATTTTAATAACCTTGGAAGTATGGTAAATTGTATCATCATAGAAAAACAGATAATAACGAATGACAAAACAATGCTGAACGTGAAATGTTTATCCTCGTCTCTTTCATACTGTAGAAATGATGTAATATTATGGAATTAGTTTATATATATATGATGATGTTAATGATGATATACGGTTTATTAAGTACTAAAATAGGGTCATGGTGACCACTTCGCTCGTGCGGGAATTATAATATAATTTGTAGAAAAAAACGGGAATATATATTGAACATTTTCCATCAAAATAATTAAATATTAGAAATATATTTAAATCGTGTATTGATATCTCATGTAGTATATAGTATGTATACTAGATTGTATACTAGATATAATTATATTACATAACTATTACAATATTTAGCGACATTTAGCCATATAATATCAAGTAACACTATATTGTATACACGTATATTGACTATAGTTTATACGTGTATACACGTAATTACAAAAGTATATAATATTAGGTATATCAATGCATAAATAAAGTCCTTAATTCGCGAATTTGTACATCGATAAAAATCCGTGAAATACAGCAAGTTTCCACACAGAAAAAGTCGACGATAAACGTTAACGTGTTCACGTTTTAAAACATCAAACGCTTTACCCGATTTGAATCGTGTTTGCGTTTAAAAAAGCGTTTATAATGCTATATGCGCTTATAATGCATCTATAGATGCATAAACATACACGTAAAACGCTCGACTTTCTCGGCGTTCATTCCATTGAAGTAATTACGCCGTAGTCTATGATTGAGCCCGCACTATTTACTACGGCGTATACGCGCACTATAGTGCGGCGCGTGTGTGTGAGTGACGCACCTTATCTTCCTTCATGGTGCGACTCCTCCTGAGAGTGGCTCGTTTCGACACTCCGGTGTGAGTTCCGGTTACGCCGACCTGGTCGAGCGTCTGTACGGACATCGCCTCGGTCATGTAGTTCACGAGTTTGTCGCTAGGGCGGCTGTCCCACATCCGTCTGTGCGAGGGGGGGGGGAGTGTGGTGGGGAGCGTGAGTGGGAGTGTGTGCGGGAGTGTGTGTAATACATGCGAGTGACATACACTATATGTTACACGCACTTTACGACGTACAGTGTGCGACGAACACTGCGTCTCAAAGTATGTGTAGTAAATGTGAGTGGTGGTTAATCTAAATCTATATATATAGTTCTATATATATTATATAAAGTATATATAATATATATATATATATATATATATATATATATATATATATATATATACTTTATATACGTTAAGTGTATACATTTAAAGGGATATATCCCTCTACAAGTATTTGCAGAAATAATTACTATAAAGTAGTTTTCTAGCAGTTTGAAATGGGATCTTACTTTCAGGAAACTTTCCGGCAACTTTCTAGCAATATAGCATATATAAATTATTGTTTATAGATAAGTCACATTTTGATCATGTGACGATATTATCGAATAATTACGTAATCATCGTGGTTAATCTAGAATAATTTATAATATTATTAAACAATGTAATACTACAACAGTATATATATATATATATATATATATATATATATATATATATATATATATAGATTATGTAGGAGTTACCTACAATGAAGAACGTACTCATAGTACTCAATATAATAATAGGTAGACTTTAGGGTCAGTAATGCTTACACATGTGAATCAGCCGCTATGTTTATATAAACTATTCAAGAGTACTTAAATACTACTATTATAACCATAGTATTATTGACATTGGGTTTATATCATTAATATCTATTATTAGATATGGGTCAACAATACTATATAGCTTTCCTGTTGATATTTAAGTACTTAGGGATAGTATATAAACATAAACACACACACATATATATATATATATATATATATATATATAAATTATTTGGATAATAACATCATCATGGTCACGTGTAATTATTGACTTCTATTTATAGTTAAAAAAGTTATAATTACACCACATTCATACATTTGTCATCATAATTAATAATAAGTATGGATATATTATATATCATATATATATATATATATATATATATATATATATATATAATATATATTATATATATACATAAATAAAAAAAATAATGTTAATTATTAATGCGTAAAGGGTTAAACTAGATATGTCGACATCGTCGCGGACACACATACGTGTGTGTACGCGTGCATTAGTGTCAGCACCAGCCATATAGGTGGCGTTACCGGTGACGGCTAACCTCTTCTTGATGCTATTAATAGCTGTCTCGTTGCTAGGGGGCGGAGTTAGCACGTCGCTGAACGGAAGCTGAACGTTAAACTTCAGGGTGGACATCAGACGGATTATCACCCCACTGACGTTCTTGAACGATAGCCGACCGTACTTGTTCTTGCCGCTTTTGCCTCGGTAGATACTGGTTTGCTGGGGTGTGTGTAGAGGGGGGGGGGTTAGTTGGGCGAGTAGAGAGGGGGGGTTAGTTGGCGAGTGTTAGTTAGTGTTGTGTCGTAGTTAAGGGGCGGAGTTGCGTATTACGAAGATTTACAATGTGGTCAGATGGTCAGATGGTCAGATGGTCAGCTGGACAGATGTTCAGATGAACATATGGTCAGGTGGACAGATGGTCAGATGGTCAGATGGACACTCAGTTGCTACATTGCGTAGATGCAACTGTTGTATGTCCTTCTGTACATCCGACCAACTGTCCATGCTACAGAAATCAGACCCTACGCGAATAGCTATATATCTTACTCAATTTAATATATATATATATATATATATATATATATATAATATTATATGTATCCGAGCATATTTAATAATAATATATATAATTATATATCCGTTATATATTCCGCATGCTATATTTAATAAACAATATCGATATTAGCTAACTATAATTAGTTATCACGTGACTGCGAGCGTTACGTCGTCTTATCTGATTGCGAAATAGTATAGCGCTGCGGGTATTGTAACCATGGTTACTGTAGCCATGGTTAATGCATCCAGGGTTAATGCATCCAGGGTTACTGTAGCCATAGTTACTGTATCCATGGTTACTGTATCCATGGTTACTGTAGCTATGGATAATGTAGCCATAGTTATTTAGCCACGTTACTGTAGCCATGTATACTATAGCCACTAGCATTACGTATAGATATAGCGAGGATACAAGCATAGCATCATGATCGTGGTAGCTGATAGACACTGCCGTCTCATGCCCTGCAGGGTCATGCAGTGCAGGGTCATGCAATACATGTAGTCGTGGTATATCTCTCGCTATAATAGCTAATTAGCGAACTAAGAAATGACGTCCAAGCAGCATACAAGGAATATTCCGTTATCAATACAAATGCTTCACAAGAAAAACTATCTAAAGCTAAACAACTTCTACAAGAATACGACACCATAGAAGCTGCAATTATAAACTCTCACATAAAACATATTTATCAATCCAATGAACAAAGTAGACACGCAGAGAGCTGGAAGTTAATAACAAAGTGGCTGGACGGAGAAACCAAAAAAGAGGGAACATCAAGGCCAGTAGCATGGAGGATCGTGTAAACAAATGGTACGAACACATTAATAATCTGATAGGTATAGGACAGGTATTTGAAACAAATTCCATACAAATCAAGACTATCAGTGAAAGTACCATCGCTATACAGACTGGACCTTTCACGAACGTAGAATATAGCAAAGTAAAGGAAAACCTAATAGACGGTAAAGCTGCAGTGTCCGACGAAATCGCTCCAGAAATCCAAAAATACGGCAACTTCGATGACATCATTCTCGAGTTCTCTAACAAGATCCTCACATGACACGAAATACCATAGAAATGGCAAAAATTCAACATCGTTCCATTTCCCAAATCCGGTAATCTTGAATAAGCAGGGAACTACATAGGCATAGCACTATCAGTAATATCAGCTAAAATGATGCATAAAATGATAGTAAATCGAATTCAATCATACATAAACCCTATACTACGTCCTAATCAGAACGGATTCAGACCTGGAATATCTACTACCTCACACATATTAGCTCTAAGTCGTTTAATCGAATGAGTGAAAAGTTAAAATCTTAGGCTATTCTCATTTTTGTTGATTTCAATAAGCCATTCGACAGTATCAACAAAGAAATCATATGGTATACCTCACATAATTATACAAGCGATCGCGTATAAATACACTTACGCAAAAGTTATAACACATGACGGAGAGACCGAAAACTTTCAAATAACAAATGTTGTCTTGCAAGGTGACACACTGGGGCCTTTTCTCTTTGTGATCACACTGGATTACGCCATGCTACAAGCCATTGATGGAAGATAAGCATAATTAGGACTCGAAATAATACAAGATAAGGGAGAATACAGCTATAGAGCAATACAGCTAACATACCTTAGCTACGCAGATGATATAGAACTTATATCACAAGAAGTCGAACAAGCTCAGCAACTATTAACATCAATTTAATCAGAAATCGCTCATAATGGTATTCAACTTAACTCAAAGAAAACCGAAGTCATGACGTTCAATCAAACAAATCCTGTCAATATTATACTGGAAAACGGTGGCACGCTGATTAACAATGTCACACATTTTAAATATTTGGGGGTATAGATGGCTAATTCACAAAAAGATTTTGAAATTCGCAAAGCTTTATCATGGTCAGCAATACACAGGATGAAAACAATCTGGAGCTCCAAAATGAAAAATAGTCTGAAAATAAGAACCTTCAAAGCTATAATCGAACTTATATTATTATATGGTAGCGAATGCTGTACAATCGACTCAACAATGCGTAGGAAAATATATGGTTATTATACCAGGTTACTTAGAAAGGCCATATATATATCATGGAAATATAAGGCCGCCAATACACAACTGTATATGGGAATGCCAAATATCACTGAGGTTATAAAACAAAGAATATTGAGACTATCAGGTCACTGCATATGGAACACCGACGAACTAGCACATAACTTAGATTTATGGAAACCAAAGTATACTTTGGTATATGGCATACGAAACAGAGGGAGACAACCCAAGAAATTCATGTACATCTTAAAGAGTGACTGCGATTGTGAGGAAGACGAATTAAGAACACCGATGATGGATAGAGAAGGATGGAAAGCAATTGCAAGATCTGGTTGAGTGATAACTCGACTAAAGTAGCGTAGTAAGTATAATAGCTAATAGACATCTCGCGCGGAGTATATAGATAGTGTTTATTACACAGAGCACTCGCAAGTATAACGGCTTTATAATTATATATTATTATTAAATATGCTCGGCTGCGTAGAATATTATATATATATATATATATATATATATATATATAATAAATTGGGTAAGAGATATAACGAGGTTTAAACGAGCTCCAACAGTCAACAGTCGTGATGTTAGTATCGCGTGAAGAGAAGTGGTTAATTAGAGCGTGACGGTCTATGAATAACTATTACGTCACTACCATTTTTTAAAAGGACTACAATTTCACTTTATTTTTTATTTCATAATTTCATATACGTAATAGGGATGTAAATGAATAGCTATATAGGAATTCGATTCGATTCGTTTAAAAATTCAATTATTCGTTTCATATTCGATTCGTTAAAAATTTTAACATTCGTTTCATATTCGATTCGTTTAAAAATTCAATTATTCGTTTCATATTCGATTCATTAAAAATGTTAACATTCGTTTCATATTCGATTCGTTTAAAAATTTGAATATTCGTTTTAAAATTCAAATATTCGTTTCATATTCGATTTGTTTAAAAATTTAAATATTAGTTTCATTTAAAAATTTTAATATTCGTTTCATATACGATTCGTTTTAAAATTCAAATATTCATTTCATATTTGATTTTTTTAAATATTCTAATATTTGTTTCATATTAGATTTGTTTAAAAATTCTAATATTCGATGCATTTAATAATCCTAACATATTAATCATATAATTATTAAGAAATACATTTATTATGTTAAAAATATTAACTATACATTATACTATTAAGTATACATTATCATCAGATAATCTATTACGTTTGTTTGACAATATAATTCCAGCAACAGTCTAATACATATCATATTCAATTAGTTTAAAATTCTACTATTCTCTTCATATTTGTCTATTTAATCTTCATTATAGAATATATTGGATTAGTATTATAAAAAAAGATTGTAATTAATATTAGAATAATTAATAAGAAAAATAATTATTAAGAAATACATTTATTGTGTTAAACATATTAACTCATCTACATTATAATCAGATAACCTATTACGTTTAATTGATAATATAATTCCAGCAACAGTCTAATGCATATCATATTCAATTAGTTTAAAATTCTACTATTCTCTTCATATTGGTCTATTTACTCTTCATTACAATATTTGATCATAGTATTAAAGATTATTATTATGCCCCTTGAACTCATTCCCGTTACTTTGTTGCTGTCATTTCATCAAAATAGAGCGTCATTACGTACAAATCTTTTCAAAATGTCTCAGGTAAGCTAATTAGTTATATATAAATTTATAAAAACATTATAATATCTCATAATATAATAATTAATAAGAGTATGTATTTATATACTTATAGGTATAGCAATGAAATTGGTAAAAAGTCTAATTGTTTGTCAGTTGATAAATATGACTTTATATTTTCAAAATATCTAATTTTCAAACTCTCGTAAAATAGTGAATAATTAATAATTATACTCCATTCAAATTGCTTTATAATTAGTACAATATTCTCTACGAATTTTATAAAAGTAACTACGAAAATTTAGTGGTTTATTTTTTTATTTCAAAATTTACATTGAAGCCATGTGCGATTTTAATAAATTATTTATTTTAAAATAAATATATATTTGATATTATTATTTATATACCTATATACATTATTACATTATATATATTATTAGTTATATAATTATTATAAGTATAGAAATGAAATTAAAAAAAAGTCTAATTGTTTGTCAGTTAAATATGATATTTTATATTTTCAAAATATGTAATTTTCAAACTCTCGTAAAATAGTGAATAATTAATATTTATACTCCATTCAAATTGATTTATAATTAGTATAATATTCTCTACGTATTGTATAAGAGGAATTAGAAAATTTAGGAATTAGAAATATAAAAATACACTACTATTTAATAGTTTAATATACTTTTTAATATATATGTTTAAATAATATTATTATTTTAGATATATTAAACTATTAAATAGTAGTGTATGTTTTATATTTCTAATTCCTACATTTTCTAATTCCTCTTATTCAATACGTAGAGAATATTATACTAATTATAAATCAATTTGAATGGAGTATAAATATTAATTATTCACTATTTTACGAGAGTTTGAAAATTACATATTTTGAAAATATAAAATATCATATTTAACTGACAAACAATTAGACTTTTTTTTAATTTCATTTCTATACTTATAATAATTATATAACTAATAATATATATAATGTAATAATGTATATAGGTATATAAATAATAATATCAAATATATATTTATTTTAAAATAAATAATTTATTAAAATCGCACATGGCTTCAATGTAAATTTTGAAATAAAAAAATAAACCACTAAATTTTCGTAGTTACTTTTATAAAATTCGTAGAGAATATTGTACTAATTATAAAGCAATTTGAATGGAGTATAATTATTAATTATTCACTATTTTACGAGAGTTTGAAAATTAGATATTTTGAAAATATAAAGTCATATTTATCAACTGACAAACAATTAGACTTTTTACCAATTTCATTGCTATACCTATAAGTATATAAATACATACTCTTATTAATTATTATATTATGAGATATTATAATGTTTTTATAAATTTATATATAACTAATTAGCTTACCTGAGACATTTTGAAAAGATTTGTACGTAATGACGCTCTATTTTGATGAAATGACAGCAACAAAGTAACGGGAATGAGTTCAAGGGGCATAACTTAAATTAATAGTTATCCGCTAGGATATTTATAATTAATTTATAAAATACACAACCAAATTTAAAATACGCAAATACAATTTAACTTTTAATATAAATGAATACGAATATTTACAAATTATTCGTATTCGTTCAACAAATTATTCAATTCGTATTCGTATTCGGTTTTTAATAATTTTGAAAGCTTCAATTCGGGTTCAAATTGAAAAAGCTTCAATTCGTATATTCGTTATTCGTATTCATTTACATCCCTAATACGTATACATTTTTATTATCGTAAGTTTCATTTGTTTTATTAATAATATATTACGTTTTATTCTGATACTAGTTTTCTATAGCAATCTGTATATGGTACATAGCTGTATGAGCCATACATGTTACTAGCATTACTTGCTATATAGTAAGCTACATTATATTACGAATAAAGCCTAAGTTCGACTACCGTGGTATGATGACCGGCGCATATCAGGTAGGGTTCAATGTTCTTCTCCCGGATGTAGGGGTGTTTCTGTTCGGCGTACGACCTCTCCACCTCGTAGCCGCAGTCGAGTTCACCGATGTGCGCCAAGGTCGCCTGGGTTATGTGCACGCGTCTGTCACGTGAGCAGTTAGGGGCGTGGTTATAGGTCACGTGCGATTAATATTAGGATCCGATTAGGATTAGGATATGAACTTCAGAGAAAACTGTACTCGTAATACTCTTTTAACAAGATTACATACGCTTGATACATATATGGTTATTGTTATTGTTATTGTTATTTTAATGGAGTACTTTCATCCCTTCCAGGAACTTGATGGAGTTTTCACTTATAACCATATATGGCTCTAATGTCCCTTCGAAGCCGCTCTCGTGTAAATACTTATATATATATATATATATATATATATATATATATATATACATATTCTATGTGTACTAATTAAGTATATAATATAAGTATATTATACCCTATAGGGTATATTATATATAACTATAATTAAGACGACATCGTATACAAGCCTATATGCTTAGGCGTTAGTCGTACTAGTATCGCCACTCATGTATCGCCAAATTAACTACACATACTCTATTTACAATAAATTATGACATCATGTTAGCACCATCATATTTAGTATTCTATATTGTATTACTTCTATATTACTTCTATATATAGAAACTATAGTTACTCAAGCACTATAAATATATATATATATATATATATAATCAAATACATACATATACACAACAATACATATACATGTATATACACATTATTCTATGCATATGAAATAATACCGAGAATGGCGTTTTGACAGATAAGCAATATGATTGAATGATATCGACATCAAGTATGTATTCCAATATTCATTATAATTAATAACGTGATTGTGATTGTCTAACAAAAAATGATGTCTTATTGGTCATATAATCCATATAGTTTGGCTATATAATTCCATTCCTTATTACCATGTCATTACTATTACAAAGCATGCCCATATATGGTATATCGTATACGTTACTAGTAATACATATATACTTCATATTGTATCGGATATAGTTATTATGTATTCCCAATATACACATATACAATGATAATAATCAAATAAAATATTATACGGCATAATTAAGTAAAAACGTTATTAAAATCGGTGAAAGGGTGGGATGAAAGGATTTAAAAAAATAATTATAACACTAACAATACTATTAATGCTATTTAATGATATTAATGCTAAGAAAATTCTATTAAGAATACGTGCTAAATGTGAATTTAATGAAATTAATAAACCCACAAGGAGCGCAACTCCTAGCGTACTCCTGGCGGACATACTCGGTACTACAGTGCACTATATGCTATCATACGGTGCTAACCCCGCCGTACCGCTGGACTCCATGTAGTTAGCTAGCGTTACGTCATCACTCCACACGTCGTACTGCCACTTCTTCAACCCCAGCACCCCGCACAGCACCCTTCCCGTGTGAATGCCCACCCGCATGTTCAGCTTCACACCCGTCGATGCCCGGATTTGTCTAAGGCGATGTTTTATATATTAATAAAAGTAATATAATACAATTAAGTAATGTACACATATATATATATATATATATATATATATATATATATATATGTATATATAAATATAATAATATAATCTGATTAACTAATTTGTGAATATCTTAACAAACATAAATGGAAGCATCGCGTACATTTATGTGTTAGGGCGCAGTAGGTATACCTAATTAGGTTATTTAAAAACACACACACACACCCACACACACATACGTACACACACACGATGACAATTACTCGATAACCACGTGACATAATGCACTAGTACGCGACTAAGTAAGCGTTGTTATCACGTGACCGAACACGTGACAGTTATTAAGTCACGTGTACACATGTAACCATGGAGATAGGCTACACTTCAGGCCGCGTACAGTGTACGGTGTATATGTATGTGTACACATCATCGCTAACGTGTTTCATCTATAAACAACAGCGATTATTATTGTGGCGAATAGTGGCGAGTATTCGTGTGTGTATATACCATATATGGTGATAGAGAAACTAGAAGATCTAGCTCTATGGTTTACCTGTATATATACACACGTGACCATATATGGTCATCTCAGCTTTCACATAGGCAAGTATTGCACACGTATACGTGTATATATATATTTTTTTTTAATTTATTATTTATTATTTTATTAATTTATTTCTGTGGAGTCCTTTCATCCCATCCAGGAACTTAGATGAAGTTTTCACTTATAACCATATATGGCTCTAATGTCCCTTCGAAGCCGCTCTCGTGTTAATGCATCCATGGTTTTAACGAGAGCCGATAATTTATGTATACACAATTATATAAGATCACTTCTAAATAATATTTACGACCATTTAAAAAATTAATTAATGGTCCGGACGATGCTCGAACCCGTGACCTACTGCTTGTGTGTCTGCAGGTCGCGAGTTTGAGCTTCGTCCGTACTTATATATACGTATACGTATATGTATATACATATAGTAACACAATACCTATTGGTATATATAGGCATAGTATAGCTAAATATGGCTATATTATACCTATAGGTTATATATATATATATATTATATATCATTTAGTATTCTAACATTTAGACTACTAAACATGTATACATACTCTACATATTGATACTATATTAAACTAAATATATATCGTTAACCACACTATAGTATGGTATATATATACCTATAAGTACAGTATTTATATAAATAACTATAAGCCTATAACGGTATATACATGTATACCTATAGTGTTATATTACTATATGCTTTGCTATAGGCTTTGCTATAGGTATACTACGCGGAGGATTCAACCTAGCGGCGAGGATGAAGATGATGAGGGTGATTAATCCTGAGTATTACGTAATAACATTACGTAATATAGTTATCACGTAATACACGAGCTCACGACTCCCCGATATTTCGATATCGCCGACATAAATATATTTGTATATTAAACAAAGTTTATGTATATATAGCGCTATTAGAACCCCCGAGGAAGGCATCGTATTGGTAGTCTCCCGTGTTCGAGGTGGGGTGGCTAGGCTGGTTCTCAACTATATACTGGTAGCGCGTTCTGTATAACGTCTCTATTCACACTGTCCGTTAAACGACGAGATGATACGAGATCTGCATCTCGTGACAGCGCACGTGATAGTGATATCGATGTGCTATATATAGCACGCTAACCACGGTGACGTGTGTGGTTGTCGCGATGTACTTAAGTTACTTTCTAAGAAAAATCGCCCCAGGTGCAGGAATTAATACCTTATATGGTATTAATTATATATATATATATATATATATATATATATATATAGTATATATGCTATACACATATATATGCAATCAAATAGAGAGAATAGTAATTTCCAGTACTCGGTGTGTAACGTAAACCATGGTAAGTGCACTTAGGTGATTCATCTAATGCATGTAATAGATAGCATCACTACCAGTAGTAGTAGTAGTAGTAGTAGTAGTAGTAGTAGTAGTAGTAGTAGTAGTAGTAGTAGTAGTAGTAGTAGTAGTAGTAGTAGTAGTAGTAGCAGCAGCAACAGCAGAAGTAGTAGTGGGGGATATAAGGGAGTAGCGGACGAGAAGGGAGTAGTGGTAATTTACGCGGTCATAATTTAAATGGTCATAGATACAACAAAAAAGATATATACAAAATATTTAGAAAATTGCAATATCTACAACAATGAGTAATTTTTTTTCAAAAATAATTAATCAATATATTAAATTATTACATAATATTTTTTTTTCAAAATTCCATAAAAACCAGTTTTGGAAATGTACTGTACTGCATTGATTATTAATTATAAATACATATTTTCTTATATATTAATAAAATATAATTTGTTATCTATTAAGATATGTTTATAGTATATGAAAATATTGTATTAGTAAAAAGATATAGGTATTCTAAAGTACCATATTCAAATGGGTATAGTGGACGAATTGAGAAGGATATAGTGGATGAAAATAAACCAATCAAAATCGAGTAATATAGGTCTAATTTTTTTCATTAATTTTTGTTCACAATTTTTAATATCTAAATCTTAAATAAAATGCGTGCGTCGGCATGAATATTACAAAATATATTATTAAAATAATAAAAACTGAAAAAATGAATCGAGTAGCGAGACACATATTGATTTATTTTGGTACTAAAATCTACTACTCCCTTCTTGCGCTATTTTTTCGTTATTTTTTGAGTGTAACTAAACTGATATTAATACTAGAAATATATGAGTTAAAGTAAAAATTAAAATAGCTATAATATATAACGATACATATTCTATTACATTTGAAAATATGAAATTATAACATCAACTATTCATCGATAGAACAAATTTTGAATTGCAGAATATTAATGGAAAAACATATGGATCATCAACGACAAGTCTACCACAATTTCATCGATTTCAAGAAAGCCTTCGATAGAGTATGGCATGATGGTTTGTGGAATGTGATGTCTGAATTTGGGATAGACAACGACTTGGTAAAAATCATAAAGTCACTCTACGAATCAGCAAAAAGCGCAGTACTATTGAACAACCAGATAGGAACTAAGTTCGATACGACAGTAGGAGTTATACAAGGCTGCTTACTATCGCCAGTTCTATTCAATATATTTCTAGAAAAAATAATGCAAGACTCTCTAGTAGATCAATCGTCAAGTATAGCAATAGGAGGAAGAATCGCTGATGATATAGATCTCATCGCTGGTTCAGAAAGTGAGTTGCAATCCCTCACAGATTCTCTAGAAAAAGCTTCGACATCATACGGTATGGAAATTAACCATGAAAAAAGTAAAATTCTTGTAAATGGAGATCATTCAACACCACCTGTGATCACTATGTACGGCAAACAACTTGAAAATGTTCAAAATTTCAAATATCTGGGAGCAATGCTAACCGACACCGGAAATTCAAAGAAAGAAATCCAAATAAGACTAGCGACAGCAGTTACAGCCCTTGTGAAATTGGAGAAGATCTGGCGTAGTGGAGAAATTGATTTCAAACTTAAATACAGACTCTACATCTCTCTAGTTATTTCAACATTGTTGTACGGATGCGAAAGCTGGACCTTACTAGAAGAATCTAAAAAGAAGATACGTAGTTTCGAATCAAAAGCACACAGACGACTTTTAAATATTAGCTATAAACAAAGAAAAACTAATATATTTGTAAGCAATGAAATTAATAAAAAAGTCGGCCCATATGTACCACTTCTGGATATTATCATGAGAAGAAAAATGACCAAATTCGGACATATAACTCGTCACGATTCGTTAGCTAATACTATTCTTCATGGATATGTCGAAGGTGAGAGGAAAAGAGGAAGACCTAAAAGAAATTGGATGAATGATATATTCGAATTTTCCCATCTTTCTCTTAGGCAACTTTTAGATATTGCAAAAGATCGTTCGAAATGGAGAAAGTTGTGCTATTCATTATCATGTGTTCCCCCTACGATGACGACGTCACGGGACTAAGTAACTAAGTAAGTAATTCATCGATATATTACAATTCTACAACTTACAAAATATCCTCCACTACTCCCTTCTATCCCCTAGTAGTAGTAGTAGTAGTAGTAGTAGTAGTAGTAGTAGTAGTAGTAGTAGTAGTAGTAGTAGTAGTAGTAGTAGTAGTAGTAGTAGTAGTAGTAGTAGTAGTAGTAGTAGTAGTAGTAGTAGTAGTAGTAGTAGTAGTAGTAGTAGTAGTAGTAGTAGTAGTAGTAGTAGTAGTAGTAGTAGTAGTAGTAGTAGTAGTAGTAGTAGTAGTAGTAGTAGTAGTAGTAGTAGTAGTAGTAGTAGTAGTAGTAGTAGTAGTAGTAGTAGTAGTAGTAGTAGTAGTAGTAGTAGTAGTAGTAGTAGTAGTAGTAGTAGTAGTAGTAGTAGTAGTAGTAGTAGTAGTAGTAGTAGTAGTAGTAGTAGTAGTAGTAGTAGTAGTAGTAGTAGTAGTAGTAGTAGTAGTAGTAGTAGTAGTAGTAGTAGTAGTAGTAGTAGTAGTAGTAGTAGTAGTAGTAGTAGTAGTAGTAGTAGTAGTAGTAGTAGTAGTAGTAGTAGTAGTAGTAGTAGTAGTAGTAGTAGTAGTAGTAGTAGTAGTAGTAGTAGTAGTAGTAGTAGTAGTAGTAGTAGTAGTAGTAGTAGTAGTAGTAGTAGTAGTAGTAGTAGTAGTAGTAGTAGTAGTAGTAGTAGTAGTAGTAGTAATATTTAATATTTAATTATCAGTTCTAGTTTTCATCTAAATTATTTAACAATTCTTCCAATTAAATTTCTTATTTCTGATCATTATGCTGTTTCATTCATTCTGAACGTTAATATTAACTGCAATTCAAATCGAACGATTAGCTACAGAAATATTCGCAATATTGATTATGAATCTTTTAGTACTGATATCAAGTATCATACTAGCTCCAATTTCAACAATATATCTATATCTTTTTTAGATCAAATTCTTACTTTTCTACTGAATAAATATGCTTCTTCTAAAAATAAAGTAGTTAGTGATCGTACTAATGAATGGTTCTCGAATGATAATTTATATATCAAACGCCAAATGAGAAAAGCTGAAAGAATGTTCAATAAAAACTCAACATCTTTTAACATGATACATTTAAAAAAGTTAAAATTATCTTTTAAAAGGAGTATAACTTCTACTAAAAAAGAATTTTATAAAAATAAAATTTTAAAGTGTGGTAATAATATGGGCAAGCTTTATGCTTTCACTAATTCTCTTCTAGGTAAATCTCATCACAAATCTTATCCTAATATTTCTGATGATATTTTATGTAACAATTTTAGGGATTTTTTCATTTCTAAAATTGATATTATTTACTCAGTCATTAAAATAAAATTGTCATCCCCTTCTATAAATCAATACAATTATTTGAATAATTCCTCTGAAAATTCTCAACATACTCATTTAAATCAAACTCCTACTCTTACTCATTTTACGCTCCCTTCTAATGTTGACATCTATAATCTTTTAGTTACGGCTTCTTCTGCTTCTCCCTCTGATTCTCTGCCTCTTACTGTGATGAAATATTTAGCTAACACACTCACTCCACTTTTTTCTTCAATCATTAATCAATCCCTTATTACAGGTGTTATTCCTTCTATTTTAAAACATTCTATTATTACTCCTATTTTAAAAAAAAATAGTCTTAATATAAATGAACTCTCGAACTTTCGCCCTATTACTATTCGCTCAACTACCTTTAATCTCTAAAATTCTCGAAAAAATTGTTTTTAAACAGATAACTACTTTTATTGATTTTAATAACTTATCCTGTAACTTACAAAGTGCTTTTAGAAAGAACCACAGTACAGAAACTGCGATAACTCTTATACTAAATGATATATATACATCTTTAGATAGAAATGAGAAAATTCAGATTCTACTTCTAGATCTGTCATCTGCTTTTGATACGCTATCTTTTGATATCCTTTCAGATAGACTTTTAGACATCGGTATATCTTCAACTGCTCATGATTTCTTAATTGGATTTGTCACTAATAGAACTTTTTCTGTTAAGATCAATAACTCTTATTCTAAATCTCAATCATTTAAGTACGGGGTTCCGCAAGGATCCGTCTTAGGTCCACTACTATTCTCTATATATCTGAACCCAATAACTAATATTATCAAATCATTTGAAACATTAAGATTTCATCTCTATGCTGATGATATTCTTATTTATTCTGTTAATAGTAGATTGGTCATGAATAATGAGCTAGTTGAATGTGCCAATCAAGTGAATAAATGGCTACTTATGAACAAACTTCTACTTAATACTTCTAAAACTGAATTACTGAACTTACCGCATAACTTTAATAACTTCACTTATATATTTATTGATAATATTAGAATTATTCCATCACTAAAAATTAAATATCTTGGTATTACTATTGATAATAAATTGAATTTTGATGATCATATGTCAACTGTTTGCAGGAAAGCAAATTTTCATTTATATAATATACGATATATAAGAAAGTTCATTAGCAAAGATCTCACTATGATGCTAATTAAAGCAATGGTATTTTCGTCGACTAATTATTGTAATTCGATATATTTAGGTCTATCCAAAAAATTGAATAAATGTATCTATAGAATTGATCATTCGGCAGTACGATTAATCTATCAACAACCTTTATTTGATCACTCGAGTGTTACATTGCGTCAACATAATCTTAATATTCTCAACAATATTAATAGAAGCAAATATAGAATTCTATGTATAATTCATAAATCACTCACTGCAGGTCCTTCATATATTAGAACTTGCCTATCAGTTAAAGTGCCTATCTGTCGTGAACTTCGATCATCTAATGATGTATACTGCTTACAAGTCAAGAAATCAGTGAAACCAGTAACTTCCAAGAGAGCCTTTCAATACTATGCGCCGCCACTATGGAATTCTCTTCCCTTGAAAATAAGAATGATTCCTAATCACGATACCTTTAAATTTAATGTAAAACGTTATTTATTCAATATTGAAAAGTCTTAATTTATTATTTTTACGTTATTTATGTTATGTATGTTATTGATATGTTTTATTTTCCATATGACATTATATCATATGGTTTTTTTTTTATATATCAATAACCAATATTGCATTTTGCAATGTACAGTTTATAATAATACTAATTATTATTTTGTTTATATTCAATTATGTTATTTTTGTTTGTTTGCTTTGTTACACTCTTGAGAACGCCTGATGTGTTATTTGCAGTGTTTAAATAAATCGTTTTGATTGATTGATTGATAGTAGTAGTAGTAGTAGTAGTAGTAGTAGTAGTAGTAGTAGTAGTAGTAGTAGTAGTAGTAGTAGTAGTAGTAGTAGTAGTAGTAGTAGTAGTAGTAGTAGTAGTAGTGGTAGTGGTAGTAGTAGTAGTAGTAGTAGTAGTAGTAGTAGTAGTAGTAGTAGTAGTAGTAGTAGTAGTCGTAGTAGTAGTAGTAGTAGTAGTAGTAGTAGTAGTAGTAGTAGTAGTAGTAGTATCAGATACCGGTGATGGTTTATGTGCCGCACCTGTAATATGCGCGTGTGTGTGTGTAGGTGTACGGTGTTCACTGTACGGCGTACAGCACAGTATACTAGTGTATACAGTGCTTTCTATACCTATGGGTGACACCTGTCAACACATGGTGTACTATGCGTACTGCGAAATGCAGTATGGCAGTATTATATGTTATGTGTGTGCGCGCGTGTGCGTGTGCGTGCGTGTATGTGTATGTGTGTGTAAACCATCGATATAAAGAAACTTTCTTTATATCGATGGTGTAAACATACTTGTTTACATGTCAATAAATACACACATCGGTAAACAAGGGATAGGTAAACACGTTTTCTAATACACATTGGTGTATAGGTATTGCATACTATTTACATATGCACATGCCGATACTAATATTAATGACTAATATTGATTAGTGCATTACAAACTTATTATTATTTAAGAAATGATCAACAATAGACGAATTATAGTTAATTTATATAGATTTGACTAGGTTTATTCGTTAAATATTGATGTATTGCCAAAGTGAAATTAAATTTTGTTTATCATTATCGTCTTTAATAGTATACTATTTTTATAGTTTATAAACTAGAATAGCATAATTTTAATTATATAGAATCATAATTCTATATAAGCTATATATATATATATATATATATATATAAATACTAAATATAATTATTAATCTCTCTAATGTATTACGTAGATGTGGATAATATATTCGCGATTATTAATTCTTAATTCTCAGTAAAGGACCACAATGTCCTTCAGTTTGAATTAATGATTCATATAACTACATTCGTGAATAACAGTATAGTATACATATGTAGAATACATACACATGATGATGATGATGATGATGATGATGATGATGATGATGATGATATTGAGTTTATTAGCACTAAAATATAATATATATTTGTATATATATATATATATATATATTGTTGAAATAATTATATAGGTAATTATCAAATATATAATATATACATATATCGACATTAGGAATGTATAATATCTAGTTTGACGCGACTCGGCTATGTAGTCAGTAGGTCAGTAGGTCAAGTCACGTATATAGGTCACGTGTTAGTGTATCGGCACGATCGTTGTTATATTCAAATATTACAGATAAAACTTAGTCAATTTCTAAACCACAATTAAGATTAACCTAATTTAGTGGTTTTGGTTGGTCATATTAATAATGAAACGAAGATGGTCAACTTAATAATATTTATTTTATGTGTGTTAACACATGTGTATGGAATTCACATACACATACACACATACACACATACACACACAAACATATATATGTGTGTGTGTATCTATGTTACTGTATATGAATCTATATTAAAATGAACTATTTATTCATGATACTTTAAATCAGTGTTTGAAATGAAACTCCTTCAACTGAATCATCTCTCATTTGAATCCGAACTGAAGCTATAATTATTATACATTACGGTACCGGACCGAACCAGAAACTTTGTTTATAACGAACCCGAACTATTATAAAATACTATCGATATAATTGATTCGATACATATATGTAATATTCCATCACATTTATATGATTCACTATAATAGATTCTGATACTTTATTAATATTTAAATATTAAAAAAAATATTAAAATTTCTCGTTATAAATAATAATGGAATTTCTAAATTCTAATACATCATTAAATTAGTGTTATCTTAATTATTATATGAATCTTATTATAGCTTTTTTCTTTATATATGTATATTTATTAAAGGAAGTTATATTAAAAGGGAAGTTTTAAAGCTTCACTAATTTTAATGAAGCGAGTTTGAACTTTTCCATTTATTTATGAAGCAGGTTCGAAAATTTGTATTATTTTACCAACGAACTTTGAACTATAGAATATTTTAATGAAGCTTTGAGGCAACAGTAGTTTGGTTCATTTCTATCACTAATTTGGGGAAACGTACTACTTCCCCTACTCCTCTGCATCCTCCTTAGCCTCCTCATCATTCACCTCTAAATTGTGGATAATGGCCGCTCGGTACGATATCCGATATCGCGCACACATCGACGCGCTTACAGGTGCGAGCGCGTACGCGGGCACTCTATTGTGCGAATGAATCAATTGAATTATGTTAATGCACTTTACACACCCACCTAACGAGGGTATTGTTACTGATGGAACTCTTATTTCTCACGGAAAGATAACACACATATACACATGTCTATAATAGTATATATATATATATATATATATATATATATATATACATATATTTAAACGTCAATATATTTATATGTGATTCACTAATCTTTCATTTTGAATAATTAAGTAAATGGAATATATTCGAAAAGGTTGAATACAGATTTAGGATTTATAATTAAATGAATCATAGTGTGTATGTGTGTGAGTTAAATGTATATATGGGTGTGTGAAACGCACACTGTGCGGATGATTCCACGCGAGTGTACTACACGGTTATATTTCGAATTGTGTGATTTTTGTAGCATGAAATGTTGGACAAATGGTCTGGTCTACTGGTGTATCTACGCAATATTTCAACTGTCCATCTGTCCACCTATCCATATGTCCATCTACCCATCTGACCAACTAGTCTGCTACAAATATCACATACATTAAGATAACGCATTGTTTACACATGAAAACACGCGTTACCCGTTGTAATATATAGGTTCAGAGAGTATTACGTAATGTATTGGTTGCTGCTGCGCATACGCTAATCCGCAAGTATTACGTAATAACAATGACGTCATCGGTAATGGTTCTTAGTAATACTACTGGATATACCTCGATATATTGTATATTATATATAGTTACTATAGTGACTAATATAGTGACTAATATAGTGATTAATATAGTGACTAACATAGTGACTACTATATTGACTAATATAGTGACTAATATAGTGACTAATAGAATTACTAATATTGTTACTAATATAGTGTCTAATATAGCTACTAATATAGCGACTACTACAGTGATTAATATAGTGACTAATATAGTGACTAATATAGCGACTAATATAGTGAATAATATAATGACTAATATAGTTAATAATATAGTGTATAATATAGCGAATAATATAGCGACTACTACAGTGATTAATATAGTGACTAATATAGTGACTAATATAGTGACTAATATAGTGAATAATATAGCGACTAATATAGCGATGAATGGCCGGCTAACCTGATGGATTCTATCATGTCGAGGCCCATAGCGACGCAGGAACGAGCGTGTTGGATGGTATCGTCCCCCAGCCCGCTTACGCAATAGTAACAGTCGCCTAGGATCTTGATGCGCATGCACGAGTTGTTCTGCGGGTGGGTGAGGGTGGTTGAGAAGGGGTGACGGCGCGATGATGGAGGGTAGTAGAGTAGGGGTGACGGCGCGATGAGGGAGGGTAGTAGCATATACGCTATTACCCCTAGTACTATATAAGTTCGTTAGGGTAGGGGATGAGTTATACGGAGAGGTTATGGCAGGATATATATCGATTATATATAATGCGGTGGTGATGAGTGGAGGTTGTATAGTGATCATTGGCCTACTTATGGTGGGGTGGTGATTATTAAATGTGGCGGAACGACGAGGGAGATATGTTGAGGAGTTGTGATTGGTGGTTATAATGTATACCTTATATAGTATATAACAGTATATATTTTATATTGTATATACTTTATACAGTTTAAAATATATATATATATATATATATATATTTACAATGTATAATATACAGTATATATGTTATATTGTATATACTGTATTATATACAGTGTATAAACTATATATATATATATAGAATATAGTGTATACTTGACACTAAATTAGCGGTATAACTAGGTCTTTATGTCATGTCTGCGATATAGGTTAAGAGTGTTATTGTTATTGTTATATCCCTAAGAGGCTGACGCTATAGCGATATAACAATATATTGTTGCACATGATACCTTGAAGGGTATTAATAGATGCGTATATATGCATGTATATACGTATTTATTTATTTATTGTGAAACACCTATTTACTCCCATAAATCTACATCACATATTATCTTTTGATATATATATATATATATATATATATATATATATATATATATTATATAGAATAGAGTATTTTCTATTGGAATTAAAAAATACCTTCCAGGTTAAAGGTTATATCTTCCCATGTATATAAATGTAATTAATATGAATATAATAGCCGTTAAAGACCTATATCGCCACCTGTTATTACTAACTTCCGCCAGGATATCGAACGATCCGAACAGTTCATTAAGAATCTTCACCAGTTCTTCCGCCGTACACTTCGACGACAGTTCCGTGAAGCCCACTATGTCAGCGAACAGGATGCTACGAGATTTGGCGAGATGTTACGTTATGGTAAGAGATATTACGAGATGTTATGAGATGGTGCGAGATGTTATGAGATGATACTATAGTATAGGTGGTGCGAGATGTTATCAGATGTGGTGAGATGTTTCGAGATGTTACGAGATGTTACGTGATGGTGCGAGATGTTATGAGATGTGACGAGATGGCTCGACATGGTTCGATATGTGGTGAGATGGTTAGAGATGTTACGAGATGTTATACAATGGTACGTGATGAAACGGAAGGAAGTGTTATTGTCAATGTTCCATGCGATGTTATATTGTATAATGGTATATGTGAGGTTTATAATGTAATGTTATTATTATTATGTAATAATATGTTATGATTTGTGTGTAAATTATTTGTAGTTATCTAAATATTACTATTAGACGACATTATATAATACTGTGCGATGTTATGTCATTTATGTATACCATGCTTAACTAGGGGCGCTGAAATAGGGGGGACGGGGGATATTTCCCCCACTTTAAAATCTAGAGGGACCTCGTATATGTATTGGTCCCCCCCACTTTTACCATAACATTTATTTTGATTGGCTGGTCCCCCTACATACAAAATCGTTCCAGCGCCCCTATGCTTAACGTACCGATTATGTCATGTTATGCTATGACACGTGTATATTGGCGCATCGATATGGGGGGGTTGTGGAATGGGGGGGTGGAATGGCCGACTCTACCCGATGCGTTATCACGGAGGCAACCCCCAAATATTATTAACACATTTTTATTTATACATCATAAATAGGGTAACATTCTCGGCCAAAGAGAGGTGTTTATAAATTCTATAAACGTAAAAAAGTACCACCCAAACAACGCATATTTCCTACTACTTATTCACAAACGTTTCATCATACATGTACGCTATATTACCGGTGGATACGAAGCGATGTTATACGCGCGTGCGTGTTAGCGTGATATACGTGTTGTTGTGTAATGTCACGTGATGTCAGGTGATGTTATGTAATGTTTCGATAATGTAATGCAGGATGTAGTGCTGTTCGAATACACGTTTAGTTACTTATATTTATATCACATTATAATATTTACGTATATATTTGTATATATATATATATATATATATATATATATTTGTATACATATATGCATAACTCCATTGAAAAAGTGTATATATTATATATATATATATATATATATATATATATATATATACTTTATATTATAGTATTTAATGATTCAACATTATAATTGCTATAAGTGGTACATTACCTATAGGTGTATGAATATTTGATTTGATTCGATAGTTTATCTGTTTAGTAATCTGCAAGCCAATCTATTAATAGTAACCTCCATAGGCTGGCTGTGATACATATATGTAGTATACTGTAGTGACTTTATCATATGTTTGTATGTGTATATGTGTGTATGTGTATGCGTGTGTATGTGGATATATAAATATATATATATATATATATATATATATATATAAATATATATATATATATATAAATATATATATATATATATATATATATATATATATATTGTTATAATTGCAAAGATATCAACTCGTACGTTTAATTATGTATTGTTGATACACGTGATTAAGGTAAATAGGTGGCCTATAGTGGCCTATACCTAATTATAACTATTTATAAGTAGGGCTAATAAAGACTATATACATATCGTATTGTAATCAAGTTATCCTTTATTTAGGGTACATATTTGTAAGTTTCTCCGTTTTTTAATCTAAACTCTTTCAATCAAATATTAATACCCGATTACGTAATATTCACGATACTAGTGTGTATCGTGGTACAGTGACATCATATGCTATTATTGTGACGTAACATCTTATCGTGACGTAACATACTATTGTGAAGTAACATCTTATCGTGACGTAACATATTATTGTTAACGTGTATATGTTATTTAAGCCGCCTTGCATCTGCTACGTTTAGGCACGGTATTAATATTAATGATGACATCGATATCAAAAGTATAACTAGCATCTCCAGGGCTGTCATTAATCAGAGCTATAGAATATATTCACATAACTTCGTAATATCTTCGTTCGGAGAATAGGCGAGTAGAGGAGAAAAGTATTCAATATTTCGTAAATATTGTATTAATTATATGTTAGATGAAGGGAAAATACATCGAGGGAAAGTTAATGTCTGGAAATAAATCATGTAAGAGTCTATAAGCTTTATATATATATATATATATATTATAATATAGTATATTTATAATCTATTTACATTTATTGAAGGATAACAATACAAAGTAGAAAACATAAAGATACACATAGTTATCCTATTGGATATAAACTTTAGAAGAACCCCTACATCTATAGCTGTACAATTTAAATGTACCGCTATAGTAAAGTAAGTTTTAGTATTACTGTATACTATCTTATAGTACGGTAGTATATCATTGAGAATACTATCGAAGTATACAATAGATACTATAGGTATACCTATAGATACCACGCGAATAATATACATTAATAATGTATCAATACAATAGATGATAATGCATTTAATAGTTGGGGGGCGGGGCGAGATTCTCCGAGAACATAGAGGTTATACCTATATATTGGTTATCGTAATATAATAGTTAACATTACGGATATAGCTACAGATTATCATAGTGTCATGAAATCCCTTCGGCATAATCTTAAATCCGCGGGATCTGGTATAATATAATCTATAGCAATTACTGTGTTCAGCAACACCGACCCCTTAGTCTTTGATCATAGATTTATATATATATATATAGACTATATATATATATATTTATATAATTATATTTATATATTTATATATATATATATTTATATATAGTCTATAGACTATATATAAACTATAGTTTACCGAACCAAATTTATAGTAAAATAAAAATGTGTGTCTTCGAAACAGAAGTGAATAACTCTACAGACGAGTTACGCGCGTGCGCGTGTGTACTCACGTGATATATACGTGTCACGTGGGTAACAAGGGGCGTGTCGCGAGTTACATATACGTGTCACGTGATTAACGAGGGGGCGTGTCACACGTTACATATACGTGTCACGTGAGTTCCGAGGGGGCGTGTCGCGCGTTAAGTACAGCTTACAGATCACGTTTTAGCAGCAAGCGAACTAGTAGTGGTATTGCTGTAGTGTGTATCGGGGGGGGGGGGGGGGGTGATCGTGAGATGTCAAGAAGTCGGTGAATACGCGTATCTTTCACCCCTTCAGTGATTATTAGATATAGACTAAGGTTGGGTATGGGTGTTGGTTTATATCATATAGTATAGGTTACATTAATTTATAGAGGTTTTAAAAATATCCGATCATATATGAGTGTGTGTGTGTTTGTGTGAGTGTGTATACACACACTCACACACTCACATACATATATACATGTTATATACGCCTCGCGTGCAAGTGTATGCTTGTAGGCGCGTATGAATGCGTGTGTTCGTGCAGCTAACCTCACTGAGTCATGTCTCTGTATGTAGATCTTGTGGAACATGCCCTTCTTAGAGTTGTTGTGAATCAGGTCACTTTTCATCTCGAGAGCCACGTGACTGGGTAGGATACTCCGCAGTAGTCTCTCCTGTGGGGTTAGTAGCTGGGTCAGAGGTTAGGTGAGTTAACCGTTTCAGAGGTTAGCTAAGTTAACCGGGTCAGAGGTTAGCTAAGTTAACCGGGCGATAATGCGTATACACGTATGTATAAGGAAGGTTACACGATAATAGTAGCATATATGCTATAGAATAATTTATAAATTATAATTTAACAATGATAAATATCATTGTTAAAATACATATTATTAATGTATCTAATCTAACTAATAAATATGGTTGTAGGAATCTATATATATAACATTAATTAATAGTTAATCAATTATTAATTAATTAACGAGAATAGCTTATTAATCAGGATTATTACACATGAACAGCGTACATCTTAAAATAACGTATGAAACACATACCTATACGCATTCTGATACTTCGTACATACTATACTACTAGAGTAGTACCTATAGGTAATAGGTAAGGTACTGTATATGGATGAATATAATAGTACCTTCTTATATGGTTAAAGGGTTACATGGTATTCTTAAGGTGAAATATATAAAGAATATATTCTGTTGGAAATTGCGCCCAATTTTAAATATTTGCATACAAATAAATCAGATTTGTTCATAATCCTATTTATTTATTATAAATCAGTAGATGTATTCTATTAGATTGTTTTTCGTATACGATTGAAAACAAAATATTATTTTTGGAATTCGGCCCCACTTCGAAATGCTTTAACAGTCGCTGACGTACATGACCGACGTACGCGGTGCTAAGTTAAGGGGCACGTATACAACACTGTGATGACATGTCGGGAAACCTTATACTTAATTAAAAGTGCTGCCATTTTATAAGATTGTTTATTCATATATATGTTATACATATTCAGTGAGTTATCGTCAGATAATCATCAGTTATCATCGTCATAAAGCAATCCGATGACGAACCCCCTCGAATAACCCTTTAACCACCCTTACCGCGCTCTCTCTCACCAACCAGTTTCTTGTTCTCCTCGGTCATCTCGAGCCTGGCCGTGAAACACTTGTAGGTATCGTTGAACAACATCTTCAGAGCGGAGCGGGTGCGGTCGTGAAGATACACTCCGCACACATTGGCCAGCACGTACAGTTGCAGGTTCGCCAGTAACTGTAGTGTGCGAGAGTGTGTCACTGATGATGCAACAATGTGTGCGCACCGGTGTGCGCGTATATATAGAAATACTAAACTACGTTTATCAAAGGATATATATGTATATGTCATTCGACTACTGATGCTGGGTAACGGATGCTAATTACTAAATTATTTAATAAACACGCTTATTAATATGCATACTATTATTATTATTATTGTAATACTATTATATAACGTTATATATTGTTTATATGGTATTACGTAATAACAAATATTATAGTATATACATATATTATATATATATATATATATATATATATATATATATATATATATATATTGATATTGTATATTGAATATTAAATTACATATCTAAATACACTTTTATAAGTACATCATAAATGTCGTATGTATGCTCAGTATATATATATATATATATATATATATATGTGTATGTGTATATATATATATAGAATACACTGTCAATTCACTCTAACTCATACTTTAGTGACCGATAAAATGTGCTTGATATATCGGGTTTCTGAGATATCCAATTATTATTAAATGTATTTAAATAGTATAGACACCAGAATACACACTCTTAAAAAGTCTGAGTTAGCGGAAGTTCACTGTATAGTCATTAAATCAATATGAAATTAATCCGTATTACATAAACGCTAAACTAATAACAACAACAATAACAACAACATATATACACACTATAGTGTACACTTTATAGTACACATATAATGTAAACAAATGCACTACTATATACTAGTTTATCATCACTATAGTAGATCAAGTAGTACCAGAAGTAGCAGCGATACTAGTAGCATCAATAGCATAACCAGCAGTAGAATCAGCATCATTAATGAGCGGACCCTGGATGACTTAGTATACTAACTCTATTTAGTTATATCATTCTATAGCCGCAGCTGTCCATAGACGTATACATTATATAATACGTTACTATTATTAGTGATATTATTATTTTTAGTAAGATTTGTATTATGATTAATATTAATATTAACACCCTCGATACGATTAGCATTGCACATTATTAGAACCACTAGCACCAACTACAGTGAGACAGATAACCATATACTAATATGTATATACTACGTGATCTTATATAAGTGTGTATATATATATATATATAATTGATCTGATCTCGATAAAACTATTGATGCCTTAATATGATAGCGGCTTAGAGGTATAAGTGAAAACTTCATCTAAGTTCCTGGATGGGATGAAAGGACTCCACCGAAATAAAAAACCAACCCTAACAAACAAATATACCTATACATCCTATATAAGTCACATATACATAGGATAGTAGCGGTGAGCCAATGTAACACTAACAATAACCAACATCTCACAACTGTTTCGCCTAGCCGTGTGAACGTAAACATAACTAAATCAAAACATACTTATTACACGATCAACATAAATAAAGGTGCACCCTAAATAAACATATACACATACATAAACATATACACACACTCACATACACATACATACGTACACACACGTATATATAAAGTATATATATACGTGTGAATATAATAAAGTAATATAATATAGTAAATACTTGGCTTATTTGTTGAGCGAATGTTTACTCTAGCAATAATCAGATTTCAATCATATATGACGCAATTGAAATCTACATGCAGATGGTATTGTTCGGTACCTCTTTTTATGAATTTGCGGAACTTATTCGATACTAGATGTTCATATTAACAGTACTTCGCAACATGGTTATGTATACTATGTATAGTATACGTATACTATATATATAGTATACGTGTATACATGTACTGTACACATACTGTACATATACACATGTAAAAGTGATGATTGAATTCTATTTATAGATTATAGATTATAGATTATAGATAGTTAATAAATATATATATGTTAAACATGTTTACATAGCATTAACCGTTAATGAGCGCGTATTACTATACTACAGTAATACACTTAGTATATATAGTATACGTAACTATAGAAACCTGTCATATATATATATATATATATATATATATATAGAGAGAGAGAGATAAGGGTATGCGGTATGTAGATAGATGGCTAAATGGAAAACGGACGCCGTCCGGAAACATCGGTCTCCATACCGCGTCGCTAACATCAGATGTAACCATGACACGGTTTCCATAGTAACCATGCATATCTACATTTATATATATGCGTATATATATATGGTTAACAAAAATATAAGTTAACAACAATGTATATTGTTGTTAACTATATTCTGGCCTTTCTGCTACTTCTACTAAATCCTTAGATAGAATCATTAGATCACCGATAAGAGTTTTACATCTTTTAACATTATATGACCATAAATTAGTCAATTATCACTTAGTTATTCTAAATGGTTAAATATTTATCAGATATCTATCTTCAACTATTACATCTAATTGTTAAGGTACTGAAGAATCGTCTTCCAAGTTATTTGAATGACCTCATACAATTTAAAGTTTACAATAGAGATCTACGAAACTCTTCTACTCGGCTATTACTAAAGAGATAATACAAGCTATCAATATATGGTAAACGGTCATTCAGTGTAGCTGATCTATGGAATGCGTTACTTGTACCATTAAGAACTAATGTACATTATTCGTCATTTAAATATAATGTATCGTTATTAATTCGTAAAAATTAATTTTATTATTTTCAACTGATTTATATTCTATTTGTATATTTTGTTATTTTTATATCTTTTTGTACACAATAGAAAACGTTTAACGTTATTTTTATATTTAAATAAACATTCATTCATTTATATGCACATATATATATATATATATATATATATATATATATATATGTATACGTATCTATAGATAGGATAGCTAGATAGGTAGGTATACCCCCTATTATACGTATCTATAGATAGGATAGCTAGATAGGTAGGTATACCCCCTATTGTATATATACTACACTGCGGAGATAGATACATACACACACATAGTCTATAGCTAGATAGGTAACATACCTGTATCAGAGTAGATCCGTACAGAGCGGCTAACACCAGATGGAATGCGGACACTGTGACTCCGAATACTAGCAGCGCTATCGTCTGCAGTGGCTGTAGTGATGACGTCACGGTGAGGGTGATATAATGGTGAGGGTGATGTAACGGTGAGGGTGATGTAATGGTGAGGGTGATGTAATGGTGAGGGTGATGTAACGGTTATGATGACGTCATGGTGATGATGTAATGGTGAGGGTGATGTAACGGTGATGATGATGTAAAGGTGAGGGTGATGTAAAGGTGAGGGTGATGTAAAGGTGAGGGTGATGTAAAGGTGAGGGTGATGTAACGGTGAGGGTGATGTAATGGTGAGGGTGATGTAATGGTGAGGGTGATGTAACGGTTATGATGACGTCATGGTGATGATGTAATGGTGAGGGTGATGTAACGGTGATGATGATGTAAAGGTGAGGGTGATGTAAAGGTGAGGGTGATGTAAAGGTGAGGGTGATGTAAAGGTGAGGGTGATGTAAAGGTGAGGGTGATGTAACGGTGAGGGTGATGTAATGGTGAGGGTGATGTAACGGTTATGATGACGTCATGGTGATGATGTAATGGTGAGGGTGATGTAACGGTGATGATGATGTAAAGGTGAGGGTGATGTAAAGGTGAGGGTGATGTAAAGGTGAGGGTGATGTAAAGGTGAGGGTGATGTAACGGTGAGGGTGATGTAATGGTGAGGGTGATGTAATGGTGAGGGTGATGTAACGGTTATGATGACGTCATGGTGATGATGTAATGGTGAGGGTGATGTAACGGTGATGATGATGTAAAGGTGAGGGTGATGTAAAGGTGAGGGTGATGTAAAGGTGAGGGTGATGTAAAGGTGAGGGTGATGTAAAGGTGAGGGTGATGTAACGGTGAGGGTGATGTAACGGTGAGGGTGATGTAAAGGTGAGGGTGATGTAATGGTGAGGATGATGTAAAGGTGAGGGTGATGTAAAGGTGAGGGTGATGTAATGGTGAGGGTGATGTAAAGGTGAGGGTGATGTAATGGTGAGGGTGATGTAATGGTGAGGATGATGTACGGTGGTGATGTAATGGTTATGATGTAATGGTGAGTATGATGTAACGGTTATGATGACGTCATGGTGATGATGTAATGTTGGTGATGACGTCATTGTGATGATGTAATCGTTATGCGATAACGTAACAGGACGCTAGTGAATATATTCACTATAGATATATATATACTATATATATAATATCTATACACACGAGGTAGGGTTAGCCAGGGAGCGGGGTCGATCGGGCTAACCTTGAACGAATGTCGTATACTATAGATACGATTTCCTGGATACTATAGATATATTTACATTGTACACTATACATTGTACAGTGTACAATGTACATAATCTGTATCTTTACGTATATGTTCAGGAATATACATGTATTTATAATCTCTCTCTCTCTATATATATATATATATATATATATATAGATTATATACATATATGATTCACTATAAGTTTGTTTCGGTTATATGGTATACTATCATTTTATACGACGTACCATATACATAATATAATATAACAAAGCTTATATAACAAAGCAAAACCCCAACGTACCATATATGGTACGTTGGGGTTTTGCTTTGTTATATAAGCTTTGTTATATTATATTATGTATATGTACTATAGTACCAACGTCCCATCTGCATTTACATGTATAAGCATACATGAATAAACCATCTCTATATAGATGGATGGTACTGTGGTATTATGGTACATTGGTACGTTGAAATGTTGGTACTATGTTACGTTGAGACGTTGGGGCTGTGGTAATGTGGTACTATTGTACAATGGTACTATAGTACGTTGGGATGGGATGTCGAAAAGTTAGTATACTAACGTACCATCTGAGTTTATATGTATAAGCATACAGAAGGGACTGCAGACCACATGTGGTACTAAGGTACGTTGGTATACAAAAACGCAGTCCACACTACAATTATATTCCCGACATAATGTAAAATTAAAAGTTATTTATAAATATCTTAAGCGCATTGATACATAACAATATATATGTATATACAATACTATATATATATATATATATATATATATATATATATATATATATATATTTACTATATGATGGTTCTAAATGGTAAATGAGTTATGCGCTGGGTCATACCCTAGGGAGAACTGACCATGAAGTTATAGCTGATGAGAACGACCCACACCACTGACCACAGATTGTCCGAAGTACTGGCTCCGAGGCTAGTTGACCAGAACGGTGCGAATGGCAATAGTGACCAGAACGCAGATACCACTAGTATTATGTAGGCCAGCACCGGAAGGTGTTCTATCTGTGCGGAGGTGTGAACGTATGTTTGAAATATATATTTGATATATATAATATTATATATATATATATTATAATAATTATTATTTATTAGAACAATATATCTTTTCTAATAAATTTTAAAATATACACATCTAACTTTTTTAAATGGCTAACAAACAATATTGTATTTATTCTATTTTGTCGCCGTGATATATATATATATATATATATATATATATATATATATATATATATATATATATAGAATATTATATATAGATATATTAATATTTATATAATATTATAAATAATTGATTATAATTAATGATAACTATTTATATTAATATTTATTAATATAACGTTAACATACAACGTCGTACGTTGAATACTTCGTGTACGTTGTTCATGTTATAGAGCGTATCGCTATATCGTAGACAATGTCTACATATTGCTACGGGGTACTTCTCAGGTGTATATGTATACATTTATATATATAATGGATTTATGTAGAGTAACATTCATGAAAACAACAATATATATTGTAACTAGGGTTAAATAAGCAGGGTTCGAGTTTATTAAAATATGTTCATATTAGGGTGTAAACGAAATAAGCAACAATAATAATAAAATTATAACGCGACAGTGACCAGGTCGTCGGTTTGTCAGCATTAAAGTGGGGGAGGGGGGCTTAATTAACAGGCCACATCTTAAGCCCCAATTAACAACAATCGTTAATGTCATATTGAGTGCGTATACGCATTAAAGTATACACTTATATGTACAGTGACCGTGTATACTTTTGTACGGCGTATAGTGTCCTTCTAATATACATCAACACCTACTTAATAAACCTACTTATCCTCATGTATGACCCGCTAATACTTAAGTGTATACCCCTATATGGGAATTCCTCTTATTACCTTTAGGTATACTTATCCCATAATTTCCCATTATTTAAGCCCCAGATACAACCCTATATAAGCCCCCGATACAATAATATAGGGTATACTTAACATTTACCCAACTATTATTTTATTTTCATATATGAGCTCCATAATTACATATACAGTATACTGTATGTATTATATATAATACATACTTGATATATCCTAATAACTACCTCAATATCTACTTAACCTACTTCTACTTGCCCCCTACATAAACACCTTACATAGCCCCTACTTAGCTCCTATATAAGCACCAACATAACCTCTACTTAGCTTCTTTATAAGCACCAACATAACCCCAACTTAGCTCCTTTATAAGCACTAACACAACCCCTACTTTATCCTTATACTCTACCTTGGAACTGGATTGTTAACATATTGTAATCGATACGTATACATACACATACACACACACACACATATATATATATATATATATATATATACACAAGTGGATTATATATATATTTCCCGGTATTAACTATATCGGTATACTAATCAAAGAACAAGATTATGGTGATAAATAGGTCGAAGTTCATACTTGCGTACTAGTCAATATGGAGGATAAACCCTTTAAGATAAAGGAGAAGATCTAGGAAGTATCATTATAAACATGTAATTATAACTATCCTTCGTTAATACATATACTAATATATATATATATATATAAGTGGGTGGCACACTGTGCGGTAATGTGTGAATGTGTATACATACACTCGTATATGCGTGTGTGTATATGTATATATTTATGTATTCTAAAGATATAATTACATTAAGTATGCACTTATGTAAATCTAAATATTCAATGTATATACATAATGTATACGTTTTATATAATATTAACTCTCAGATAATGAAATATAATTAAATGAAGTACTCGATAATAACTCCCCCCAAATACGACTATAGCCTATTATCGTTGTTATTAGTCATCACAACATCCGCTATATTACGTAACGATCACGTGATTACGATGACGTCATACATTCGAAACACCAGCTATAGGCACACTGTAGTACAACCTATAGGTAGGCTATTGTTATTGCAGTTACCATGGTTACTGCGGTAACAATAGCGTGGAGTGTGACTATAAATACATGCAATGTAATACGTTAACATGTATTAATTATATTTAAATATGTTAAATGTAAATAGAATTATATTACATATACTATTATACTAGTGTAATGGTCTCGACGAGCAGCAATGCTTCAATAATTAACCAGGTACAGTTAATCTAAGTATACCTAAATCTGATAATAATAATAATATATTAAATGTATATATTTATAATAAATATATTTATAAGTATACCTACATATAAATACCCCGAATAGTAATATAATTAATATGCGTATCGTTTAATACAATTTAATAATGTATACATATATATAATGGCTGATTTTAGTATATATATATATGACCTTCAAATATATAATTAATTTTAGGAAACTTTTATAAACATAAGTCAATCATACATCTTATAATATAATATATATATATATATTACTATAGTAACTCGTTAATATAGTTATGTAGTCCACATTATATATACGCGTGAGTGAGTGTGAGTGTGAGTGTGAGTGTGAGTGTGAGTGCGAGTGAGTGTGTGAGTGTGTGAGTGTGAGTGTGTGAGTGTGTGAGTGTGCGAGTGAGTGTGTGAGTGAGTGTGAGTGTGAGTGTGTGCGAGTGAGTGTGTGTGTGAGTGTGTGAGTGTGAGTGTGAGACTACACAACTTAGATTATCCTCTAATCACCGGTATTCACAGATGGACAAATATAAATAATAAATATAAATGTATAATAAATATATGAGTCATATTGTTTATTATTGCATACATACATATATCAGTAACATTAATGTATAGCGTATAAGTATTATGTAATACTATAACCGCTGTAACTATTACCCCGCATCGTCGGTAATCTATATTATATAACAAGTCGTATTACATAATATTGCTAGGTTATGATTTTCACTGGAACGAATACTTATTATAGAGTATACTATATATATATATATATGCCTATAATACCTTATAAGGCCCGCCTATAATACCCGTGAATATTACGGAAAAGTGTAAAACGTGGCACACGTATACCAACGATTTTGCTAAGATAAAATCCTTAGAAAAATATGTGCGTATATATACATTGTCTACTTGCGATGTATACCTTGGCATCCTATACATAATATGGAGTGTACACTATATAGTATACGGGGTATCCTAGTGGATGCTAGTTGTTGTACACGATTACATATGTATACATCAGTTTAATGACATTTATATATACTATTAGTATAGCCTTATATAGTATACCGAGAATGTACTATATAACCTAGCTGTAAATACAAAGTACTAGCTATTAATACTTATTGAGACATATAGGTTCTATACAGTACTGTACGGATGCGCGCGTGTGTGAATATAAACTACATTATAATTGATATAAATCTATAAACTACACACTTAACCGACTTCTATAGTATATATTTATAGAACAGCATACTATGCATTATATATATGCCGTATACATGTATACGGCAATCTATATATATATAAGGACATTTGAGCCATATATGGTTATAAGGAAAACATTCATCTAAGTTCCTGGATGGGATGAAAGGACTCCACCAAATAAAAAAAATAATAATAATAACAATATATAACTAAAGTAGGAATAGATACCCAATAAGAATACCCCCCTCGCCGAGTAACTAAGGACGCTAACCTTCATGTACCGGGTACGTTGGTATAGCAACGGAAGTAGGTAGGCGGCGGCCAGTACCATGTGACAGTAGTGCAACGCCGTAGGGGTCAACGACTGACCGTGCAGCGCCATCTGCCAGAGGTTAAGGCCGCAGGTCAACAAGTTCACCGCCGAACAGACCAAGATGGCCGACTGCAACGACTTCACGTTCAGCGGGTTCACGTAACGGTTGAACAGGTTCTGCATGTCGCTATCGGGGTAAGGGGTGAGGTTGGATGTGTGGTGTGAGGTAAGAGGTGCGGGGTGAGGTAAGAGGTGAGAGGTAAGAGGTAAGAGGTAAGGTTGGATGTGTGGTGCATAGTGAGGGTAGGTAAGGTGTGAGGTAAGAGGTGCGAGGTAAGAGGTGAGGTGAGAGGTGCGGTTGGATGGGGTGCATAGTGAGGGTAGGTATGTTGTGAGGTACGAGGTGGGGTAAGAGGTGAGGTGAGGGATGTGGTTGGATGTGGTGCATAGTGAGGTAGGTAAGGTGTGATGTACATTGTACGGTGTGAGGTAAGAGGTAAGGTGAGATGTGCGCTGAGGTGCGGTTCGGTGAGAAGTGCGGCTGGATTAGGAGCGGTGCGGTTATGTTCGAGGTGCGGGTGTTACGTAATAACACACCTGTGCGTAAACCTATACACGCACACTTAAGTATTTTATTGTATCCCAATTGGGATACATGTATACGGGCGACGCGTCTCATAACATATATGAATACACGATCATGAAAAACCTTTATCATACGCATACAAATACTCAATCATTTCTATATAGTATATACACACACCCCTACACATATAATACACACATATACATAAACACATATACACACACACATACACACATATATATATATATATATATATATATATATATATATTAAGTATTTATCAAAAGGTCATTAAATTATTATAATATGATTGATACATAACATATATCATTATATAATACACATTAATAATGAACGCAATGATTAATACAATACTTACTGTCACGTTACAACGCATGCGCTTGATCTTGTATACATTCGAGGCCGCCGTGAAATACACATTAAGAATACATCATTATAGAATTTATTCTCAGCACTACATTTTTATATACAATGATAGATAGATATTATATATATATATATATATATATATATATATATATATATGTATATAAATTATTCAATCATACGTCGCTTCAGTAATTCAGTGATCGTGAAAGATGTCTATTATTGCATTGTAGTTAAGGGGATATCGCATAACGCCATTAAAATCGATCCATTCGATGTATAGAGATAGTAAATACATTACTCCGTATTAAACTCCGACTACAAATGTATCCACACAAAAATGTATTCAATGAATTGTATTGATTTTGGTTGTGATATATAGAGGAAATATAAAACTATAACAATATGTAGTCTTATTTTTACATTTCAATATAATTCATATATAAAAGGATACATTATTTAAAAAAAAAATATTTCATAGAAAATAGTCATTATAAAGTATTATTAAAATTATCTAATATATTATTAAAATTATGGCTACATATTATTTTGCGTATTTATGTTATTTATATATAGCACACAAATTAGTAAGGTTTCTATACTAGTTTTATCTGTGCGGTTAATTTTATATATGAAATAATTAGTGTAAATAATTATTCTGTGTAAATCAAATTTGAAATGTCACTAATTAAAAATCAATATGAGAGTATAATTTATACATATAGTATATGTCATGTCGTAGTATATAGTATATGGCATATACACGTGTATCTAATATATTATATAATCATTAGTATAAAGCAATACTTATTTCTTATTTACACAATATATTTAGAGATTTTTATATTATATATATAACATAGTTTATGGAGAGAGATATCTCTAAATATATTGTATATATAAATAAGAAACATGTATGTCTTATCTTATACGTGTATATATATATATATATATACTATTTTATTGATTATATATTTACATACAATTCTATAGGCTTACTATATTATATAATTTATATTTGAAATATATATCATAAAAGATGCTTTTTATTTTTTTGACATAAACTAAATAACACTAAATTATTAATATTCCATCATAATATTTGTTATTAATATGTTGTTAGTTTTAAACATATTCTACTATGCAGTATCCCCCCTTAAGTCGACATATATGTAGACATACTATAGAATTGATTGATATTACTAGTTTTTATAATAGATTATATTTAAAACGACATGTAATGGTTGTATTATCAATATGAAAACATCGATATCTATTCCTAATCGTTACATAACCATCACGGTGGCGTACTAGCTGTGTCTACTTGTGTTACGTGTAACGAGTCTAACCCGTCTTTGAACTCGTGTCTTCGGATGATACGGTAGAACATGTTCCGGAAGCCGTCTTGACCTCTGACCGTAGCAGCCGCCGCCCCCGGTTTGCCGCCGCCACTCTCGACATCTACCGGTGTAGAAGGACACATCTCACATCGACCTCTGACCTGTGGAGATCTGTGGCGGAATAATACGTTACGGTACGGTGAGATAATCAATTAGATAATCGAACCCAATATATTATAATAATATCATATTTTGTTAGGCATGACCATGGTAAACGTAGAAGCGATTTGCTTATCTAGTCGTTTACCCGTTTCACGTTCAACCACTTTATATATATATATATATATATATATACAGTAAAACCTCTCTATAAGAAACTATTTTTTTACAGTACATTTTTTCTTATAGAGAGGTTTTCTTATAAAGAGGTTTTTACTTTTCCAATGATTTTAAGAATTCATTTAGGACCTATAATTGAAAATGCACTATATATAGTGCATAGGGTTATATAATAACCTATATGTTATATATATAGTATATTTATTTATTTTTATTTATTTAGTAATCAAAAGAATAGTTTAGAAATATGATTTATTTTAAAATAACATTTATTAATTAATTTTAATAAATCTATGGATATACAATAACAATTATTAATTATTTTTAATTCATTTCGAGCCATTTATGTAATATAAAATATTTGTAAGAAAAAAAGATCTTATATAATAATTAATTTCTATAATTTGTATCAATATACAATACTTCTATTTATATATATAATTATTTTTTATATTTTTTATACAATAAGTTTCTTATAAAGAGGTTTTTCTTATATTTTTCTTATAAGATTTTCTTATAAAGAGGTTTTTTAATGTGGAAAAGGTTGAATTCCAACCAAATGTTTGAAAAATGTTCTTATAAAGAGGTTTTTCTTATAAAGAGGTTTCTTATAGAGAGGTTTTACTGTATATATATATATATTCTAAGCTAGCCCATAATATAAAATATATAGTTAGCTACGTGTATAATTAAGTAGATATTAGGAAACTAAAGTAGAATCATCATTTCAAGTAATGTATGCATACTATAGTAGATACTCTATATAGTACTATAGTACTTACATATGCTCTATTCTATATATTAAAACACATTCGATAATAGCCCTCGCAGTTATATTTGTGTATATTAAATTATCATCATATTATATATATATATATATATATATATATATATATATATATAATGTTTTACAAATCAGGGGAGAAGGATTACACATTGGTGTATTTATATTTAAAAATTCGGGCATAGTTAACAATTATAAAATATGAGTACTTTTTTATTCCTATTTTTATGTATCATGTTATGTATCGATATACATGTTCACATATGTGAGTTTAATGCTTTAGTCTATAATACGTACGCAATGTAATTAGCCTATATATGTAATCACCTATAAGTATATATATATATATATATATATATATATATATATATATATATATAATATAAACGATATATTGTAAGACATAGAGAATCTATATGTATACATGGAATACTTGTATTGTATTTATATTATGAGATTTGAGGGAGATTTCGAATCAATAAAGCTAATCGCTTTCACCGATCCTCCGTAGACTTTTTCTATAAATTGAATTCATTCATTCATTCATTCATTCATTTGCTAAATTATAATTCATATATGAAAGAAACATAATAACGCAATTCTTGCATTTAGTGACTATATGTATGCATAATTGAACGTATGAATGGTGTTCAGAAGACAAGTTGAACACGAGTTGAACACAAGTTCCCACGCGAGAGTGATATTCATCAACATCTAAAGTTGAAAACTAAACCGAAAAATCAGGTTTACAGTTAACTAAATGTATTGAAAGGTACCTATAAAAAGCTAACAAATATAACTAATTAAATATAGCCTATAGGGATGTATACATAGTTACAGTGATATATCATTGTAACTTTGTTATATCTAAATAATAATAATATACTAAATCACAGTTATGTTATACTATACTTTTCAACAAATATATATATATATAAATATATATATATATACTATTAATAGTTTTTAGTGAATGAATAGTCACCTACAATCTCCTCTCTATAAAGGTACGCCCCCTGTATCGTGTACGCACGCCGTACCATGCACTTATATCAAATATAGATAACGAGGTCAAGGTCACCGGATATAATTACAACTGTGAGATAAGGAAGATCGCTCATATTATATAGATATATAGATAGAGATAGATAACATATTCTATAGACAGAGAACACAAGGTGTGGCGGTGTATACAGAAGAACAGGACCGCACTCGTGATTTCATAATAAGATTGATTTCACTACGAACGTAATTCAATAACTTCATCAACACATCATCAACATCAGTATATACACACGTACATATATATATATATATATATATATATATATATATATATATATATATATGTGTGTGTGTATGTATAAATAGTGCAGAGAGATGGAGCTTCACGAGGTAAAATTGTTTACTGTTGCCCTACACAAATAGAAGATAACACACGATTGTTGATTTAGCGTCACGCACTTCTTTATGTCTGTGCGTCTCACTCGCTTCTCTCGCCAGGGCAGATATCGCCAGCGGACATGCGCGACGACAACGCGACCTACTACTGAACACCTGTTGACGCGCATCCCACACGGTCCGATACTGTACATGTTAAGAGGCGTGCCTCACACGACCCGTCAAGTGTTTGCCTTGTCTTGATAGATATAGATACATACGGCCATAGATTTGTATTTTACCTATACATAGTATTTTAAACTATAAATCTATGCCGTATACGGCAAAAATAGAGTATGTTCTAATTTTCAAACGGCAAGTTACACGCTGCAATTTACGGATCGTGTGAAATCCTTTCTATACTTTAACGTCCTCGCACACTACATATATACACACATACACACGCCTATACACACACATACACACACATCATTATAGTTTCACATACTAAACTGCTTTAGCACAACAAGATAACCAGGCGTGCGATATAATGTTGGTATTATTAATTATCAATAACACGCCTATAATCTATATATAGATTATGTGAAATTACATATTTGTAGCATATATATAATACATGAATACATGGGTGTTATACATAGTTTAATTATTATTGAGTTTGAGGATTGATATAGGCTAATTATTATATAAATAATGGCTATATGGCATAATGATTATATTTAAGATAAGGGATATATATATATATATATATATATATATATAATCTAAAGGTTATTTAATATGAATAGCATAGTAGGGATATATAGGTTAAGGGTTACAGTAGTTAAGGGGATTATATAAACTAATGCTAATGGCTAAACATGTTATAGGGTACTTATAACCCCTATATGGTATACCAATTTGCAGACTAAATATCATTTAATTTGTATGTACACAATTGTAGAAATTAAACGATTTCGAATGGATATGAACAATTGTTAATGGTATTTAATGGTTTTTATGTTATAGCACTATAATACCCTGACTTAATATGTGTTAATATAATGTGCGAATATGTACATACATATCTTACAGGATATGTATGTATGATATATATATATATATATATATATATATATATATATATATACTTTATACCTTTACACACAAGTTATGTCGGTTTAATCATTTAAAAAAGTGATTAACTTAGAAAATATGCGTTAATGCAATAGTTAATATATGTTCACGCACCACACGCACACGCACAAAGTGCGAATCGCACACACCTACCTACATTCACGCACACACATACACACACACATACATATATAAAACACCACACACCCCATACGCGTATCATTATTATATAAATAATACAACCAAGAGTAGTAAATCACGTTTATTTTAATTGGATTAACCGATGATTTATTTAATATTCGTTTATTTATTTAGGAAATATGTACTGCTACTGCTACTGCTACTGTTACTGCTATAGCTACCGCTACAGTAACTGCTATAACAATATACTTTTACTGATATGTATAATTCTACTACTACTACTACTATAGTAGTAGTATACTTTGTATACTTATACATCTACTTCTGTTCCTGCAGCATATATATATATATATAAATGTTGTCAATTCCCGGCATATTAGAATCGTACACAATAGGGACCGCAACATGTTTCTGATATATCAGGTTTCTGAGATATAGAATTATTCTTACCTATGTATTTACATAGATACAACAAAAGAAAATTATAATGTTGGAATTGAAGAGATATCGCGTGTTCTTATATACATACATTTATAGATATCGAGAAGGACATTACTAAATAAAATAATAATGAGAAACAATATAATTATAGGTTGACAAATTAGATAAATCTTTGGATATATATCTTGAATGTCTTATGTTATGTTATGTATCTAATTAATTTTTGAGGGATGGAGAATAGGGGTAGAGAGAAGATGAGATGCATGGTTACTAAGAGATGGAAGGGAAGATCTTTGTACTAGAGAAGCAGGAATATAGGAGAGACAATTCAAATAGTATATTGATGAATGGGAAATATATAGTATGCGATAATAGGATCGTTTGTTAATTTGGAACCAGCGATGTAAGTGTTGGTATGAGGAAGTAGAGGAATGATCTCGAATACCTAGGTTATATATATATACATACAACATATATGTTGTAATGATTGATGAACGAATAACTCTATTATATATATATACACATATATATATATATATATATATTTGTATATATATATTTACATTATTTTTCAAATATAATTATTATTGGTGTATTTATTTTCTTTTCAAATATCAATTAGGTCATACCTTTCGTATGTATATTTCACTAATCAATCGATAAATCAATCAATAAATCACGAATAACAATTAATAGTAACATATATATATTCTTTATGTTACTAGTATGTAATCGTTACGGTGAATCTATGAATGTATAATGCTATTATAATGATATTTTAGTATGTAACATGAGCATGTACATTACAAATTGTACGGCTAACAATGTATACACATGTACATTGTACGTCGAATACGTGTAAGTATTATATATAATGTACAGTGTACATTGTACAGTGTTGTGTGTACGCGACGTATACCCCAGTTGTTTTATTGGTATACCTGATAAATGACTACCCTTATAGTGTACATGTATATACATTGTACATTATACATGTATATACATGTACACTATATACACATATTCATACACATTAATGTGAATATACTATATAATATATATATATATATATACATTTTATAATATACATCATATATAATAATCATAATATACATACTGTATATTATAATACACAGCGCACTATAATGTACTATACTACACATATATACCGCAGTGTTGTACTTACTCGCGAGTACTTCGTGCATTCACTATATTCGGGCGGCCATGACGGCTATAGTAGACAAGATAGGACACGTTAACTCGATAGGGCATAACCTTGAGAATAACGCATACCTACTGTTGTAGTCGTTACGTCAAACTTTAATCGTTTTATAATTCGGATGTATGACTCATTAAGTGACCTATACTAACCTCTATTCACCACTTAATATATATAAAGTTAACTATCGATATATCAGAGTTTATGATATCGAAGAAATGTGTCTGAGATATGATATTTGAAATATCGAATTATTCTTATACAGGCACAAAACCGAACTAGTTAATATATATATATATATATATATATATATATATATATATATATATTTACTTTATTCATATATGTATATTTATATTAAATAGTATTTTCGAATACTAAGAATGCATCCAATCACATATTTAATGAAATCGTAATTTGGAAATACATCTACTTACACAACAGAACTTCTATAGCCCGTCAAACATACACGCACAGTGTGCGTCGCACACACACAAACACACATACACACACGCACACACACATACACACAAACACACACACACACATACGTACACGATAACGTATACGATTACACGTGAACGAGCGCGCGCATGTGTTCGTACAAACGGAACACATGGTACCCTCGGCGGGGTGTTGCGTTACTCGCCGCCGCTACTTTTTATCACGGCGGTCAGGTGGTATCGCGTTACCCGCATTCCGTTACCCGCTAGATACTCGCACACCTGACGCGTCATGTGACGTGACATGTGACGTGACACGTGGTCACGTTCGGTCACGTGCAGGAACATGCCGAAGTCACGGCGGCGGAGCTTGTATTGTTATGTTGTATTGTTATAACCCGTATACGATTTAGAGTTACTGTTGCGAAGGTATACATATACCGTACTATTTACAATGTATACAATGTATACAATGTGTACAGTGTATACAATGTGTACAGTGTGTACAATGTATTCAATGTATATACTGTATGTATACATACGGTATATGTCTCACAGTATGTATAGTTATTATAAACTCATATATATATATGTATATATATATATATATATATACATATATATATATATATAACTGCCTGTGTGGCTCAATTAGATAATGCGTTAGACAAACAAGCAGTAGGACGCGAGTTCAAGCCTCATCCGGACCATTAAAATATGTCTTCACATAATATGTATGAGTGATCTTATATAATTGTGTATAAATAAATGATCGGCTCTCGTTAAAACCACGGATGCCTTAACTTGAGAGCGGCTTAGAAGTGACATTAGAGCCATATATTTATACTTCATCTAGGTTCAAGGATGGGATGAAAGGAACAGGACTCCAATAACATTACGTAACATGACATAACATATAAAGTGACATTACTGTAGTTGTGTATCGCGCGTATAGACTGCATGTGTTATAGTCGGACCACGATCATAAGTGTATATTTAATATAATTATTTGTATAATAAATATTATAATAATATAATAATAATATATTATTATAATATTTATTTTACAAATAAAATATATACTTATGATTTAAAGTGATGCGATTATAACACATGCGACCTATACAATCGCTATATATGTTTATCGGTATCATTGTAATTAGAATTATACGTTATTTATAAATATATACAAATATACGGTATTATACATGATATTAATAATGTTTTTTAAACTATATTATATAACGGACGTATATATATATATATATACAAAGTAAATAGCAGATAGACAGTGCAGGTTTTATATCAATTATCTCACAGGTCGGGAGCAATAAATCGCGCCGCTGAATATGTTCACGACCTTTGTATACGTACTGCGCACGCGCATGGCTTATTCCCGTACCACGTGGGCATTTCCGGTCGGTAGGTAGATTTTAAGTGCGGTATATTTGTGAGAAAGTTTCGTTAGATGTTATGAAAGTTATAGGCATATATGCGGGTATACCCTCCGCTCGTAAGTTATAGGTTTATTCACATTCACTTATTTACTATATGTAGGATATGTATACATACACATTCACGTATATGTTAATATATATATATATATATATATATATATATATATATATATATATATATATATATATATATATTATATACTATATGTATTCAGTGCATATTTTATTTCAGAATTATCAATGTTCTAATTTTATTGTTATGACTTACCATTAAGATTCTACATAAAGTGCTATCGGTAGATTGTTATTTCACTAATCAGTGTGGTGAAATGCATTAGTTGTGACTTATTTACCCTACTCTGGATAGTATACGCACCCCACACTGTGGTACCCCTAGTGTGACCCACACAACCCTATACACACGCATACACATGTACACACATACACATACATATACACACACGTGATATTTGTTGTTCTCGGGAACGACACTAGTAAAGGCGATATCAACAATATATCGTATACAATAGCGTATATAGATGGAGAAATTCAGTAATTAATACATTCATATTTACATTCATTATATATAATTATATACATTAATGTAGTACATATACAAACTATACGCATATTTTACATACACTTTATACATTATATATATATATATATATATATAAATAGACTTAATTCTTAAATAAATAGACTTAAGTCTGAATAAATGTATTCACTGAAATCATACAGATATAATTATGCATGTATACGTAAGTAAGCATATGATTCACTAAACTGTTAGTATATAAGCTAGGCACAGTGCATGCTCACCTATAGGTATATATATGAGTATACTCAATTACCTGCATATAACAATGTAAACTCACATGTTATTGATAATATGTAATGCATAAGTGTGTCTAGTTAACGCTATAAACAACAACAACAACAACAACAAAAATAACAACAACAACAACAACAACAATGACATTAATGATAACAATGGCGACAGTGGAAGTTACATAATATCTAGAACTAGCGATTCACTCGCAATACATGATAAGCCTGCAACCCATCAATAGTACTTAGCCAGTAACAATACCTCTATTGTAGCATAGCTACATTGTTGCTATGAAGCTATCAATCTGCATCGATAACGAGGCTCTACGGTTACGTCATAATACGTCTAGTTACGTAATTCTTAGTGCGATGTTATGTAATCGATACGCGCAGATGTTAGATGCTAGGTGGTACTCTGTAGTTTATAACACTCATGTATACATGTATATATATATATAGTAATATAACTTAATTATAATTAAGTATATTAGCTAATAGGTTATTTTATATATATATATATATATATATATAGTAATATAACTTAATTATAATTAAGTATATTAGCTAATATGTTATTTAACTTAAATTTCGTAAATTATCTTATTTATAGATTTAGATGCTATGGACCATATAGCATCATTATATCTATATTTTATTTATTTTATTTATAACAACATTTGTTTACATATTATTTATAGTGTGAACATTGCATGTTTGCACTACTGTAGTGCCACTACATATACTATATATGCAATACTATAAGTACAGTATATCTGCCGGTGTAACTGCAGTATAACTAAATGAATATACTATAGCATTACCATATTTTTGTAATGTTGCTAGAAATACATATATAAACTAAAAGTATACTTTTGTACTTGAATATATTCATTAAAATAAATTAATAATATATTAGTTAGCTAGTTATTGCAATTAACACTAATGTCAACATACGTACACAAGAACACATGTGTATACAAAGAACACACACACACATACGTGGAATGCGATCACAGAATACTGAATACATAGAGGCTATGTAATAAGTGGATATAGAATATTCTAGATAAAGAATACACTTCGTAAGGTTTCTAATATTCTGAAGGCAATAAAAATCATATTTATCGGCTGAATAAATATTTATACTTTTTACTCGAGAGTAAATAAATGCAAATTAAACAATGCAATCATTATATATATATATATATATATATATATATATAAACTGTATTTGGTAATATTACATAATATTTTATATATTTATGATATGTTATCTTTAACCTGCCAGTCAATTTCGAGGAAAGAATATGCAAACAAAAGATATTACATAATATATAAAAGATGATTATAGATATATATATATATATTCACGTAAATCTATTCTCAATATATGATATATGTTATTAGTTCATAATATATATATATATATATATATATATATATACAGTCAACTCCCGATAAGACGGACTCGCAAGGGACCGGGAAAAGTGTCCGACTTAGCGAGATGTCCGACTCATCCGAGATTAAGAATATTATGCAAATAAGACATGAAATGCGCAGCGCGAGTTAAATGGTTACCGAAATGTGGAATTATGCAACAATCAGCAACATAAAATGTTGTATTCAATTATATTACTTACAAAATTTATAATATTCATTATTTAAAGTAAACATTTCTGACAATTTATAAAAAGTTCGACTTATCCAGTATACAAATCATAAAAATAACTATAATATGTGTCCGACTTATAGAAAAGTCTGACTTATCCAATCCAACTTATCCGACTTATCCGATTAATTTAACATGGAACTAGATACAAATCCAACCAAATCAACTAAATGTGTCCGACTTATCGAGAAGTCCGACTTATCCGTAGTCCGACTCACCGAGAGTTGACTGTATATATATATATATATATATATATATATATATATATATATATGCTTCATATATCATATGTGAATATAATATAATATTATTTTATAAATACTAAATATTCTGTATACATAATCCTATTGTAATAGCTACATGAAATTCATGAAGCTATTGGCATATCTATATATATATATATATATATATATATATATATATATATATATACTTATACAGCACGAAGTATGGTATGCGTGTAAGTATGTATATGTAATAGGAAGGCATATATATGCCTACTATATAGGGTAAAAAATAAATTGTATCCTATAGTATACAATATATACCATTACTAGTATATATCCTATAAAGTATTGATTGACAATGTGGTTAATTGATACTAATCATATATGATACCTACAGGTATGTCTACCGTTCGCAGGTCCACCAGGTAACAGAGTAAAACAGGTAATAATATACAAGATATATTGAAACAAAAGTATACAATTAAATAATTGATATACATAGCATACTGTATTTTGTATTTTGGTATTAGATAAAATAAATTAATAATATTAATATTGTATTAAGGTATTAAGGAGATGTATATATTGTAGTGCGTTACGAAGGAAAGGTATGAACGGGTGTATCTAATGGAGGTATACCCATATAGGGAGGGTGGTTCCTTTACGATGGAACAACATAGATGAAAGTACGTTTCCCGTACTTTAAGGGATGATAAATTAAGGCAAGCAAGGTAAATATCGATAGATTGGAACGCATTGAAGTTATAATACCGAATGATTGGGTATATAATATATATATATACCAAAGTATACTTTATATATATACATGTGTAGTATATTATTCTCTGTATAGTGTATATATTGTTATTTGTTTGTTTGTTACTTTGGTGGAATCCTTTCATCCCATACAGGGAATTTGATGTAGTAGTTTATTTATAACCAAATAGTTATAATAATCACTCTAATTTCCCTTCGTATACGTGTTAAGATATACATGTTTTAACCATAGCCGATCATTTTGTATACAGAATTATATTATAGCACTTATAATAGTATTTAATACCTATGTTATGGGTCATAGTATATACAACATTACTGTACGCAATATGCTATATAAAAGGGTTATCCCTATACCAGTATTTCCGATATAATATCCGGAAATGTTTGCTAAAAAGTTATTTCTATCAAGTTAACTACAACTATAGTGGGATACACCCTTATTTTCCGACAACTTGACTGAAATATAGTAATTTAAAGGGGTATCCCATTACAACTTTATAAAAATCGTTGTAAAGTTTCTATATTTCCGGCAATTTGCCGGAAATACTGGTAGTGGGAAACCCCTTTAATACTAATGGGTTATCCCAGTAGTTACAATATATATATATATATATATATATTAATAAATATATTTTATTTCATATATAATTAATTTCATTGACAGACTCCACTATACTTTTATTTTTACTTTAAACACAATTTTCTCAGTATTTTGATGTTGAACATTACTACACTATATAACACATTATAATATTAGTATTGCTCGTTGAAATATTAAAATATGACTATATGTATAACACATTCATATTTACATTATGAAAGTTTATATTATATATATATATATTTGTTATTTTTTGTTGGTGGAGTCCTTTCATCCCATCCAGGAACTTAGATGAAGTTTTCACTTTTACCATATATGTATCTAATGTCCCTTCGAAGCCGCTCTCATATTAAGGCATCAATGGTTTTAACGAGATCCGATCATTTATTTATACA
>OZ025241.1:22203317-22615817 GCA_964019155.1 Osedax fenrisi | reverse complement strand
ATTTGTATCCGCTATTTGTATTGTATTCAATATATATATTTGTGATTTCAATAAATAAATATTATATATATATATATATATAGTTTCATAATAAATTATTAAAAACGTGAAAATCAGCACATATATTAAGACAATTATCAGGTTGATATATATATAAGTTTACGGATAAGGGAAATAATTATCTAGATAATATATGTACGCGTATGTTCGTGTATTCGTGGATAGGCGTACATATATTTATTAAAATCAATATTTAAACGAATCCACACACAAACACGTGATCTAACCTAACAACAACATAACATCACGTCACGTGACTCCTGCAGGTGGACACCGCGTAGTTGTGAACACGCGTTCTATAGTGCTATGGCGTGTATGTCCTCGCTATCACGAAGGGCACGTCCTCCCCGCCAGCACTATATGCCCCCCGCCCCGCCCCCCGCCGCCATTACTACATTAGCGGTAATTAGCGACCGCTGGGGACTAAGGGAGGGATGCTAGAGGTCAACGAACCGCGCCGGTCACGTGGTAATCTATTTATAGATCACGACCTATGGGTCACGCCACTGGCCGTGACTAGAGAAAATAGTTACGGCTATAATAGGTGGTGCGACGGTGGTAATGGGTACAGGTGTACCCTGAATATGTTGAAGGTTATGTCCTTCGTAGAGTTATGGATTAGTTACCAACGTGTAGTATATATGTACGTATTTAATAACGTATTTTAGATTATTTAGAATGTTGTGTTGAATATTATACTATTACAAGTTAATAGTCTATGTTAAAACTGTATTAATAACGTATTGATAACGAATGCAACACGTTAACATCTGTTTGTGTTACCGCGCACACAAGTTATATCGATAATAACATAATTAGTAACTTCAGTTGTTTGTTCCTTGTCATGTCTTCCGACAACACATTTCTAGTATTATCAATGTACTTCCTAACATCAACTCGGCACGACTCAATCTCAATGTAACATCCAATCTGAATCATTGGTCATGTTTTACGCTTCCCACACACGACTTTGTAATCTCTCTGGCGACATCCTTGCAAACTAATTCCCCACTTGATCCAATTCCACTCAATCTACTTCGTTCATTATCACCATATTGTAGTGGACTTATCACTGAAATCATTCATAGATCTATTATATCATCTATTGTTCCACACTCCATGAAATATTCATATATTATTCCGATTTAAAAAAAACTATTCTTGACCAATCTAATTTATCAAGTTATCGTCCAATATCCCAGTTATCATCAATATCAAATACCTTAGAACGAGTTGTGTCAACTTATTAAGTACATTACTTCAAATGCTATTGTTGATAAATATCAAAGTGCGTATCTTCCTCATCGTAGTACCGAAACTGCCCTTACTTTAATCATTAATTATATTCTCATATCTCTTGATAAATCCCCATGCTATATCGTGCTACTTGACTTATCTGGTGCTTTTGATACTCTAGATCACAATATTCTATCCATTAGACTTAATGAAATTGGTATATACGTTAAAATCCACAGTTGGTATATATCTCTTTTGTCTCATCTAGAACATCTGCTGTAAAAATTAACTTCTCGTTGTCTCCTCCTTATGTTAACATACAGGTTATTTCACAAGGCTCTGTTCTTGGCCCTATATTTTTCATTATTTATATTATTTATATTAAATCAATTTTTCACAAATATCCCAATATTCACTATCATCTTTATGCCGATGATCTACATATATATATATACATCATTTCATAGTTCTAGTAATTCTGATATGATTCAAATGTCTATGTTTAATTGTATTACTGATCTCACTGAATGGTTCTTTCATAACTCTCTCTCTCTCCTTAAATATGAATAAAACTGATACTATCATATGTTCTAGACCCATTTCTCCTCTATCAATCACTCATCCTTTTTTACTATCTCTTTCAACTTCTCAATCTATAACTACCCTTGGTTTCACTATAACCTCTTACCTAGAATACTCTCCACACATTAATAACATGATTCGCACTGCACACTATTTTCTATTTAATATTAGAAAATCTCGTTATAAGCTTACCTTCGCCATGATAAAAAAATTAAATGTTTAATGCACTCGCTAGTATTCAGTAGACTTATATATTGATGTTAATTAGTATGTAATTTACCTGTTAACATTAAGTATAAACTTGAGCGTATTCAACGTCATGCTATACGTGTATTATATAAACTAAACGTACCTCAATAATATCTATATCTTATTTAATGAGATCATTAGGCTGGCTTAAGTTATATTTGTATACATATGCTATTGTGTATTACATATAAGGTTATACACCGTGGATTTCCTGAATATTTAGCTCAATCCATTACTATTCACTGAATACTATTCAGAGTTCGAACATATCCAGTCGGAAGTGCCACATCATGAAGTTGGTGCAACGATCTACATAGTTGGCATACTCTGAATCAGCTTTCTCGGTTATTGCTCCGAAAAGCTGGAATTCACTGCCATATGATATTTGTTGTATAGCACCACTTTCATTGTTTAAACGTAAACTTTATGTAATTACTTTAACTTTATGAAATATCTTTATGAAATTAATGTGAATATTTATGTCTATTTTTTGTATACACAATATATGTTATTTGATTAAATTACAGAGGAAGATATATAGAGGTATATAATATTCTTCTTTATTTTAATAATTAATATATTGAGTAGTTTTCTCTAACAATAATGTTCTCTAACAATAACATACGTATACATTCCCTATCATTTAACACGTAAATGCGTAAAATGATGTGACCACATCGGCACGTCATTAAACTCTCTGCGCGTGCGCGACCGCGTGGTAACTATTGCGTAACCTATTACGTAATAATGCGTATGTAGGCTATAGTCTATTATAATAGAACTGAAGACGTAACAACGGGAGCATTGTTATCGGGAGGTACGCGCGTGTTACACGTAAAGCTGCGTTCACATATAGCGATTTTGCTTGCAAAATCGTCGAGACAGAATTTTGCAAACTATTTTTCAGCAAAATACTCAGCAAAATCGCAGCGATTTCGCCGGAGTGTTCACATCTAGCAAACATTTTCGTCTACGATTTTGTCGAACTTTGAACTTTGAACGTTACACTTGCGATAATACAATTATTTATTATTTCAATTATAAATTTATTTTATTATTATAAAATTTGATTTACATAATTTGTTACGTTTATACTTAAATATAATAGTCGTATAAATATAACATGCAATTTTCTTTAAATTATAATGCATTTCATAAGTATAAGTATTACTCAAATTATAATAATAATAATGTTAATAATAGAAAAATTATAGCAAAATATTTATTAAGTGAATATTTTAATATAAAAAGAAATATAAGACATCCAGTGCTATTTCCTGCAACAGCTTGTTTTTAATTATTTTATTATAGTAGTCCCGATTCGCGGGATCCCATAAACATATGTGACTCTCGTAAAACAAGAATATATTTGATACTTTATTAATTTCTTCCGACATTTTTAATAATGCTTATTTATTGTTTATCAATAATTATAGAAAAGTCTTTGCGTTTGGACAACATTTTGCACATATAGCAAACATGTTTGCTATTCATTTTGCTGCAAAGTTGCTGCGATTTTGCAGAGATTTTGCACGTGAATGTTTTTTGCTGCAAATTTTGCCGTGGTGTTCACACCTGGCGATTTTATTCGTCGTGATTTTTGCTGCAAAGTTGCTGCGATTTTGCAGCAAAGTTGCTATATGTGAACGCAGCTTAAGGCGTGGGGGTTCGCGTAACAGTGATTACACCAGGACAGCGATGGTGTGAAATATATTAATATTAAGTTATAAATATGTAAACATTATAGTTTTAAAATCAATACCCGTGCACCGATAGAATGGCATAGGTTTCGTGAAATAATTTGAAAAAATGCATCTTAAATAATATTTCCACTTTTACCCATTGAAGTAAGAGCGCATTGCACGCACTCTCGCACACGCATACAAACACACGCATACAAACACACGAAGCATTGCATACGTACACTCAGCCAACACACACACGCCCGTGTGTGTGCATGTGCGTTCATGTCATGTTTAATGTATAGGTATGCACAAAGAGCGATGTAATAAATGAATATAACTTTATATTTTATTCTGAAATAAACTAATATATTAGTTTAGGATAGGAATATTATAATATACCAATAGTGTATATATACAAATGCACATACATACGTATAAATACACTCATATACACACGTACGTATATATATATATATATATATATACAGTCAAAACTCGATAACTCAACATTGACGGGACGGAGTTTTCATGTTGAGTTAGCGAGTATGTTGAGTTATCGGATGTATAATTTTATTTTTATTTATAATGGTATTTTAGTTACGTTACTAATAGTATATTACTCCTAATGATGGTTTATGATTATTATTAAGTATATAGATTGTATATTATTTTAAAATAATAATTATAATAAATAAAAAGTATAGGAATAGTGCTATATTCATTTTTTTTATTAAAGTAATTATTCATTTTTGATTGTATTAAATTGTTATCAACATGCTTGTTAAAAGTATTTATAATATGAGTAATATGTAATAAACAATTATCGTCAGTTAAATTATTCTTAATTAGATAATTTCGTAGAGTATTCTGTAATTCTTTTAGAATCTGTATAATTATATCTCTGATTGTTTTGATTACTAATGATAATTTACAATATATTATACAATATATACATGCATATATGCATTCTATAAGTAATTATATCATAGTAAAGATATAATATATTATTTATTACTACTACACACATGTAGTGTATATATAATTCATTTTGTACAACAAATATTATTTTTAATATTGTTTACATTTTTATCTTGTGTTTTAAAAAGTATTTTACATAATCTTTGTATGTGTTATGGTGATATAACATTTCATGCAATATTATATCATATCCTTAATGTATGTTATAACTGAATAAATACTCTTATAATAATTAATTCCATGTCAATGTACTATCTAATTTTATATGTGAATAATTAATATTAATACATATTAATTATTCAATATATAGAACATATATGTTTATAATTTAGAAATATTCACCATACTATACTCAAGAAATTCTCAAGAATGACATTTTATAAATATGTAATTCAATATCACTAGAACATATATGTTCTTGTGATATATAGTAGTTAACATTGACATTAAACATAAGTTAAGATAATTATCACATATAGAAATTAAATAATAATAATTAATGGTCAAGACATACGAAGGGCGGGGTTGTTTGATTGACATTGGCGCCTATTCACACAAAGGGACGCTAAGCTGAGTAATAGTGTCACGGATACATACACAGAACCGCTATGTTGGTTGAAAATGGCGCGAATGAATATAATCCCAAAGGTAAACATTGGAATGTATTTTAGATATCCAATAATAAAAATCCGAATAATACGAATCTAATATTTAAAGTAGTAGTAGTAGTAGTAGTAGTAGTAGTAAATGGGCATTCGGGATAGGTAATACGTCTATAGACTTAAGTAATGGTTTGCTCACATAACTGCATTCAAAATAGTACTCGTATGAGAATATAATAATTGTAATTGTATTTTTACGTTTATATATTTATATCCATATATTATTAAATAAAACCATGTTGACTATAGTTATATTTGACATTATAATGTATGTTGAATTATATTTGTTAAACAATGCAGTTTTATTACATGTAAAATATACGAATCCAACAACATGTGTTGTGATATTTTAATTTTTCATAAATGTTGAGTTATCGGATGTATATTTACATGTATACATTATAATGTATAGGCTAGGATTATATAAAACATGTTGAGTTATATGTATGTTGAGTTATATTTGTTGAGTAATAGGGTTTTTGTTAACATGTAAAAGATACGAATCCAACCAAATATTTTTGGGATGTTGAGTTATCGGCAATGTTGACTTATCGGCATGTTGAGTTATCGAGATTTGACTGTATATATATATATATAATATCCATTTGAATTAATAAAATCTAAAATTAACATATAACATATATGTGATATCATATATAACATATGTATTCAATATATATATGTGTGTATGTGAGTGTATATCCGGGTGTTTGCGAATGGGTTTGAATATAAATCATGTTTAATTATTTATATAATATTTAAATCACAATTAATCGAACCGCATAAGCAATACTAGAGAATAACATTTTAATTATTAATGAGTACTACGCATACGTGTGTGTGTACGTGTGTGTGTGTGTGTGTGTGTGTGTATATAGGGTAATAAGTTAATTAGTTATGTGTAATAATCTAAATAGCCCGGATGTGGCTAATATACCATGGTATTAGCCGTGCACGGAGTAAACGGTTTACTATTAATAGTATATATATATATATATATATATATATATATATATATATATACTATAGTATGTATACTATTAATGGTATACGGTAACAGTATACTGTGCATAGTATTTACGATGTTATACTATAGTGTACTATATACTATATTATACGATAGTATATTATTCACACGTATAGATCACGTCAACTATTACTTTGAAATCGGAAACAACCGATTAATGTGTAAGCGCTTATGTAATATATTCACGAGAGGCACACACGACAATGGTATACCCTTTAAACACGTGTTCCGGAACACAAACCATCACCTGACATCCGGTACACCACTTACGGCGTACGGCTATAGCTCTAAACGCAGCGCTCTAATGTTAATTAGGAAACGGAGTACTATTACATTGTGCATAGATATCTATTAATAGATTTCGCTATCGACTTTATTCGATGAGATTTCAAATGTATTATGTTAATATATTAGAGTTTTTAGCGCGAGAGATTTAAAGTCGACAGCTTTGAGATACACACGCATATTGTATACAATAGTATACAATACGTCGTGTAAATACCCCTGCGTAAGTACCCCATGGGGTGCACCCTAACTCGCCCATGTATTACGTAATGAACCGTCATTACACTGTTAACAATTAGGGTACAGCGAGTGCCTTTTTAGGGTGTAAGTAGTGTCCCCATAGCAGTACCCTAATTAGGGTACAATTTGAATAAATACGATCAGTACCCTAACAATGATCAAACTGTACCCTAAAGAATATTAACTGGTTGTACCCTAATTATATGATACCGTGTACCCTAATGAAATTGTATTATATGTACCGTAATTGAATTGCATGATATGTAAATTTAATAGTCACGTACCCTAATATTTAATATAGCTGTACCCTAATACATATATAAAGTGTACCCTAGTGCATTTAACAGTCAAGTACCCTACTATTTAAACTATATGTACCCTAATAAATATGTATATTGTACCCTAGTGAGTTTAAAAGTCGTGTACCCTATTTAGGATACATGGAAAATATTGGTGATATTTAGCGATCTGTATATATAGAGGGGTATACCCTATACATTGAATTCGCTGTACCCTAATTATTAACAGTGTATAATTGTTAACACTGTATGTCACCTATAGGTGACAATTTCGCTGACTTTCAGTCGATAACCCTAATTAGGGAACGTACCGACGTATGTTTCAACGCGCCTTCATTGTTCAGCATGAATATATGTCCTATAGGCTATGTCCTATATATAGAATACATGTTAAATTCGTAACATGTATTCTATATAAGAACCGTATACTTTATATAACTTAGAACAGATAGTTATATATATATATATATATATATAGTGAGATAGGAAGATGGAGAGGAAGATGGAGAGGAAGAGGGTAGCTGACAGTTTCCGAAACCTATGACTCATAATTGATGAATCGCTGGGCGTATGCGAGATGTGATGTGTTTATGTAAGTTAGATAGACACGTGTACGAGTGTGCGGCGCACTGTGCGCGTGTGCGGGTGTGCGTGTGTGAGTTTGTATATGTGGCCGTGTGTGTATGTGTGTGTGTGTGAATATGGGTGTGTGTGTTATACGATGTATCCAATATTATATAATTACCGTACATTTTCATATCCGTGCTCATTAAACTTGCTGTTTTTTTAAAAACTTCTCTCATATACGACATATATATATATATATATATATATATATATATATATATATATGTATATACGTGTGTATAATTTTGCACATGTGTACAATGCACAGGTTTACCTGTGTATACATGTGTATATTTGTAATGTATATATAGGGATACCTACACACGTATACACGTGCCCATGTGCATACGTATACCATCAGGTACATCCGTGTTCGTCATTGTGTGTGTGTTTCTCTCGGTAATGACTCATGCGCATACGTATATATATATATATATATATATATATACATCTATGCTATTAATGATACATTGTATATCGTATTATTAGAAAACTACCTTCACTACCTTCGCCCGTTTTTAGTATATCAATAGAATCATGTATTGATAACCTAGTTATTGTTGGTTAATTACCCCTATTATCGGCGACTTTTCACCCTCTAGAGGCGCTTTGTTATGTAATCACATTGGTATCGGGGTCATTAATTATTACACATTACGTATTATTATAAATATAATTATTATTATAAATAGTATTATTATTATTATTATTATATATTCTATATTTAATCATTATATTCGTATTCTATTGTGTACACGTTCTACACGTGTATATTTGCGAATATTCGCATATTTGTATAGATCACACACATGTGTTAGATGTTTACCTACCATATAAGGCTTACGTGTTAGCAAATGCGAGTAAATAGTCGAGGGTGTTGATTCAGTTTTCATAATTATCGTTAACGAACAGTCAGATTAGTACTAGTATATGAATATATATATTCAGCACAATTTTATATATCAAATCAATTTATGCACATGTATACACATACATAACTATATATATATATATATAATTGAGAATATACAGTGATAGTTCTCTACTAAGGATCGTAATCAACCGACACGGAGGATAGGGATAACAGTAGTAACGGATAAACAACTTATCGCGAATGTCTCTCATTTTAGTTATTTACAAGAATACGGTCGTATACAATCTATTTATAGATATAATAACAAGGAAAATAAGTCGTTGATAAGTATAAATAACTAAATCTTGATAACGTTAATAGGCCGTTCTCGTGAAACTAGTTTTGACCTCCGACCTTTTAGACGCTCGATATTATCTCTATAGAGATATATCTCTATGTTATTATATAATTTGAAAATATTCACATTTTTATATGCAAATGAATATATATTCAATATAATATTAAATCATATTACATTTATATGAACTTATTATTTAATAGAATAATGTACATTTAATGACATATATATATATATATATATATAAAATAAGTAACACCCTTATAAATTAATCTATATATATATATGCATACATTCACTGCAGTTACTACATAGATAGTTAATGGTAGTGCATGAATGATCGCTGTGGTATAAAGTAACGGACAAGAGTACATCATCGGTTCCCTGTAACTGCACACATGTGCGGCGCACATTGTGCGCATGCTTTATAAGGCATATATAGGGAGTATATGGGTATATAGGGAGGCCTAAATATGTATATTTTACACCCCCCTCAGCACATATAGTAGCAAGCATTATACGTAGTATTATCATATTATTAATACATGTGTATGTATGTATTAACAAATACATGCGCGTAGTCTATGTGTATAGTATACTATAGATATATTGTCTATAGTCTATAGATATAGGTCAAAGATATTGCGAAGCAAAGATATAACACTCCCTATGCATGCAACGTAATTTAGTAATTTCCCCAACCGCTGCTAGCAGTAGTATAAAATTACTGAATTATATCTAGTTTCGGCTCTGTTTTCATACAACAATGTTTTCATTGCTGTATTAAATTACATGTAATATAATTTAGCTTTTACTTACCAAATATATACTTTTAGCATTTAAAACATACATATAATATTTGTTTGTTATATATTAGCAATTAACACTTAGTTTTCATCATATTAATTTAGAGCATATTATTTAACATTTTAAAAGTGTATAGTTTGATACGAATTTACATTATAAACAACGCATAGTTCCTAAAAGTAACCCGATATAGTTAGTACTAGGATATTTTGTATACACATTCGAATTCGCGTAAGTGTTATATCTTTCTAGGATAGTCGTAGGATAGTCCTAGGATAATCGTAGGATAATCTATTTTATCAGAAAAACTGGCTACTGTTGATATTGATATCAATTATTTACTTTACACATACGAACTGCAGTATGTTCGCGCACACGCACACACACACACACACACACACACACACACACACACACACAATATGCACACATACTTCGCACACATGTGTGTGTGTGCGTGTGTGCGTACTTGAACTAAATATCAACTTCAAATATGTACACTCATACGTGGAGTTAATATATAATAAACATATGCACAATTTGTTTATAGTGTAATAGTATATATATATATATATATATACATATACATATATGCTTATCACCTATCCTCTATATTCAATACATGTATGCTTAGTCCATATCGAGTACATAATATGTACTACACATGCAATACAAATAAATACACACTAGCCTATTGCACGTCGTGTGCGTATGTGTGGAGGTCTCCCTTAACTATAGACACGCTTACTAGATTATCTAGCTATACCCTTCGATACGCGGACATTGCTATCGAAGGTGCTCCACTCAGATAATGAGGCGTTCACACGACGCACGACGTTCACTGTGCACAGTAGAACAGCCGTGCAGTCTGGGTCGTATGTCTGGCTCGAAATACACACCGATATCATGTGTGTTACTATAGCCGACATTGTGGGATGCGTCACTCCGTACGTATGTGCATGGGTGTATCTGTGTTATTGTGTATGTACGTGTGTGTGTGTGGGTATGTGTGTGTGTGTGTGGGTATGTGTGTGAGTGTGTGTAGAATTGTGTTGTATACATATATGTTGTAGTTAATGTGCGTATATGTGTGTGTGTATACACATATGTATGTGTGCATGTGTTTGTATGCGCATATGTGTTCATTATATACTGTGCGTATATATTCACTTACACACACACATATATATATATATATCACATATCATATGTGATAATGATGATGATGATGAATGTTTATTAAAAACATAAATAGATCAACATCTACATCTCAGAATGTTCTACACTTTATTATGTATATATATATATATATATATATATATATATATATATAGGTTATACATATTATATATAGGTTATACATATTATTAAATAAGTTATACATATTATATATAGGTTATACATATTATATATAGGTTATACATATTACATATGATTAATAAACATAGTACTAGCGAGACAGATAAGATAATGAATTAGCGTTTAGTAAGATGTATCTTGTAATGTAGGGTTTAGGAATGAGTAATGTAGGGTTTAGTGAGATATAATTCAGAGGTCTAGAAAGGGTTAGTAATGGAGAATGTAAGGCTATAGTAAGATATAAGGGGAATGTAAGGGTATATAAATAGATAATATAATTGTTAGGTAAGAGCTTAGCGATGTCCTAACATATGTAATTCGATAATGTCGTCGCAGCTGATTGACACATAATAGGGGGGAATAGTATCATTGATAATTATTATTAAGTGTATTATTCTTTGTGTTACTATTTTTGATTGCATTGAATTTAAAATAGTTTATTGAGTACAGACAAAGCAATACGATTTCTACGAAAAAGAGAGTACTGGAGATTATCAAGTAATCTATTCTCACGAAGAGGGTAGTCTCCATAAATGTTATGTATTGTTTTTATTAATTATTACTTTTATGACGTCCATTTTTATATAATTCCTCTTAATGCTTTATTTATATAATGGGTATTTATTGTTCTATATATAGAATATGTTCTGCGGAGGGTATGTCACATATCACATATCACATATCACACACATATCACGTATTCCGGTGTATCGCGTGTAACCGGAGCCATATGACGTCATCGTATTGTTATCTTCATCCCCGGTGTGACGATTACGTAGCTTATGACGTCACACACTAACTACTCGCGGCGGGGGGTTAAGATAACGCACACAGGCGCGTCTTTAAAACAATACATTCACTTTTAGAAATGTATTTATAGATTATTTAATATATATATTGTATACAATCTATGATTAAGTATTAATAGAATCGTGGATGTTCGTTATTGTTATATTCTACAAATACAAATTAAATTTACAAATTATAATTACATTTATATATAGATATCGTATATATATATATATATATATATATATATATATACGGTATTACGGTTGATACATGTTACGTAATACACAATTATTACGTCATCATTGTTGTAACCGATAGTTATAATTACGGGAGTCGCTTAATTAGGAGCTTTTAATACTATATAAATAGAGCCTCTCATGTAAATAGAACCTATATGCTGTGCGCGTACTTAAACAAACACGCCACGCACTAATCGCACTTATTACGTATGTGTATGTATAGTATTATGTAAATTAGTAATGACTGTTCGAGTGTATATAAATAGATAATCTATTAATAGCCCGTGCCCTATTTAACTAACAGCCCTACTTAAGCGCGCGCCGAGGAGATGGACGCTCACGTGACAGCCCGTGTGGCCTGTTTAAAGTGAGACATATGCGACCTACATCGATATACACGCACTCGTATACACGCATATACTTACTATATTAACAGCATAGATATTTACTTAAACCCATACTAACTTACTTTATTAACTGCACTTTGGTACACATTTACAAACACAACTAATTCTTATTATTATTTTTATTCTGTATTACCGGTGTCGCCATAACTTTATATATCAATTGAGAACAATATATCTAAAATTGGATTACCGTGACTAAATAAACTATACTACTACTACTACTACTACTACTACTACTACTACTACTACTACTACTACTACTACTACTACTACTACTACTACTACTACTACTACTACTACTACTACTACTACTACTACTACTACTACTACTACTACTACTACTACTACTACTACTACTACTACTACTACTACTACTACTACTACTACTACTACTACTACTACTACTACTACTACTACTACTACTACTACTACTACTACTACTACTACTACTACTACTACTACTACTACTACTACTACTACTACTACTACTACTACTACTACTACTACTACTACTACTACTACTACTACTACTACTACTACTACTACTACTACTACTACTACTACTACTACTACTACTACTACTACTACTACTACTACTACTACTACTACTACTACTACTACTACTACTACTACTACTACTACTACTACTACTACTACACACGCACATGCATACGTACAGTGTACGTCGTACACACACCATTAGTGCAAACATAGATATCCCTATTTCGCAGTAGATAAATCGTTATAAGTAAGTCGAGCGGAACAAATGAGTCACATCGAAATCAAATATATGTTTTAACTTGATCCTATATTTTCTATAATTTAATAATCGTTATTATTTATATATATATATATATATATATATATATATATATATATATATGCTTCATATATTATATATATAATAGTATATATATACTATAGTATTATTAATATAAAGCAATCTAAATTATTATTTGTATACGATCATTTTATATAAATCATCGATACTCTATTAAATTATAGCTTTTTATGTTACCATCTAATCATATGACGGTATACGAGGTAGAGATAGCCATAGAGATAGCTATCCCTGTCATTTAGTAGGTCACGGGTCCAACTCCCGGATCAGGCACGCAATAACACTGGGGGAAACAATTGTATAGATTTACCGCCGTATCGTGTTACTGTGAGAGAGTGTGCTGCTGGCTTCTTAGAAACACTTTGTCACTACATTAGTCACTGATAAGAGGCCCACGTGACCGCCATTAATCATATGTTACGTATACGTTAACGTGTGTGTTTAGTGATAGTATGGTATATGTGTATATGGTATATATACCATTAAATAATTAGATGAAGTCAGCTAATTAATAAAGTTAATCTAATACAATTAACATAATAGTTATGCGGTAGTTAAACAAATTATGTTATTGTTATTGTTATTTCGGTGGAGTCCTTTCATCCCATCAAGGAACTTAGCTGACATTTTCACTTATAACCATATATGGCTCTAATGTCCCTTCGAAGCCGCTTTCATGTTAAGGCATACATGGTTTTAACGAGATCCGGTCATTTATTTACACACAATTATATAAGATCACTTCTAACTATTATTTAAGACCTATTTTAATGGTCCGGACAGGGGTTCAAACCCGTGTCCTACTGCTTGTGTGTTTGACGCCTTAGCCAACTAAGCTACACATTCATATATATATATATATATATATATATATATATATATATATATATTGAAACACCTATGGATGCGTATATATATAATGTATGGTATGTTATTACTAATGGCTTAGTCTATATTACAAATAGTGTTTTAAAAGTAAACCGAGATTATGTAAATTACCGCACATATCAACGCCTCGCATAGATTAACATAGCGCGTATTTAACACCTCGCTTGATTGTGGCTTTCGAACCTATTTAATTTGATTATAACTTTATGCGCGCCCATGTAACTGTGTATTTCCATCCGTATACACTTATATATATACATATATATTCGAACGCATGTTCGTATAAACACATACATACATACACACATATGTCAAGCTATATGTTAACTCATGCACGTTAATGTACGACGTACATTGTACGTCGCCCACCCACACCTGTTAGTTGACTCACGATGTATACCTCAACTACAAGTATATATAGATACCTAAATATAAGTACTCATATAGGTATATCTATAGGTATATCTAATATACTACCTAATGGCTGTAGCTATACGCGTATATGATGTGCAGTATACAGTACACTATATATACCGGGCTCGCCCGCCCTGTTGTTATATTGTTAACAGTGGTATATATATATATATATATATCATATATGATATATCAGTGATATATATATATGCACTGATATATCAGTTACCACAGCTGATATGTTAACTATAGCAGTAACTATAACAGTATATTATTACGCCGCACCGTTCTACTACATGTAGTACACGTTCTAGAGAACTCTAACGAATATGGTATACTAAACTACACTGCAGTGTTTGTATAGTTACAGTAGTGTATGCGGGTGAAGTTAGGACGATATATAGGTACAGTACCTATATATAATGTACATACATATACAATTGTGCAATGTACAATGTTGCAGTGTACAGTGTACAATACAGCACATCCGTATCGGTACTGTGGCCTACATCTATAAGTGCGGAAATTATAAGTAATTAGTAACTATGTGGGTAATTTAGATATTATAACATATAACTATATTAGTGTATTTTACATATATATATATATTATATATATATATATATATATTATAGCATATAAATAGTTAGTATATATATAATAATATGCATGGTTTTTAACCATATGTAATGCATATTTCGTGTAACTTTTATTTTAACAATTACAGTATAACGAATAATAAACATATCAATAATTGATATGGCTACGCTTAACCACTTAATTGAGTGTGTGCGTATGGGTGTGCGCGTTCACCTAGCACACACGCACACGCACACACACACGTACACGAGTAACTTTATATAGAACGTAGTGTAAGGTGTGGCGACGTGTCCTTCGTACACTAATACACGTAATCATCGCCCGAGGACATGCGATGTCGTGCACTCCTCTATAGAATTCACTCTCGGGCACGTGACTGGCACTCCGAGTCACGTGATCCGTCGATATAATACACATTTTGGGTTTTCACCCGTCCTATTTGTATCATCCAACTTTATCATCGACACTATGTATTAAGAAAGCGAATATATATATATATATATATACTTGTAAAATATATTTTAAATAATAAATATGATTGTATATACGTCTATGACTATATTGTTAGTGTATCTATGGATATCATATATATATATATATATATATATATATATATATATATATATATATGTATATATGTATATCTAGTTATTTATATATATATATATATATATATATATATATATGTACACCTATTTATATACCTATATATTAATTGGTGATATCGTAATCTACAGTAATAATAATATGTTCACCAAGCTTCAACGTATAATACCAGTCGTATATGTAAGACGCGAGCTACAAGAGTAAACACACACACACAAATATATAACTGGTACTTCGTGAATATACGTGTCTGACTAGTCCTAATACTACTACTGTATTGCCTACAGTGATGTGCAATGCACTGTGTATCACGTTGTGCACGCGTAGTGATGTTACCGTGCACGCGTGTATGTCGTATTACCTATTCACGTGGTATGATAACCACGTGACGTAATACTCCACATACACACGTGACATACACGTCGTATGACGTCACACTTCCCACACACACTATGGTGCGGCGTACACCCACACCCACACCCTATATAACGTAGCGACAACTACTACGGATGTCTATAGACTGTATACAGCGACAACTGCTATAGCGACATCATGTCTTATTATCGAATAGAACAGTTAACCCTCTCTATAATTAGAGATTTCTCATCGCTCCGGTTAGGCATAGAGCTAGAGAGAAATATAGTGGTAATACGCCTCAATGACTGGCAGCGTAAGCCGATGCGGAAAGCGGAAATAAAAATAGCCATATTGCGGCGACCAAATATTAAAATATAATATTCTTTGATCATAACTTTTTTATTATTAATTATATCAAGCAGTAAAATATGAAACTTATATTACCTTTTTATCATCTTTCCAGTGGTTTTAATAATTTTATTCTAGCTACAAAATAAAAAATCAAATAAGTCAAATCCGCCATTTTGCGGTGACCAAATTAGATTGACGCTTTCCGCGTGTCAGATACCTTGTTCACTACCATCTCTAGCTCTATGCAATTATGTATCGTTATCATTATCATCATTGTTGTTATTACTGTTATTAATATTAGTATCGTCGTCTTAAGTATTAGTATCGTTTAAACACCGTCGCTTCCGAAAATATCTCTACTTTGTTTATTACGGAGGTATTTTTTATGAATAAATAAAATGTCATTCATTCATTGGTTATTAATCATTACGCATTAATTATGTCGCTATAATATAGCTACACTATAGTATAATATAGCTATAGCTCTATACTATAGTAAACAATACATAAGTGTATATAACAATACGTCGGAGCATCAATAGCCTAGAAACGTTGATGCGTTGGTTTCTAGGCATATCCTATAGGATGCTATAACTGTATACAGTAAAGTTACAGTAAAGTTACAGTAAAGTTACAGTAAAGTTACAGTAAAGTTACAGTAAAGTTACAGTAAAGTTACACAACTATTACATAACTTTATCTATCGACGCGCGCCTCGGTAACTATTACTAATGGTACCCGATGGGGCAGAATGGGGTGAGGATGGGGTTAGGACTACGGGTCAACTACACCGGTACTAACCTATTAGTTCTAGTTATATCCTCGTTGAATGCAGCCCGTATAGTACACGGGAGGAGGTGTAGGTGGGGTTTAGGTATACCGTTGTCGACTAATACTTAACGTTAACTACTCTACACGCATGCGTGGATACCCGCGCACGCACGCACGCGCGCCGATCACTGAAAGCGGAGGGGTTTCCGCGTGTCTCTGCGAAACCACCGTTTTAACTCCGCCGACTCGAAGATAGCATCGGAATGGTTAGAACGCACGCATTTCGTAGCGCTAACTTCGCGCGCACGCACGCGCGTGTATTAATAATAACCGTGTATAGTATAGCGTATCGATGTCGGAGCGGAGCCGTATTCGTTACACGGAATGTTCTATTTATAGAATTCGCAATCTATTAATAGACAGGCGCGCACGCGCACTTCGCCGAATATTAGTAGGCACCGCCTCTCGTGAGCCGCGAGTACCTGTACAGTATAGTACAGTGTACGCGGCGAAGTACACGATGTAAGTTGTACACCGTTCGGGCACTCGACATTGTAATAATAAAGTATACTTGATTGTATACTTGATTGTATATATATATATATATATATATATATATATATATATATATATATATATCATAAACAATGAAATATAATCGATCTTATACGTATAGTTATAAGTTACAAATAAATACACCCTCGCTCGTACCTATAGGGCACTTGTACGGGTAACGTGTCCCCTCTCTCTCCATCGTGACGTAACAGGTGCGAGTGCGACTATGTGTTTACGCACACGTCGTGGAGTGGCCGCACTTTAGTACGATGATGATATACATTTATTTGGCACACAACAAAGTAATAGGCACTCCTTGTAGTGCAAGTTTATGACAGTAGAAATAGTTTCAAAGAGTACAAATACAGGAATGGTATCCACTGCCTGTATGTAACACTAAACGAATACAATAAAGAAATATCCTACCTAGAGGAGCAACTATCGAAGCAATGATGCGATATCACATAGTGGACTAGTAAACTAAATGAGATGTAGCTAAAGTTTCACTTATAATCACTGATAAATAATCTACAATTACGTTGACGAGAGAGAGAGAGAGCTATTTAAATCTATAAGAACACTTCTTGTCACAAAACGAAGATAATTTACCGTTTCGGACACTTTTGAGAGATGCGACGCATGTCATGCGTGGAGGAGGAAAGGTCACGGTCGTAGGATAAACCATTGTTTAAAATTGTGGAGAGGGTATATCTATATCTTATAAGATAGTTATTAATACAACACGAAGGAACAAAATATATATATAATGTGTAGGTATGTTAATAATAGTTGTCTTCGGTATATTTAATTTATCGGAAGAATCACATTCACTTTATACCGCGCTACATGTGCCGCATCTCTCACAGCGTACGCCGTACACGTAACGCAGTATGACGTCATACATGTATTATGTAGTACGACGTATGACGTGTATTTTATGTCGAACGATGACGTCACGATTGCGAATATTCACTCGCGAAAAACCGCGCATTTCATCTATAAACCGCGCGATTATTATTCGCAAATAGTGATGAATGTTCGCGATTTGTTCTCGGCAAGTTTCCAGGTATTATATGCGCGCGTGTGCATACCCACGTTCGTGCGCACGTGTGTGTACCGTCGATGTAAACATCGACAGTTAACGCATTTAAAAATTGTAAAGTACTTTCTTTATATCGATGGTCTGCAGATACATGTATAGCGTATATACTGTACTATGCAGAGTACATGTACATGTACACTAATTTATATATATATATATATATATATATAAATTAGATCGCGTTATCACATTACACTGTATATTATACAGTTTATATACTGTATAATAACTTAATATACTATATATAATCACGACGATTACTTGCGATTATGATACCTATATATATATATCAGTGGTTACTTCACTAGAAAATAGAACTACATGTATGTGTTTATATAATTAGAAGTAAGTCTGATGTGCGGGTGTGTATGCGTGTGTGTATGCGTGTGTGGGTGTGCGTATACGTTATTATAATATGCATATCCATTCCTTTTTTAAGGATTTAAAAGTCAGGGCCAAATTCCAAAAATAATTATTTATTACATCTACTTATTTATAATAAATAAATAGAATACGATATAATTGATTATGAAAACATCTGCTTTTTTTAAGTGTACACATTTAAAAGTTGAGGATGTAAAACATTATAGAAAGGGCAATTGCCAATAAAATAGCCTTTAAAAAGTCACTAGTGAATATGTATATATTATATATATATATATATATATATATATAATATATTATATATATATATATATACTGCCTGTGTGGCTCAGTGGCTAAGGCGTCAGACACACAAGCAGTAGGACACGGGTTCAAGCCTCGTCCGGATCATTAATTAATTGTATAAAATGGCTCTTAAAATATTATTTAGAAGTGATCTTATATAATTATGTATATATAAATGATCGGCTCTCGTTAAAATCACGGATGCCTTAACACGAGAGCGGTTTCGAAGGGACATTAGAGTCATATATGGTTATAAGTTAGAACTTCATCTAAGTTTCTGGATTGGATGATAAGACTCCACCAAATATAAAAAATAAATAAAATAAAAATAGGTACTAATCGAGTGCGGGAACCTCGCGCCATATAATAACGTGAACGTAGTAACTATACACACGTCACTGAAGTGGGGGGAAGGGGTAGATGTCACGTGTTCACCTCGTGATGACGTAACCGCGGTATTGCGTAACGATTATGTTAAGCGTGTGTACATCCGGTATACATCCGGTATCACGTGATACATCCGGTATCACGTGAAGCACGTGACGTATATATAGCTATATCACGTGACGTGTAGCACGTGATACGGTATGATATAGTATTGCGGTTACTACAAAGACGTTGCGAAGTAGAATTTTAGTAACATTTGTGGTTACTATATAACCAGGCATAGGTATAGCGTTGTGTATTCGGATACACTACTCACTAGCATAATATAGACTACTATATATAGTACACTATATACTATATTATATAGTAGATAATATACTATATACTATATATGGCAATGGTTTTGACATCCATATAGGAATATATATATATATATATATATATATATATATATATATATATATTTATATATACATCTTTAAATAGGTATTTACTAATTTTAATGTTAAATATTATTACTAAATAATGAATTAAATGTATTCATATACCATAGTAAACACTCATTGAACCATAACCCCTGAGTAGATATATGTATACAGTATTTACTTCGTTATTAATGTTAATTAACTATTCCATTAATGGAATAGTATATATATATATATATATATATATATATATCTTAGGTTGGAGTGAATTTTGAAATAATTATCGTCGTCCGATTATGTCTCGCGATAGTGATTTAAGTGATTTAATGTTATATGTGCGGGTTCAATAATGTCAATACATTCACTTATAACATTAAATCATTATCGCGAGACATTACTAGACGGCCATAATTATTTCAAAATTCACTCCAACCTAGTATATATATATATATATATATATATATACTATGTATATATATATATATACTGCAGTGGTACAATGTGTAGTAACATGCGTATGTGTATATGCTTGATTACTATGCGTAGTCTTGTATGCAACAATAGTTATATGCAATGTATACCGTGAATGGTATACCATTATATATATATATATATACATATAATAATAATAATATCAGATTTAGTTGATGACCGAGATCAAAAATCCAGGTATGGTATAGAAGTTATATTGAATGTATCGAGATGCCAACCTGCACTTGCACTGATGAGAGAATTAATACAACAATTATTAAATATAAAGAGTATATATGCGTGTGCGTGTGTATAATATTGTCACCAAACCACTATGCATGTTAACTGCATGTAGTTGTGACGGAGATCATCATATTATGTAATCATTATGACGTCATTGTTGCGTTATATGCCTAATTAATACATGATTAGTATTTATGTTTATATATATATATTCCACATTTCTTATATATAAGAGTATATATATATATATATATATATATAGTATACTGTATATAAGTATACCGTATACTGTATACAGTATACTATATATAAATTATATAACAATGTAAAATAACAATACAAATGAAACATTTGTAATACATAAATAGGACCGATAATTACTATTTATAGTTACACTGTTTATGTTTATTATATAAATATATACATATATATATATATCATGTATATATATATATATATATATATATATACATATATATATATATATATATATATATAAATATATATATATATATCATGTATTTATGTATCTATCACTTAAGATAAATGCGTATTCTAATAATAGGTTCATCAATTATCTAACATTGTTTTATGTTACTAATTACAGCGTGTCATTACTGATGCTGGTGAAATATATGATATTATCTATTATATATATATATATATATATTAATGTATTAATATACGTAATATATTATGAAAGTGTTACCTTCTATTACATTATCTATTATTAACATCATAATATATGTATATACCTATACATACCTAATTATTATTACGTAATTATATATTATACAAGTTATATTATAACTTGTAAAAATATATTATAACCCATTGATACATATGGGATATGATATACTATTCTAGATAAGAGTAGTAATGCTTTAAGATACTGATGTGGTAGATCATATAGGATGTATATACATTACAGTGTATGATATACACCATAATACCTGTATAATAAGTCTTTCAGTATTATACATACATCCCCTATATATGTATGCTTAAGAATTATAACAATTATTACATATATATATATTGTTACATTGTATGTTGGGATATGGTATTCTATAATACTACAGTCCGGTGCTATTACAGGTGTATTACCCCCATATATACCTGGTATTAACCCCATATCTCGCCGTTATTAACCCCATAAATGACTGTTCACATTAATACATGTAATAAGTGAACTTATTTAATCGTGAACTATTACTATAGTACTTCTATAGAATGTAATAGTTTACTTGACCACGTTGGTCAGAAGTATAATGCATTGGGTGACAGGCAGCATGATGTGGTGGGTTGTGACTAGTGATGTAAATGATGCTCAAATCTAAAGCATGATGCAGTCTCAGTCTCAGTTACCTAAAGTCTCAACTCTGCTCGGGCTCGTTTTGTTAGAGTTTGATCTTGGCTCAGGCTCGTTTTTTCCCGAAAAAGGCTCGTCTCGTCATCAATAATAAAACGTCTCAGCTCAGCATTTAAAAGCTCTGTATTATTTACTCACTAGATTAAATTTACATTATTATTCACTGAATCGCGAAGTTGGCGCAGATAATTTTTTTTAAATTGAAGTAAATGTGAAATATATAAAAATTAGTATTAAAATGTAACTTCAAAGAAGCATCATTTCGGTTCGGTTATTTTTTGTAAAAATCTCAAATCGGCTCGGGCTCGTTTTTTTTTTTTCCGAAAATGAAAGTCTCGGCTTTGCATCAATAACAAAAAGTCTCGGCTCGGCATAACAAAGCTCTGCTTCATTTACATCACTAGTTAAAACCCGTCAGAATCAATATTATAGGTTTAAAAAAAATATGTATAATTGTTAATTAAATATTACATATGTGTATAAAGGATGTGTGTATAAAGGATGAGCTGCTTTGGTTAAAAGCCCTAAAATTAGAGCGGCATTGAAAGAAAATGTGATCTATCCATCTGGTTATAAGTAAAATATCATCTATCTTCCTGGACGGGATGAAAGTACTCCATGGTATCCATAGTAACAATAACAATATAATTAATAATATTAATATGTTTATTCATTATTAATTATTATTTATAAATATTCGACAATAGTAATATAATCAAATTTATTTTGTTTGTGACAAATTCATAAATTTTAAAATGAAAGAAATAAATAAAAATCATTATAACTCTTACATCCATTGCAGTGGACGATATTTACTGGACGCTAAGAATAACTGAGAATATAACAACATTAGTAATAACTCACATATACTCACTCACTCACTCACTCACTCACACACACACATATACATACATATACATACATACACATACACATATATGTATTTATACATAAACACACATACATACATATATATATATATATATATATATATAAATGGCCCATTTAAAATGAGTGTATAATGTATGTATATATTGCATGCCGTAATATAACAGTTCTATAGGAATAATACCTCGTCTCGTGCAGTAATAACAACCACGTGGCTACAACATACAAACACTGTAATAGACATCTGGCATGTGTCACGTGGTGAAACCGTGGGTTGATGTCGACTACCGAATATAGACAGTTAACGATATGCTGGTGTGAAGTATTAATATCGCCTTATAACTATAATAATATTATATTTATTTATTGAATTACGATATATAATAGGTACACCTATTATATGTTGTAATTTAATAAATAAATATAATATTATTAGTGTTAGCATATATGCTAACACAATACAAATTTCAGATACGATCTTTTGTAGACTTGTATATGTTATAAATAACTGCGAGGGGCCCTGGATAATATAATATAAATAAGTAACATTTTATATTATAAAACAATATAAAAAACAATATATATATGCATGGAATCGAAACTGTGACTGCTGTCCAGCAAGTTACTGTAACAGTGGGCTATATCTACATATATATATATATATATATATTATAGATATATTACTCATTAAGCTAGTATACTAACTTAATTAATGAGTAATATATCTAACATATAGTCATCTACTATATATATACTATTGCGATTAAGATAAATTGGTATATCCGGTGCTGCCCTAGAATGGTTTAGGTCGTATATAAAATATCAATTTTCTAATTTTAAAGTTGGTAGCTCAACATCAAAACTCACCTCATTACATAAGGAGTATCTCGGGGCTCCATTCTTGGACCAATTTTATTTAATATATATATATTGCTCCTATCTTTATATGAGAATTAAACTAAAATTAGACTATAGTCTATAGACTCGTTTGCTAATGATCTTCAAATATATACTGATACCAAAGATTTTGCGAAGCAAAGATATAACACTCCCTATGCATGCAACGTAATTTAGTTATAGCCCCAACCGCTGCTAGCAGTAGTATCGAAATCACTGAAATAGATTTAGGTTCGGCTCTGTTTGCATACAACAATGTTTTCATTGCTCTATTAAATTACATGCAATATAAATTAGCTTTTACTCACTAAATATATACTTATAGCATTTAAAACATACATATCATATTTGTTTGTTATATTTTAGCAATGAACACTTATTTTTCATCCTATAAATATTAATTTAAAGCATATTATTTAACATTTTAAAAGTGTATAGTTAAATACGAATTTACATTATAAACAACGCATAGTTCCTAAAAGTAACCCGCTATAGGTGGCACCAGGGTATTTTGTTTACAAATTCGAATTACACGATTTCGCGTAAGTGTTATATCTTTCCTTCGGAAAATCTTTGTTGATACTCTATCTACAAATGATTATAATGCACATATGGGAAAGTAACTGAATACGTATAGTGCCCGAATATGGACACTCTCGGTATCTCAGAAACCATAAATCCTACAACAAAATGGTAATTAATAAAATATGCTTAATCATATATATAGTCTAAATTAAGTATTTTTTATTTTTTAATTATTCAAACTAGTGCTAATATATCCAATAAACTGATTTTTTTATTACGTTTTTAAATTTATGAAAAAAATTTCAACTTTCTCAAGAATATACAAATGTATTAATGTAAAACATAACAATATATTATTAAAAACTAACGCATTCTAAACATTATATACATAATTGCTATATTTGTTATCAAATATTAATTAAGTTATTAGCATATATCTAGAGGTCATATACGTCCCTAATACGGACACTCTTTATGTCTTAATGCGAACACCCTATAGGGTATATATAACCAAACATCGCGCAGCATATGGAGTATTTTGATTTTCATAAAAATCGCGTGCGTTATAATATTAATACCTCCAATGAAGTTAAATCAAAAATATTATTATTTATATACTTAACTTGTATTATTAATTAAAAATAAATTAATAAATTACTAATTAAATTATATTAAAATATTCATAAAATTAATTATAAATAATGTAATTGTAAATTATCTCATTGATTCATCAATAATATATAGTGTATCTAGTGGTATATAGTGTTTCTGTATTATAAAATAGGGTGTCCGTATTCTGAGATAGGTACATAATACGGATATATCCGTATTATGGGTATATATGCGTATCCTGGTACACCCCCGACGGGGGTCCCCCGTTATCTATGGAATAAAAAGATTAAATACAATTTAAAATAAAAATACAAATATTGAGTCATAAAATACTAAGAGCATTTATTGTTAAAGTTTCCGTATTAGGTTACTTTCCCTATAGGGAAAATAGATAAATAATTGATAGGTTTATATATAAACCTATCAATTATTTAAAAGATTATTGATTGGTTTAACTCGAATTCACTGAAATTGATTTCTGGAAAAACTCAAATAATATTAATTAATCCAATATAAATTAATTAATGTCAATATACAATAAACACAAATTTATATTCAATACTCAAATTATTGATCTCATCGAAAAAGTTCACAATCTTGGCGTTATTTTTAAACACAAATCATGATATAGGAAAGTAACCTAATATGGACACTTTTATAATAAATGGTATTAACATTTATAACTCAATATTTTTATTCATAAATTATAATATATTAATATTATATGATTATAGATATTATTGTGATTTAAATCAAATTTGAAATTGTATTTAATCTTTTTATTCAATAGATAACGGGGGTGCACCCCCACGGACATGTCCGTATTTGTCACATATGTCCTATAGGATTACCATGCCCTATTATAATACGGCACCATGTGTTGTAATACGGAAAACCTATATACCACTAGATAAACTATATATTATTGATGAACCAATCAGATTAATAATAATTACATTATTTATCATTAATTTTATGAATAATTTAATATAATTTTATTAGTAATTAATTTATTAATTTTTATTATTTTATTAATTAATAATAAAAGTTAAGTACCTATATAATAATATTTTAGATTTAGCCTATTGGTGGTAATAATATTAAAACACACGGAATTTTTATTTAAATCAGAATAATGCACACGCTGCGCGCTGATTAGTTATAGGGTGTCCGTATTAAGACATTTAGAGTGTCGGTATTAGGGACTTATATGACCTCTAGATATATGCTTATAACTTAATTAATATTTGATAACAAATATAGAAATGATGTATATAATGTTTAGAATACTTAGGTTTTAATAATATATTGTTGTTTTTATATTATCGATACATTGGTATATTTTTGAGAATGTTTTAAGATAATTTAAAAACGTAATAAAAAATCAGTTTATTGGATATATCAGCACTATTTTAATTAATTAAAAAATAAAAAATACTTATTTAGACTATTTATATAATTATGAATATGTTATTCATTAAACTTTTTTTGTAGAATGTATAGTTACTGAGATACCGATAGTGTCAGTATTAGGGAATTGTCCGTATTCGGTTACTTTCCATTATCATTTATTTCAATACAACTACGAATTGTAAATTTCATCTTTACCGTATCCGTAAAATTCGTAAATCATATCACTTTTAAAACATGTAAATCAATAGTAACTAGTCTTCTATTATATATCTTCTATAGACTACTGTAATATTCTACTAATTAATCTCACAGTTAACTATCTAGATCCATTAGTAAAGTTGCAAACAATAGCAATTAGAGCGATATAAAACTTACCATATCTATCGATAAACAATGATATATGTACATACGTATGTACATACGTATTATTAGCCTGATGAAGAAACTGCATTGGCTCACATTTTCTTAGTACTAATAGTACGTAGTACGTACTATTCATAGTACTAACACATCTTGCCTACCATCATCGTACACCATCATACTTAGCTGAACTAATGCAGATACATATACAATAGACAAGCTTAGAAACGTCCATGTACATCGACTCAAAGCGGCCCCATTAAGCTTCAGTCAGCGTTAACACTATAGTGTTCTATAGAGATGGTATCGTAAGTTCAAATGAATGGAACAAGCTTCCCTTTTATCTTCGTGTAATAACTACTACGCTTAGTTTTAAAGCTAAGCTAACGACTTATTTATTCAGTGGCGACTGAACTTTATTAATTGTCATGATTTCTTTCTATATATAGAGTATATAGAATATACTATATACTGAATATGCACTATTGTTAATATTTATTATATTTAAATGGTGTTAAAATAAAATACTAATTTTTGTAGATGAATATTCCTTATAACCAGATATGATAGAATATATATAGAGTAGAGTATATATACTATATTATATATATATAGTATATAATATATTCTATATATTATATATAGTGACTATATTCATTATATATATATAAAGCGAGGTGATCTAAGGAAGATATAAGCTTTATAGAAGTAATACGGTGATATATCATTAGTAATCGAGGTCATTCGAAATACAGAAGCTCTATATAATTATGACGACTATAATGCTGCCATGAGAACAACTGCGTAACATAGCCCTTCTATTGGTGTAGCTTTATATTCGAAGTATACTTAGTAGTGATGTAAAGGATGCTTAAATCTAAAACATCGAAGCAGTCTCAGTATCAGTTACCTAAAGTCTCATCTCTGCTCGGGCTCGTTATTTTTCCGAAAAAAAAAGTATCGGCTCGGCATCAATAACCAAAAGTGTCGGCTAGGTATCATTTACATCACTATATATAGTGATTACAATACCTAGTATATAGTGTGTCACCTCGATGTATAGCCAACAGATACGGATAACCCCTCCCCGAAGTACGACAACGATGTGTATAACGAAGAGAGCTCGTCGATTATTTATAATTCAATTTCAAGCTATTCGTATTATTATAATTATAGTCAATTCTCGCTAACTCCGACTTCCGATAACTCAGAAAATCCACTGAATTATACAGTTTACGAGTAATAGTTAATGTTGTAGTTGTTACTACTTTTTATACTGATTTTATATCTCAGACAAACTACGAATCTAAGTTGATGGTAGTTTATCTAAAATAGTATAATATGTTAAAGAGTTAAGTTAAGTTAAAGTTCAGTTATGTTAAAGAGTATTTTTAATTCTTTTTTAGAATTATAAAACAGTAATTATCAACAAATTAATCGAATTATTAAAATAAATATGATATCCTAAACTTTCTAGAAATGTCTGATTGATATGCATTATATAATATAAACAACCATGTAAGAAATGATTAAAAACACTATAATCTGACATTTATATTAATTAAGTTCTGTTATATCTACAGTTAATGTGTATACATGTTATGAAGTCATTTCAATAATATACATTACATCATTATCATAGTAGATTGTATAATATATATATATATATTTTAAAGTAACTTTTGAGTTATTAAAAGTAATCCTACTTTCGTTAATTTTAGCCAGCCTGGGTATTGCAATTCTGTATGTTAACAGAACATAATCGTGTTATAACTGAGAATATTACCAGTACGATGGAGCGTATTCAATAACGGTCGGTCAGAATTCTATATCGCAATATATAACATAATTATATACTATATACATTTATTCAGCGACTACTAACTTATTACTTACACAAATAGTTATATTCAATCTATATACACGTATGATATGCATATCATAATTATTCACTATTTCACTCACTTTAATTAATTTTATTTTTAGCATTTTTATTTGTTACCATTTTTCGATTTATTTTTATTTACTATCACGTTGGCGTTAACAAATTATTTTATCAATTACAAAGTCTATAAATTAATAAATGATAATAATAATTTTTATAATATGTATTATTAATAATTATTATATGATTATAATCATTGACTCTAGATTATTATTCTAATAGTAATAAAATGTTAATTATTATTATAAGAAGAGGTATAGCTTATATGTATGTATATACTGTTAAAAATGAGGGTACAGCGAGTGCCCTTTTAGGGTGTAAGTAGTGTCCCCATAGCCGTACTCTAATTAGGGTACAATTTGAATAAATACGATCAGTATACTGATATGGTATACCCTAAAAATGAACAAACTGTACCATAACGAATTGTAGCTGGTTATACCCTAATTATATGATATCGTGTACCCTAATGCAACTGTATGATGTGTAAATATAATAATCACGTACCCTAATATTTAACATATATGTACCCTACAAATATATATATATATTGCACCCTAGTCAGTTTAAAAGTCGTGTACCCTATTTAGGGTACATGGTAAATTGTTGTGATATGTTAACAATCTGTACCCTATACATTGAATTCGCTGTACCCTAATTTTTAACAGTGTATATATATTATTAATTTACTATATTAATAAATTATTCAAGAAACAATAATTAATTATAATAATTAAATTAATTATAGATTAATTAAATACATAGGCCTAAAGCAATTTAAAATATCACAATTATTACATATATATATATATGTATGTATTAATATATTATAATAATTGAATAAACAAAATTATTTATTTAATATTTCTGTTGCATTCGAAAGTATACTTTTTAAATATTCGCTTACTTCGCCACTCTGATTTTCGTTATTGAAATCTGAATTTCTATACAAAATATTGAATAAATATATTATAATGTGTATTTATATATTTATATATATATATATATATTGTTATTGTTATTTTATTTTTGTGGAGTCCTTTCATCCCATCCAGGAACTCTAATTTCACTTCGGAGCCGCTCTCTTGTTAAGTCATCCATGGTGTTAACGAGAACCGATCATTTATGTATACACAATTATATAAGATCACTTGTAAATATTATTTTTAGACCTATTGTAATGGTCCGGACGAGGCTCGAACCCGTATCCTACGGCTTGTGTGTCTGACGCCTTAGCCAACGATGGATATATATATATATATAAGTATATACCTTTTGCTAGCGGTGCCTGGTATCTCCGTAATCGGATGTTTAGTTTGAGATTGAAGTGAATGTCGAACCGCTTCTCCGTGACGCATGTTCTGGATCCCGTCGGCCAGTTTCCCGGGCAGTACGGGCACCACCAGGTTATCGATAATCATATCGGTCACCGTCAGAGGGGGCTCTTCTCGCACGTAGCCTCCCTTTCGTAGACTTCCCGCCGATTTCAGCGACCCGCCACCGCTACCTCGTTTCCCCGCCACCGCCACCGCCACCGCCACCGTCGCCTCAGCGCTTTCCCCCGGTTTACCGCCGTCGTTACCCCGCGACAGGGTGGAGAAGATGCTCGGTATACGCTGTTGTACGGTCTCCTCTATGCGGTCCACTATAACCGACCGGATGTGGTCCTTGATGCAGCGCCGGAACTCGCTGTCGAAGAATTGACTGGCCGCCTTGTCGCCTTTGATGTGGTCGGGTTGCTTTACGCCCACCGTGGTTTTGCTGATGGATCGCGATTCTATGTTCTCGAGGATCGACTTTCTACGGATTACGAAGTTAACGGTTTATTAATTCGTTACATTAATTAATAACTTAAATAATATGTAATATATTATAGATGATTTCGATACGCGTATAAATATGATCACACCTATAACTAGATGTTAATAATTATAAATAACATTTATTAAATATTTTATTTTTCTTGTGTTACCAAATTAACGCTAATATCTAGCACTTAATACTAACGTTACAGCGTACAATGTATACATTGTATACAGCGTACAATGTATACGGTATACAGTGTACGCCCGGCGTACAGTTGTCGTTGTTAATGTATACATAATCACAATAACAATACTATAGTATATATAACAATTAGTTATAGATATTATATATAAATCCTAATATGTGCTTTAGTGATAACGTGACCATGACGTCATCGTTGGTACTAACACTATTCCGATGACGAAACCGAACACCGCCGAATACAGCAGCAACGTGTTCATCAAAGTGTCGTACAGGAACATCTGAAACATGGCGAATCGTCACGCTACTCGGTTGTCACGTGATATTAGCAATTCACCACCGCGTGGTCGTACGGGTAGACGCAGGCGTAGTCGTATAGGGTAACCAAGTATGTCAATATATTACGAATTATAGTATTTTAATTTTGAGATTTAATTTCGTGTGCTTATTTACAAAACAACGCAGAAATTAAATTAATCTAATTTATTTATTATGATATAATTATTATGTAAGAGGCAGTTGTCGTATATTCGTATACGATTGTACTATATAGCAGGGGTCGCGCTAATGTGCAGTCAATGCAAAAATGGGAAGTCAATAATTTATTTGTGCAGTCAATTTTTCAATTTTGTGCAGTCAATTTTTCAATTTTGAACAACAATATTTGTATTATTCTCATTAATTTTTGAAGGCATTATGTAAGATAATAGATAAAAGAAACCATTATGAAGTATCTAAGTTATGAATATCATAATAAATATATTATTGCTTATCAAAAAAAGGATAAAACAATCAGATAAGATACAACAAACAAACTATATATCAAATGAAAATAGTGATTTAGCTTATAATATAGGATCGTTATTGATCATGGTGTATTATTATTCAAGGAAGTTGGTTTTACCTGAATATTCTTTCCCTGCTAGAGCAGTTGTGAATATGATGGCAACAAAATTCATATATAATTCTGATGATAATATTATTACGAATACTTATTTATAATATATATCGCCTCATACGCAAAAATAATTATTATTAATTATAATAGATATATACACCTATGTGGAAATATTACAAAAAAAAATTAAAAATACTACTGGAATAACTCTTCGGTCAGACTGTAGTGTAGACATGACACATGTTGATAAGATACACACACTTGCGAAATTAATAGATAAGGTTGGAAACGAATCGCTTATATTGTTAAGTGTAGGAGAACCTTTGGAACTTTGAGCTCGTGGGATATTTAACACAATGATTAAATCAATGATAAATCTTCTTGGAAGTAACGTAACAAATTTAATAATGAAAGAGGTTTCGTCGTTTGTGACATATGGCACATCTGTAAATACAGGACATAATAATAATTTATGGAATATATTTCAAGAGTATATATTGGAGAAGTTCAGCGAGCTCGTAGCTCCTCTACTTGCAATATGGTGTTGTGCAAACAAGCCAAGTCTGGCATGGAAGGCAGCAAACAATGAAATACCAGACATTAAAAATATACTAATGCCATTAAGTGATATTTCATCATATTTCGCTAAATATGGATTCAGGTGCAGAGAGTTAAAAAATATTGCAGAGTACAATAACCTTATTGTTTGCTCATTTCCAAAAATATTTGAAATACGATGATGTTAATTCACTCATCAACTAGATGAAAGAATATTAAAATCGTGGAATGCATTAATAATGTATTTTAATTCAATGACATGTAATGAAGCCTATGGATTTTCAACGTACCTTTGCAATGAACATAAACGTCATCTATTATCCATACAACTTGCTTTATGGCCGATGTAGTAATTATATTTTCTCGATATCAAGAAAGATGCAATCCGATTCGACTACGATATGTGATATTCAGCAACAACTTAATGATATTGAGGTTTGTCATATTTATATAATTAATAATGCATAATACAATGCCTATGAGAGATATATCTGAAATAAAAGTAGAATTATAAAAACTTTAGTAAATAATCTTAAGGAGATTTTTACATCAGATGAAAATATATTTTCAAAACTTGAACATTTTATTAAATTAAAATAATAAGTAAACATAAAGTAATTACATACTTTGATAAGTGCGTATTTGAACTTAATGGAATTAGCCTTACAATATAACCATTTATTATTGCATTCAGAATTAAGTTCTTAAGTATTAATTAATATATATAGAAAATACAATCTTCGTGAACTTGTTATAAAGCTATCAAGGATATGTATGAAATAGACATAAAATATACCATATATGGTATATATAACATACATTTATTATTTTTTAGCTTGGAAGAATTGTCTACATTGTGTTGTACATAAAGTAGAATTATGGGCCCTAAACCAAACAGTTCCGATGTGGAATGAATTATATTTGCAAATAATTAAGTCTGTATATAGAAATAGAATGAAAATAGAAACTGAGAATAATCAATTATGTATTCATTATAATATACTGGATCTTTAAAATTAGAATACAAGACCTGCGGTATTAGCTTAGTTAGTTATTTAATTAAAAAGTCATTAATACTATTTTAGCCATCATTTAATGACATTTAATGACATTTCAAATTAACCTAACATTTTTAGGATAAATAAACGAAATAATATACAACACGAAAGATATCTCTTTGTTCGAGCATAGTAAAATACAAGAGTATTTCAAGGGAATTTTGTCAAGTGCAGGAAAAAATAAAGGAGAAGAAGAAAATGAAATTCTTTTTAAAACAATAAAATTATAAATATAAAACTATACGAAATACTAGTTATATCCTACTATTGATTTACATGTTTTAAAAGTGATATGATTTACGAATTTTACGGATACGGTAAAGATGAAAATTTACATTTCGTATTTGTATTGAAATAAATGATAATATAAGGGAAAGTAACCGAATACGGACAGTATCGATATCTCAGTAACTATACATCCTACAAAAAATGTTAAATGAATAACATATTCCTAATTATATAAATAGTTTAAATAAGTATTTTTTATTTTTCAATTAATTAAAATAGTGCTAATATATCCTTTAAGATATATTACTAGTTGTGGTGAGATAACACCCATACTAGTGGCTCCCCGATGTTGCGGATAGGGGTACGGACATTATAAATAATGGCTAACTATGTAACTTAATAAGCAGTGCCGGACAAAATACTGAATACTCTTTGGAAAGGTATCGAATATCATAAGCCACCCGTCCAGAGTTACGTCAATGCATCGGAAGCAGGGTGATGGGTGTGGTAAAACTAACTTGACTTCCTTCCACATAAATTCTCTGAGGAATACTGCTAGCAGATGTATGGAGTGGCGACCGCATCTGCTATATCAGCCATTGAAAGCCAATGTTGACACAAAACCAAAACCAACATTCATGCCGCATCGCTCGTCGCGCGGACAAACAAGGATCGGCTCCTACAATTCCATCTCAGGTTGCAGTCTTAAAATTAACTAGTGAGAAAACCAATAAATTCTTGAAGACAACTCAGATATTAACTATCGGAACTAGGAATGTACAAACGCTTCAAAAACAAGGAGAAATCTATGAATTCATCACCTCAGCTGAAACTATAAAACATGACATTATATGCATCCAAGAACACAGATATATCCATTAGAGAACAAAGGTTTTAAAACTGGATACTGTTGACATGTTCTGCGTGGAGAAACTTAATAAATGCATCTAATGGAGGAATCGGAATGTTAGTAAATCAGAGTACATATCTAGTGTTGAGATGATAACCCCGCGAATTATGGTAAAAAGCTTTCAAGGAAACCCTCAAATGACAGTAATATCTTGTTATAGCCCGACAAATGTAAGCAATGAAACTGATGCCGAAAGATTTTATTCTGACCTATCATCACTGATAACAAGTACCGAAGCATAACGTTCTGATAATTGGGGGGCGCTTTCAATACCCATCTAATTATCCTATCATCAAAACAGTAATAGAAACGGATAAATGTTTAAAAATCTTCTTCTCGAAAATAAACTATTATGCCTAAGTAAACATTTCCAGAAAATACAAGGTCAGACTTGGACATATAAAGCACCAAACTCTAGCATATCATAAATCGATATGTTATTATTAACAAAAAGTGGAAAAATAGTGCAAATAATTGTAGAGCATATCATTCTTTTGTAAGTTTCGCCTCAAAATTGAAACAATTGAATCAATTGAAACGCCGAAACAATTGAATTGTTTCAACTTAAATAAGACAAACACTCAGACAAAATTAGAATAAAAAGAAAAATAACAAACATTATGACCTGAGCAGCCTAAAGAATAACCCTTAAATACGAAAAGCATTCAATATAAAAGTCAAAATCAGATTCGAAGTATACCAGAGCAATTCATCTACACTAACTGCTGATACATCGTACAAACATTTCGAAACTGCATGTAAGGAAATAGCTAAAAACATAATACCACTTAAACCAAAGCTAAAGAAAAGAATATCATGGGAAACTATAGATATATACAATAAGTAAAAGAAACTAAAAGAACCAGCACACCAAAGAGATTCACACCCAACAATGGAAAATATTAGAAAATTCAAGAGAGCACAAAAATAACTTAGGATTTCCTATGAAAAAGAACAATCTGAATACATCCAAAAAAAGATAGATGAAATACAATGTGTTGTAAGAAACCAAAAATCAGCAATATTACGGACAAAATGTAAATGAGGTAAGTGGGAGAAAAAACTCATGCAGATCAAAGATTAAGGCGAAAAATGATAAAGAACGGGTGAATCTATGGCACAAACATTTTCAAGATGTATTGGGTAAATAACCCAGAATTACAGAAAATGAAGAAATATCAAGAATTGTACACTGTGAATTAGACATAAATAAAGGACCTTTCACTTCTGATGAAATCGATAAGGCAGTGAGAAACATTAAAAATGGTAAAGCTGTAGATCTAGATTAAATACCATTGGAAGTCTGGAAGCTAGAAGCATTTAAAGACATACTATTACATTTATGCAACATTGTATATAATCAGGATCCTATACAGAGATGGAACGAAGGATGTTTACTACCATTTCCACAAAAAGGAAACATAGCCAATACTGAAAACTACAGAGGGATAACTCTTACACCAATTGCCACGAAGATCTACAATTTATTGATATTAAATAGAATAAGACCGAACATTGATCATATTCTTAGAAAAAACCAAAATGGGCTCAGAACTATCAGATCCACAAACGTCAAATACTAACGGTGTATAATCGAAGGAGTAAAAATCAAGAACCTACCTGACATATTACTTTTTATTGAATTTTCGAAAGCATTCGATTCAATCGACAGAAATAAAATGAGAGACATACTTCTCGCTTATGGAATACCAAAAGAAGTTGTTAACGCGATACTGATATTATATATTAACACACGTGCTATGGTCAGTTATATCTCACCTGATGGAGACATCCATTTCTTTAAGATTACAACCAGCGTTCTGCAAGGAGATACTATCGCACCATTTTGTATATCATCTGCCTTGATTACGTACTTAGAAACTTAGAAATCCATTGATTGTAATACAGAACTAGGATTACAAATTACTGATAGAAAGAGCACAATATACCCTGAGGTCAACAAAACAGACGCATATTACGGAGATGATATTGCCATCACTACAAATAATCTCAGAGAAGCAAATTCACTATTACATAGCATAGAACAGTCGGCTAAAGAAATTGGACTCCACATTAATGTCGATAAAACTGAGTACATGACATTCAATCAACATAATACTATACGAGATGTAATTAGTTATTTGTTATTATCAAGTTAACGATTTTAAATACCTTGGCAGCTATATCGCATCTACAGAATACGATATAAATGTCAGAATAGGAAAAGTTTGGTCTGCATTAAACCAGTTAACTAATATATGGAAATCTAGATTATCAACAAACTTGAAGAGAAACTTCTTCAGAGCAACAGTTGAGTCAGTACTAGTATATGGAGCAATTACAGACATTAACATCAACACTGGAGAAGAAGATCGATGGTGCCTACATGCGCATGCTACGAGCCGTCCTGAAAGTGTCTTGGAGAGAGCATATGACAAACAGAGAGTTTTATAACAATATTACAAGAATACCAAGTTCAATACGTGAACAAAGAATGCACTTTGCAGGACACTACTGGAGAAGCAAAAATGAGCTAGTTAGTGATGTGCTACTAGCAAATTAGATATTTAATGGTAGATCACTTGAAATTCTTACATAATTCATATTTAAAGAAAATACTGCTACTCTTGAAACATACACAATGATCTCAATAAAGTATTGATCATCTTCAATAAATATATTGTAAGAATTGCAACTAAAATATTATTACAAATATATTGAAATATGTAATAATTTATTAAATGATAGTAACATTTTAGATTTTGAGAAGTAATTTAGAAAAATAGTTATATAATAAATATGAAATACATATATGTGCATATTAAAATATAGAATCTGCCATCACTAATTAGGTGACAGAGGTTAATATACTCTTTCATTAATAACAGTCGTAAATAATTTGAGATACGATTATCTAATTTCTCAATAAATCTATGATACACAATAAAAATAATTGTATGAGACATATATTTTATTAGAATAAATTTATAAAAATTAAAATTATTAATATTAATTTTAAGCTGCGTTCACATATAGCGATTTTGCTTGCAAAATCGTCGAGACAGAATTTTGCATACTATTTTGCAGAAAAATACTCAGCAAAATCACAGCGATTTCGCCGGAGTGTTCATACCTAGAAAACATTTTCGTCCTAAGATTTTCATCTACGATGTTGTCGAACTTTGAACGTTACACTTGCGATAATACAATTATTTATTATTTCAATTATAAATTTATTTTATTATTATAAAATTTGATTTACATACTTTGTTACGTTTATACTTAAAGATAATAGTCGTATAAATATAACATGAATTTATCTACATTTTCTTTAAATTATAATGCATTTCATAAGTATAAGTATTACTCAAATTATAATAATAATAAAATTAATAATAGAAAAATTATAACAAAATATTTATTAAGTGAATATTTTAATATAAAAAGAAATAAAAGACATCCAGTGCTATTTCCTGCAACAGCTTGTTTTTAATTATTTTATTATAGTAGTCCCGATTCGCGGGATCCCATAAACATATGTGACTCTCATAAAACAAGATTATATTTGATACTTTATTAATTTCTTCCGAAATTTTTAATAATGCTTATTTATTGTTTATCAATAATTATAGAAAAGTCTGCGTTTGGACACAATTTTGCACATATAGCAAACATGTTTGCTATTCATTTTGCTGCGATTTTGCTCGTGAATGTTTTTTGCTGCAAATTTTGCCATGGTGTTCACCTGGCGATTTTGTTCGTCGTGATTTTTGCTGCAAAGTCGCTATATGTGAACGCAGCTTAAAATGTTCAGGAAATAATCAATATAACATATATCCACCATATCCTATATCTTTATTCTGTGTTATAAAAGCATTATTTTAATTTAACAAAAAATTTAATTATTTGTAATTAATGAACATATTTATATTAAACTTTATATATATATATTTCTAAACTTACTAACCAGTACTAATATTAACTTACTAACACATAGTGTATAAATATAAATTAAATAAACAATAAATATATTTCAATTTTATTAAAAAAACTTACCATAAAATATAGAATAATTTTACTAAAAATAATGTTGTTTATACACTAAACATATTACAGATTATTCTAATAAACGCTAGACGATCATGAACTCTGGGGTCACAGGTTCATGTATGTATATATATATATATATATATATATATATATATATACTATAATGACGATGTTGATGATGGTGTTTTCAGGTCGATAATATAAGATGATATAAAATAGTGTTCTTGCGTGAGGAAAACTCTTATTTAAAACTATTTAGTGACAATGGCACTATACGTATCGAAACATCTAACAATCGATACGTGCGTAATGAGGGTGTGGATAACAAAAAGGGGGCGTGGCTACATCAGATTACATAATGTCTTCGGTTCGCATTTTCTTCATCGGCGGTTGTTTAACTTGTACGCTGCAGGGTGGAATGGAGTAGAAATAAATAACAGGTTTTAATTGAGGTAGAGAGACTTCGAGAGATCGACAGATAGAGGTCGTACTAACTTTACGGGTCTTCTAACAACTTGCTTAGAAGGAGAAGATGGAGTGCCAGTCTCTGTATGATATAAATATGTACGTTGTAATACCAGTTAACTCGAGACACAACATATATATATAATTGACTACATAAATCAACGACATATATGATATATATATAACAATAATTGATATATCATAATTAATATTATTTAAAACGTAATATAGTATGTTGTAGATGGCGCTAGTGTCCAACCTTGAAGCCATCTGACTTGAGTGGCAGGACCGTATCCCTTCTCGTTACGGGCGGCGATACGGAAGATAATGGCCGGCTTAGTGGACATGTCAATCTGAGCAGAGGTCAGCGAGGGAGAGGTCACTACGCAGGAAGCAGTGTTTCCGCAGTAGACACGAACGAATGCCAACTGTGTGAAGGTCATGCATAAGCATTAAGTATATATATATACAATAATTATTATTTATTAGATTTTTTATTCGAATAATAAAATAAGTAGGCATATATGTTGCGTTCTAATTTCTCCTAAAGGGTTTCTAAGTAAGACATTTCAATTGTTAATGCCGAGTGAACAATAACACTAATAAGTTACGGTATGCATAGCATCGGTAAACAAACCTGAGAAGTTTGACCTTGGTTAGAGTTTCTGACGGCTAAGTAAACAGAGTATTCAGTGATCACACCGGCAGTGTTCTGAGGAGGTTCCCAGGAGAGATGCGCTCCTTCGTTACTCTGAATGGCAAGTATAATCAATATTAATTATAATCGTAATTTATTCGAAGACATTTTATATTTCTATTCTCCTGTTTATATGTGTATTGTAAAAATAATATTTTATAATGTTGTAGCCCATTATTTTTGTATGCGTTAGTAAATATATATTAGTTATACAGCTAAAGATAGAGTGGTAGGGTAAGGAGACCTTACTGATCTTAATGGCGGATGGTGCACCGGGGAATCCTGGAAGACAGGTTTTAAAGGCGGATATCTCAGAGAAGGGACCTCTTCCGCATACATTGATGGCAGCCACGCGGAACTTGTAGGCTGTTCCAGGGATGAGCTCTTGTCTCTTTAGCAGGCTGTGGTCGGGTATTCCTACTACGTCGATGTCCTGCTTGTGCGTAGGAGAGATGTGTGTTAGAGGAGTGCTGCCATCTAGTGGGGGGGGGGGTACTTACATCGGCGGTGGAACTCTTATTGTCGTTGGGAAGGTGGTAGTGCTGTACGATGCAGTTAGTGCTCTTAATGATGCCCACATCAAACCATAGGTTGAGGTCCTTCTTTACGGGAGACTGGGGAATCTGTTATGTAAGATGACGATGATGTAACATGTTATGATGTAACAGGTTATGATGTAATAACCTTGATTTGTTCAGCCTTAGTAGGAGAGTCTGTGAGTTTAGAGATACTACCATTGAGATCCGCGTTGGGAGAGGTAGCGGGAAGTAAAGATGAAGAGTTCAGTGAAGCTGTGTGTGCCGGGGGTGGTAGTATGTTACAGGTGCTAGGAGGAGAGGTTAGTAAACATACCTGATAATAGATCTGGCTTGACCTCAGATGAAGGAGGAAGACTGGTAATGTTGTCAAGGTCAGGAAGGTCGTTCATAGCTTCAGACATCTCATCCAGTTTCGCAATATCCATCTGCGAAGGCGTATCATCGACGGGTTCCGGAAGAGTGGGAGGTGCTTCAACCACCGCAACGGGGGCAGCAATCATGGTAACTGGTGCCGGGATTGGGGTCAATGGTACCGGTTCTACGGCGGGGACTGCAGCTAAGACGGGCTGAGGTTCTTCTTCGGCAACCTGTAGAGCAGTGGCCTCTTCGGGGGTAGGTTCCGCTCCAGTGAGTTCGGGCTGTTCCGGTTCCTGTACGTCTTCCATGGGCTGTTGTTCCATTTCAGTGGGCGCTTCGAGTTGCGGTTCTTCTGCGACCGGAACATCATCGGTTAATTCAACGGACGTGGAATCAGCTAATTCAACGGGTGTTGAGGCATCGATTAATACAACTGGAGCGTCGTCGGTGGTTAGTTCATCAGCGGCAGACATTTCTGTATCGGCTACAACAACAGCTGTGGGTTCAGCGGCAACAACAATGTCACAATCACCTTCTTCTTCATCATCTGCTCCGTCAACCTGTATTGAGATCATCGGGTTAACATTAGTAGTAGTAGTTTGATAGCAAGAGGGAGATAATATAACGTACCGGTATATATCAATATTATCACGGACTAATGAGTAGATGTTTAACTAGATATTAATATTGTATGTATGATAAGTATGATTCTAGAGATTTCTACGACAATTGATATATATATATGTCGAAACATAACACAGTATGATAAGGTCAAGTGGTCACGCCACTAACCTGTGAGATAGGCTGCTCGTCGTACTGCCCATCTATTTGCATAGGCATGGCGGCATTGAGGTCAGCTACCGCCTGATCCTCTTCGCTTTGTCTAACTGTAGTCATAGGTCGATTAGGGGTCATCGCTAGGTGGGGAGAGAGACAATGAATTAGACATGGGTAGTGTAGAGTGACATTTGTTATATGTATATATTACTAGAAAACAGTTATCCACATTTATAAATATACTATCATACCAAGGACAGGACGTGTCTGATACCCTGCAATGGCAATATTATCCATTACATTCTGTGATTTGCACACCGGAATATTAATTTGTCAGTGGTATATCCGGTTATAGATTATAAAGAACTGTATTTGTGTGTACAATTAATGAAACATGTATTCGCAAATCAAAATTCAATAAGATATAATCAGTCGCCAACAAATATTAATTTCCAATAATAAAGTTATGCTAAGATGTTTACCACGTCCAGTCCCCGATGCTGCAGTCTATTATTAGTTAGTAACACACACACACACACACACACACACATAGAGAGAGATAAAGAAGCACACACATAGACAAGCACACACGATGTTGTTCATACTAGCAACACTAACCACTGACTGTGGCGACTTTAGCGAAAGTCGTGTTTCTAGCCATGGCTGTAACGTTGTTCACTGAACGGGAGAGAAGGGGTGGTGGTGGATTAGACTCTGTTAAGAGGGGGGCGGGGCAGTAGAGTTTTATATATGCATGCAATAATGTCTAAATGGATTTCTCATAAACCATCTGTAGAGTTTCTAGAGTTTCTATGTAATAAATAATAATACAAACCCCACTTCTTTTATTTATAATTAAATATAACACTATATATATATACAATAAACATATAGATATACACCAACCGCTAGTGTTGCCGGTAGTGGTGACGATGATGACGTTCTTCTGTTGACCCGAGATAGTCATCATCTGTTGGGGAGGCTGACCAGCCATCTGAGATGTACGACTGTTCACTACGATATACTGGCTTTGGCCGGCCTTACCCTGGGGTAAAACCCCGGCCGGTATGATGCGTTGACCGGTCTGTTGCTGCTGCAGCGGCTGTACCTTCTGTTGGCGCAGCAACACCTGTTGACCTTGTTGACCTATCTTTACGATGGTGGTGGCGCCTTGCGTTACGACTTTACCCTACGTGGGTGAATTAAGGTTTTAGTATCGAGTAGTTATAGTAACGATATGTGATTGCCTTATTATTAATAAGTTATAAATACGAACATTATTTATACAATGTTATTAATTAGTTAAATACTAATCACAACGAGAAATATATATTATACAATAAATGATATGTTCGATAAGCTCTATATAAAGTATATACAACCTAGATAGGGATTAAACCTGCACTGGAGTTATGTTGTTTGATTTCACGATGGTCATTTTGGGTGCGGAAGTCTGTTGTATCATTTGACCTTGAGGGCCCTTCACCAAGGTGACAATCTGTGGTTGCGAGGCGGTACCTTGCATGCCTTGTTTCTGAACTGTGACCACGTTTCTGATTCCACCCTGATTGGCTAATTAACATAGTGAATTATGATATAGACACCTTAATATATATCATAATAGATATTACGTTAAAATTAATTAATATTACGAAATTAAATTGCTAATTTTTGATTACGGAAAATTAAAAGATTTATTTAATACTAAATGAAATACTTTCCAAGACTGCTATGTTTTAGTATAAGCATCAACTCACCTCTTACGATATTAGCCTGACCTGGAGTGGTAACTATACGCTGAACAACGCTCTGCATCGGGGAGACTACAAATAATGGGCGTACGAGTGTTATACGAGTGTGCAGGTGGTTTACACTACGCGAGTTATAGGTACCTATACGTTGCTGATTCAGGGTACGAGAGACCATGCGTACGGGTGTACGACCTTGAACCGGCGTGACCTTGATGCCGGATGTCTGGGTGATAATGCGTTGAGGAACATTCTGGATGATCGTGGGCTGACCTGTACCAGCTTGTATATTGACCACCTGTAGATTAAAATCGAGTGAAGTGTTACAAATTTTGCATTTAGATGATAAATTGTGCATAAAATAATTGATATCATTTTTGGCACTCTCACATTTTTTAGGAAACACCGTTTTCTTACATTATAATGATAATTATCAGTATGAAAATTAAACCAAATCGTTTACATTTATTTATTTTATATTATCTTCTGTATATATATATATACTGTATCATGTGATCCTACAGATAAATAAAATAACTTTATTTAAAGAAACACAATTATTATGATTTAGACTGACATCGGCCCCCAATATGTCACGTGACTAACCGAGAGTTAAAGTAAACAATGCGTATAGGGCTTATATAATATCATATTAATATATAAACATAGGGTATTGTGATATGTATGTATATATAAAACAGGAATTCACTACTTCGTGAATACTTTACTAAGAAATATAAAGCCAGCCGCGAAATGTTTATTTTAACTTTTGTTTGACACGTGACTTATTGGGGGACGATGTCAGTATTCAGCATTATTATGAATATTACAATTTTATACTAGTGTAACTAATTGTTTACTCAAAATCATAAATTTATTATAACTATACATGTATAAATTTAAAAAAATGTAAGAGTTATAAATTATAAATAGTATTATAACCTTGAATACTATTTTGTTTTGCTACATATAAATAATTACTTATAAATAAGAACATATATATATATAAAATAATATGTTCATATATAGTTACAATAATTGTTAACATACAATTTCTATTGAAGCAATATAATAAACTAAGTCCTATTTTGTATGTCTATTTGTATATATAATATAATACAGGACACAAAGATACTAGCTCAGTGAATAGATCTCTGTAAGCTATACATTGTATAGACCTGTATGTATGTGGCATCTATTCACATGCAGTGTGTATGCAGTGTGTGTGTTACTAGTAATATAGCTAGCCAGTAGTTGAGCCTTAGTACAAACCTGTGTTGCCTGAGAAGAACCGGTCTGAATGAGTTTCATCGCTTGACCAGAGGCCGGAATAGGTTGCGGTTGCTGTATGATACGGGTGTTGGTGATGGGCACAGACCGCACGGGTATGGGGCTAATGTTCCTCATGTGTTGCACCCCTAGTATGCCGGGGTTAGTTAGCCCCGCGGGACGTATGATCGTCGGAGTTTGGCGGTGAGGTTTCATTTGATTGATAGCCAGAGTAGGGGTCACCATCGTCGGGGTCAAGGTAGTTGTAGTCGGGCTAGCGGAGGGTGGTACATCGTACTTCTGTAGCTGGAGTAGATAGGAGTCGGCACTGGGTACCGCTCCCCAGCAGATGTCCAGGGTGTTGGTGCTGGCACGTACGAGTTGAACACGGGGTGGTGCTATCGGCTTCTCAGTTTCCAGTAACCATAGATCTTTAAAGCATACCTGATAGGTGGTGGGGTCATCGTCGTGGTAACTAGATATATCAATTAGAGTGGTGGTGGTGGTGGTAATAAGTAGATATATTCAACTATAATATTAATCATAATATAATATATTATTATTAATATTATATCTTCAATATACGATACTACTATATAGGATATTTTTAATACAAGCACCTATACTTATAGCTTCTGAATACCATCAGTATATTGTATCGCTAACCTGGTTATTCCACGCTTTACGATATCCATCGCGGCCAGACCAGATGTACAGCCTCTTGTTGATAGCGACGGCGCAGTGACCAGCTCGGGGTCGGGGTAGGGCGTCCTCAAACACCTCCATCGACAGGTTCTCCCAGGTCATCGTATCTACCAGAGAGAGAGACGTTAGCTTAGGAATAAGAGTTAGTATAAATGTATATTTAATGGGTGACAGCGATCGAAAAGATTCCATCGTATTTGAATCCTTTTAGGACTAACATATGCATATACTATAATAGTAGAGAACATATAATTAATTAATACAAAATAATTCGTATTATTATATCCGATTTAATAATTTGTACAATCAATTTAAAACTCGAGATATTCTACGCAATGTACTCGTGTATTGTGGATTACCTAAATTCAACGAAGCGAGTGAATTCGTACATTTCCATTCCTTCTCGTGAGTGGCGACTTTGACATCGTCCAGAACCAGGGGCACCCAACCCCCAAACACAAACATGCGGGGCCCGATAACGGTGGCAGAGTGCAAGCTCCTCGGTAGCGGGGGGATACCGTTGATAACGGGCTTAGTCCACGAGAATGTCTCTGTATCGACGATGGTGATAGAGGTGAATATTTCGCGCAGTAGTATTATTAGTGACCATCTCATTTCCGACTCGAGCAACTCAAGTTAATCGTATGAAAAGGTTAATACTGAAATAGTACTAGATTTTTTTTAGTATTGTATTTATTTTTAATATATATATATATACTATATTATGTCAGTTATAATAGCAGTTCGGAAATAAGTTGTATTCCTAGCTAGAAACCTAGATTGAGTTGCCATAGGTCTCCCAGTCGGCAGCCAGACATTCCTCCATAAACAATCAGTCGTTTGTAGCCGATCTTCTCACTGCTATCGATAGCTATGGAAGAGTGAGATTCTCTGGGAGGAGGAGCCTGACCTGTCAATCAAATCGAGATTAGCATATGTACACAACCGAGCACGCATTAGTGTACAAACCTAGAGTTTCCGGATACTCCCAGAACAAATTTGTATTGTTAGGTTTCAACTCGAGGGTATATAAATCGTTTAAGTATCTGTATAATTAATGTTCACATATATTTATATAATTACACTTGATATTCAACTGACCAAAAATATTTAAAAGATGAATCATATTTTGAAGCCGTTAATCAAAATGAGAACACAATATGTATTCATATTTATACACAATGAAAAAAGAAAAACTTCAAATGCATAATTAAGTAATTTATAATTATTGAAATAAATACGTATATTAATAGGTAATAGGAAAATCGAAGCAAACCTAGGGATATTATTCTTAGGATCTTCGCTCTCATTGGCCAGACCACCAAACAGATAGATGCAGTTGTCCAGCAGATTGAAGCTGTGTCCCAGACGAGCACAAGGGGCGAGGTGGTTTTTGGGGGCGCGAGGGTTGAGACGTTTCCATTCCCAACGCGACGCCTGCAACTCGTACAGTTCATCGCTGTACTTGCCAAACTCTATCATACCTGGGTTAAGGAACAAGTACATTATGCGTGTTACCTCCAGTGGACTGTGTTAATGCTAGGAACGATTGAATGATCATTTGAATCGTATATTCAGACTGAGTAGTCTTAATTTGCTATAATATATTTACAATTAATTCCATTGCACATCCACTATATTTTAACTATAATAAATCACCAAGTATTAATCTTTATAATTCTTGAGTTAATTATATATTTTTTAATTTCCAAAAAAAATTTATTTAAAAATAAAAGATTTTATAGATATATTTTATTTATCTACCATACTATGTGAAATATAAAAGTACATAATAAAATAGTTAAAATAAAAATAATTAGAATATTCAAATAAATATGTTTTACAATTACTAGAATTTAACTTAATTTAATAACAATTATAATTACTATCTATACCAATTATTTACATATTATATAATTTAAAATAAATATCTATCATTTAAAATATTAGTAATTTAAAAATAAAATTGTTAACTTTCTTTAAAAAAATATAAGGTGCATTATCATTCAATTTACTCTATAATTTCAACTATACTCCACTCATCATATGTTTTTATTATACGAGTGGATTAGAGTTTAGAGTAAAGTTACCGATATTAAATTAATTTTAGGAAACCTATTAATATTTTACATATATTTCACATTATACGTCAATAGTTAGTATCTTTACACAAGCGCGACTAGTTAACATGAACAGTGAGAACACTAGTATACTTTAACAAACCTCCAAAGATAATGATACGAGTGCCATCGCAGACAAATCCGTAGGCAGCACATCCTGGTGGAGTGTCTCCAGTAACTGCCGGCACAAACCATTGAGAGGTTGCTGTTTGTATTGGATTCATACATTGTTATTAAATACCATATACACATATTTTATACTACTGTATCGTATGAGTATATTTAAAAACAAACATAATAATTAACGATAACAATATATTTAATAAATTAACGATTTAAATTCATACAAAATATATTGTTTTTATAAGTATGTATTTTATACAAGTAAGATATTTTTTCCGCATTAAAATTAAATTAAATTATTATATAAATTTTGTTTTCATATATATATAAAGATGAGCCAATTATTTTGATCAACATTATATATAAATTGATATCATAAATTATAAATTATAAATTTTAAAAGAATTAATATAAAATTGATATGGTAAAAAGAGGAGAACAATAACAAAATTATTTATTTTTAAGTATAAATTATAAATGAACGAATTATAGCAAGATCTATTTTCAATTTTAAATTATGAGTTAAGATAATATTTATTTTTTTAAATAGAGAAATTATAAAGTATTAATCAAAATCATTTTTAATGTTTCCGATTTAAATATAGGTATGAAACATTAAAAACTATATAAAAACATATATAATATAGAATGAATAACAAACGAGAATAACATATTAAAAGACGCTGAAACAATGTTACCGGAAAAGAATCAGATTCAGTCGCAGCACCGTAACCCTATTGCAATCAATACGATGAATACCATATGTATTAAATTTAATGCATACACATGCATTTGTCTTTACCTATTCATAGAATATAGTTCCTCTTTAATTTCATTATATATAAATTATATAATATAATAATACAAGACTAATATTATTTGTAATAATATCGTTATAATTTGATGATTTTCGATATCTGAAATAAATTAAATTGATTATATAAAAAAGCGTTCATACACAAGTTGTGTAAAACACCAAAATTTTCTTATATTTTGTTCATTATGTATCGAATTAGTCGCACATTTTATCCTTATTAAGGTCATACTATGAACGATCCTTTATATATCTTATTATATCATAATAAAATATTATTATAATATATTTACCTATTTATAATTATTTATTTCCTAATATACTACATATTATATATATATTCTAAGAAATGTTTAAACAAATCTATTGCAATATTTCTTCTTGTTCTAAATTAAAACATGAATAGTGCTATAAAGTTTATATAGTATAAACTATGCTAAATGTTCTACATGTGTATTTATATACAAGGTATATTCTAGTAAATATTAGACTATTATTAATATAATAATTTGATATCAACTAATGCCCCCTATAGTTGAATTATCTGAATTATAGCATTAGTTTTCTGTAACTAAGTTAGTTTTATAATTACATATAAATATTAAATATTTATGATTGGTTTATTAAATTATCGGTTATAAATTATCATATAAATCTTAAATATTTACTCGTTTTTAATAATTGTGAAATTAAATTGGGATAAACAGAACTTTACGATCAGCGAACAAATTTGACGGACATCGATATCCGTCAATCATTAAGTTAATTGTATTGTATTTTAGAATATAAGATTAACTTTATGACCGGCGGACACCTGTACTAATAATACAATACAATCAAGTGAACTCAATGATCGATGGACATCAATTTCCATATTATGGTATATCAGATTAACTTTACGATAGACGTCAGTCGAATTTATTCGTTGATTGTAAAGTTCTGTTGATCCTTAAATTGTATTATGATAATATATATTATAATAATGATCCAAAACAAAAATTATATTTTCAATCCATAAATTAAATTTAGATATTTGAAAAAGATTAATACTTTTAGACTTCGAAGGACATAATTTTAAATTTTAAATCAATTTATAGTATATTAATATACACAATAGAAGGTAATAAACACACACACATCACTTATCATTATGCACTCGTCAACAGCGACACATATATTAATAATTTGTATTCAGTTCAAATGTACGGTCCTTCATGGTTCATTCCATAAATATACAATACATTTAATGATTATATAAATTATATAATGCAACTGAAAAAACATTTTTAAAACTATGAGTATAATTGATATATCCTATGCAGCATATACTCTGTATAGCCTATACACTGTATAGGCTATACAGAGTATATGCTGCATAGGATATATCAACTGTATGGTTGTGGTTCATAACCGGCGCCAAAAATCTATGATTAATACTTTATTCAATATCGGAGCGCGCGCTTTCGCAATTGAGACTCCCGCCTCTAGATATAGGCGTGTCATACTAGATAAACTCCGCCTCTAGATATACCAAGGACATGTATGTCCTTAGTATATACTACGTGTACACTGTACATGTAATATACATTACAGTGTAGTACACTGTATATATATATATATATATATATATATATACATACGTTACACACACACATACACACACACATATATATATATATATATATATATATATATATATATATATAAAGTATATCTCTCTCTCTATATATATTATATATAATTAATATAATATATATATATATAATATATTATATATATATATAAAGTATATATCTCCTCTATATATATTATATATAATTAATATAATATATTATATATATATAAAGTATATATCTCCTCTATATATATATTATATATAATTAATATAATATATATATATATATATAATATATTATATATATATAAAGTATATATCTCCTCTATATATATATATTATATATAATTAATATAATATATATATATATATAATATATTATATATATATAAAGTATATATCTCCTCTATATATATATTATATATAATTAATATAATATATATATATAAAGTATATATCTCCTCTATATATATATGATATACTATATATATATATATATATATATATATAGATATATCAAAGATTTTCCGAAGGAAAGATATAACACTTACGCGAAATCGTGTAATTCGAATTTGTATACAAAATACCCTGGTGCCACCTATAGCGGGTTACTTTTAGGAACTATGCGTTGTTTATAATGTAAATTCGTATTTAACTATACACTTTTAAAATGTTAAATAATATGCTTTAAATTAATATTTATATGATGAAAACTAAGTGTTCATTACTAATATATAACAAACAAATATGATATGTATGTTTTAAATGCTATAAGTATATATTTAGTGAGTAAAAGCTAATTTATATTGCATGTAATTTAATAGAGCAATGAAAACATTGTTGTATGCAAACAGAGCCGAACCTAAATCTATTTCAGTGATTTCGATACTACTGCTAGCAGCGGTTCGGGCTATAACTAAATTACGTTGCATGCATAGGGAGTGTTATATCTTTGCTTCGCAAAATCTTTGGATATATACTGTATAACAAAATACACACACACAAACACACACACACACCTATATTCATGTGTTTTTGAACAAAGGAAGTATGAGTATAGTCATATATAGACTATATAGACTATACATATATATATATATATATATATATATATATATACACACACACACACACACACACCTATATTCATGTGTTTTTGAACAAAGGAAGTATGAGTATAGTAATATATAGACTATATAGACTATACATATATATATATATATATATATATATATATATATATATATGTGTGTGTGTATGTGTGTGTGTAACGTATGTATATATATATATATATATATATATATATATATATATATATACAGTGTACTACACTGTAATGTATATTACATGTACAGTGTACACGTAGTATATACTAAGGACATACATGTCCTTGGTATATCCCGGGTATATCTAGAGGCGGAGTTTATCTAGTATGACACGCCTATATCTAGAGGCGGGAGTCTCAATTGAATAATGCGCACTCCGATATTGAATAAAGTATTAATCATAGATTTTTGGCGCCGGTTATGATCGTGTTCCAACTGTATAATACAGTGTATAGGCTACATATTACTTTTATTGTGAATTTGAATAAAAAAAATTGATGACCTATAGATATTATTTGTTCATTATATATATTATATTAGATACATATATATTTAAAATTATTGATATTATCAAATATGTTATATAAATTGTATGTAAATTTATATCTAGATTTAAAACGAATATGGAAAAATTATAATATTGTTTACAAAATTGATCCACCTTTTGTGTATATTAAAAATTAAATATTTACAAATATAATTTATGAAATTTTAGTTAAAACTGAAATATTTTCTAAAAAATAAGCCGGACATTAAAAAGGTTAATTGTAAAATTTAGTAATACTATATATTATTGTGTATATATATCAATAATGCTTATTTAAGTGATAAAACTGTCATATTCTCATATGGTAACCGCCATTTTTAAATTATTTCAATAATAATAGGTAATTTACCGGTATTAAAAACGTGCAATTCTTCTACGATTCCTTCATTTCCTCCTCCAAATACAATTATAAGATCCTTTATAACAACTGCACGATGTCCATGTCTTGGTCTTGGAGTTGGTCCGCTAGTATTTGTAATTCTTTTCCACTTCACTATGGGAGCCGCCATTTTAGATACCCAAAATGCATTTATTCTGTTTCGGATGTTTACATCAATTCTATTTTTAATTTCTTTATTAAATATATTAAATTAATGGATATTAATTTATTAATATATCATTAATAATATTTATAATAAATATATTTGTAATAAATTAGATTTTGATATATTTTTATTTAATGCAAGCGTTTTATAGGTTAACATAGGAATTATATTATGTAAATTAAATAATTATTCAAATGATATTAATAATATCAAATATTAAATACTATCATGATGATAATCATAGATTAACTATCGATTTATAGCTTATGTTAAATACCAATCTATGGTGTATTTACATAGAGCAAAAGCTCCGATTTGTTTATATGGGGGAGGGTCATAACCGGATCGCAGGATCTAAATATGAGGCGTGTGTGTAAAGTACACTGCGCCTATATTCATATCAGTGAAGAATCATACTAGATTTAATTATATAATGAAATGAATTAATTTCAAATGAATTAATAAAAATCAATTCAAATTAATTAAAATCAATTCAAATTAAGTAATACAATTATATTAAAAGTAATGAATTAATAAAAAACAATTCAAACTAATTAAAATCAATTCAAATGAAATAATAAATATATATTTATATAAATAGTATATATATATATAATATAATTATATATATATATTAGTTATCAATAAAATTAAAATGAATAACATATATATATATATAAATATAATATAGTATATAACATATATAATATATAATACAGTATATATGTATGTATATGTTTATATATATATATATATGTGTTATATTTATATTATATTATATTTATATATATATATATATATATATATATATATATATATATATATATATATATATATATTTATATATAGTATATAACATATATAATATAATATATAACATATATAATATATAATATAGTATATATATATATAATATAGTATTATATATATATATATAATGAAGGAATTGTCCCTTCATCTATGAAAAAGGCAATAATCATACCTATACTTAAAAAGCCCACATTGAATAAAAATGTACTATCAAACTATCGTCCAGTCTCACAACTATCATGTCTTTCAAAAGTACTGGAAAAAATTGTTTCTGAACAACTCACTGAATTCCTTACCGACCATAATAAACTTAACCCACTACAAAGCGCATATAGGAAGCACAAATCAACAGAAACTGCCTTAACAATGGTAACTAATGACCTACTTATGTCCACAGATAATAGGCGGATTACGATTCTTGCATTGATAGACCTTTCCTCTGCATTTGATACTTTAAACCATCAACTCATAATCCGTCGACTAGAAATTATAGGCCTTGCAGGAACTGCGCTAAAATGGTTTTCATCGTTCCTTAGTGATAGAACCTTTGAAATAAAAATAAATAATACCAGATCAAAAATATGTCAGTTAAAATATGGAGTCCCACAAGGCTCATTGAGGTCCTCGGACCCATCATATTTAACATATGTATAGACCTTATCCATGAAATCCTACTAAAACATAATATTAAATACCACATGTACTCGGATGATTTACAGATTTATATGGAAACTGACCGAATAGAGAATCTACCATCAGTAATAAATAAAATGAATACATGTCTGAATGAAATTAAACACTGGTACTCATCCAACTCATTGAGTATAAACATGAGCAAAACTGAATTATTATTAATACATAATCATATCAACACTACATCACTACCATCGTTGATAAACTTATATGATTTAAATATAAACTGTAATACTCCTGTCAGAAATCTTGGTTTCATAATAGATCCCAACCTGAATTTCAAATTCCATATTGACAAAATTTTCAAAATTGCCAACTACTCATTATATAACATCAGACAAATAAGACCATCTATAACAAAAAAAGCATGTGAAGCTTTAGTAAGAAATCTTGTATTATCGCATCTTGATTACTGCAACCTCCTCCTAGTAGAACTTCCAGAATCGCACCTCAGTAAACTCAATAAAATTCAAAGAAGAGCGATCCGTATAATATTCAATATGCCTAAATCCTCTCATGAGTCAGTCACTGCTAAAATGAAAGAACTGCACTGGTTGCCAATAAAATACAGAATAATATACAAATTGCTATTAACTACTCATATAGCTTTACACTGTGGTTATCCAGACTATCTCTGCAACATTCTTGAACTGAAGAACTACTCTAGAAACATTCGCGATACCCATAAATTCAAGCTGGTTACAAATCATTATCATTCGCAGTTTGGCCATAGATCATTCAAAGCCGCAGCATCTAAATTATGGAATCAACTGCCGGATATGCTTAGAACAAATAACATAACTAGTTCCTTTAAAAAATTACTAAAAACACACTTGTTCAAAGCTGCTTATAGCCTGTAATTTTTAATTACCCACGTCTGAGTAGTAGTACTATCTACTAAAAGAAGTGGTGAAACCCCAAGGTTAAAGGTTATATATATATATATGTGTTATATTATATAACTTATATACTATATTATATATTATATATGTTATATACTATATTATATATTATATATGTTATATACTATATTATATATATATATATATATATATATAGTATATACTATATACGTATGGTAAGTATACCGTAATACGGTAACCGTATACGCAATAATAACAGTACATCGTATGTATGTATTTAATTTTATATATAGATAATATCAAAGTATAGTAATATTAGATATATCTATGTATATCTATTCTTAGATATAGCTTTAATTTGTCACTGATATGAATAAACACGCTGCGTTCTTTCGACGCACGCCTCATATACGATCCTACGATCCGGTTATGACCCGTAACCGTTTATATGAGTACTAAATCAGGAGAATATATGATATATTCTCCTGATTTAGTACTTATTATGATAATGAGTCATTATGAGTCTCATAATCATATATTATTATAACAAATATATCCAAAGTGTGTATTTTCTGGGATGTAAAAAATTTTCCCAATTACTAATTAATAATTTTAAAACCCAAATACTAATTTTAGTAAATTGAAGTAATTGAATTACTAATTGGGGTACCTGCCAGGTAACCTGGTTAAAAGCTTCGCGATTGATGCCTGCTTTGAACGTCCGAAACAATTTGTATTCGAATTAGTAAATTTACAATAGCGTATGTTTGTTTGTACAAACAATAATATTTTTAGTTATTTTCACATGTTCGGTTTGGTTTGGTTGGGTTTAGTTTTGATATTGGTAGGTTTTTTTAACTGCATCACATCTTGAGTGAGCCTATATAACACACACACACACCTATAATATATATTTTTATAATATATATATATATATGTTAGTGATAAACTGCTGCATGTATGATAGTAAATAGTCTATAATTAGACATACTCTAATTATAATGGCCAATCATTATTCTATTATTATCATACATTATAATAGTGACTATTATAAAATCACTAATTCGAATAAACAAGTTTGCGAACATTCAAATCGCTCATCGACCGCGTAGCTTTTCACCATAATCCCTAATTAGGATTAGTGAAATTCATTAATTTAATGATTATAAAGGTTCCGCATCAAAGCAGGCACATTTTTTAAATATAATAAATATGTTAAAAATGATTATTAACAAATTCTCAAAATTATTTAAAAAATTTGTAGGAATATTTACATCGTAACATTTTATATTTGTAGAATAATAACTACGATTGTTACTATGATTATAACCAAATATATGGTATATTCTAGCTATCTCTGCAACGGTTACTTTTTAAGTTTAAAGAAGTTTTTGCATCAGAACTAGGTATTTTGAAATATTTTACAATAATTTGAATCAAAGATATCGAGGAAATTTATTGATTTATTAAAAAAAATGTATTCATATTTTTAAAAGTACCTATTATTAAATTAATAAATAATTATTAATAAATATTAATAATTATGTTTCAATTGAACGATATTGTTCTATATTAAATATATTATTATTTATTTCCACATCCAAATGATATTTAATATGATATAAATATGTATTACTTTATATTATGATTTAATATAATCATATTGAAATCATTATTTTAAAAATGAGTTTTTGAAAAACACATTTGTCAAAAACTTTTTGCATTAATTTTTGAATTAAAATTTGTTCTCCTGTACCACGATCATCATGATGATGCAATATAATATGGAAATATGTAAATATTTGTATATCTCTTTAATGTAATAATATATCTCTTTATTATAGTAATAACTAGTAATTTAGGAATATGGACTTAAAAGGAGAAAAAAGTATTTTGAAATTATTTTACAATTGATTAAAATCCTATCATTGGTAACTGATAACGGGCTTCACTATTTAAAATAATTCGCCAAATTACTAATTACATACTCGTAATATATATTTAATATTTAATAATAATATCATAAATAAATAATATTATTTCATTATTATACATAGTTATTATGATAATCTATAATGTATTTGTGATTTGTTTCTGGATTTGAGTTTTTTATTCATTATTTCTATTAATTATATGATTTAGCATTTATTTTTAATTATAGAATAATTCAAATGTTAATTCTTCGCAGTCAAAATCAGCAGTATATGATAATATATTACCTAATGATATGGTATTTAAGAATTAAAACAAACTGATTTCTTCAATCTCTATGATCATATCATGGCTACTATTATAGCTATAGAATAGTGTTGGTAGTATACATTGATTTTATTTTAGTGCAGCGAACATGTGTAATGAACTATCTTTGCATTAAATCTAGCCATTGTAATATGAAATGTGAAAAGGGCTAGTAATTATTCATAGACTATTATTAATAATTAATAACCTATTTAATGATTGAATATAATAAATGGCACCTCTTAATAGAGTAGTTATATTACTATTATATAATAGAGTAGTTATAACTACTATTATATAATAGAGTAGTTATAACTACTATTATATAATAGAAGTGATATTTATTCAATTGCTTAATATAGTAGTTAATAGAGGTGAAATTTATTGTATACAATCATAATGGAAGGGTTGCTAATGTAAATGCTAATGTAGATGCTAATGTAAATAGGCGTGAAAAAGGACGAGTTGAGTTTTTATAGGCTCACTTTGGGATGTAATGCAGATTAAAAAACAAAGCAGACAAAAATAAACCAGTTAAAACAAATAACCCTCAAATATCAATACAAAATATATATATTTACATTCTCAACACGTCCGTTATGATCGGAAACCGACATTTATTATATTAATCAGTAAATAGGTAATTAATTATTAATAGTCTATTACTTCTATTATTAACCTATATTAAATATATTAATTTATAAAAATTCATTTTATTAGTATTTAAAAATGTTGTTATCTATCAAATGTGAAATTTTCTTAATCACTATATTAACTATTTCTTATGTAGATGTATGGTAAATCTGGCTGCAAACTATTACAATATATACTAGATCATACAGTCTTAGACGTAAATAATATGTATACATGCTTTCACATACTATGAGTTTCAATTATCTCAACAATTAAATCTGAATGAAAAACATGTGTATTTGAAGTGATGGATTTGAAATCCTTTAATTTAATTAAATAAGTATATTGTATTCATATACATACATACACATATACACACACACATATATATATATAAGAAAAATATGCATAAATATGAATGTATAAAAACACACACATATATATATATATAGAAATAATTTTAAATATGACATTTTAAAATAATAATTTTAATTATATCATGATAAATATTATTTGTAAAATGAACTTGTATCAACAAAAATTGAACTTAATGATAATGAATATATATTTATATATAAATACAATAGATAATGGGAGTTAATGGCCTTTGGAAATTACTAGAATCTGTGGCTAGACCGACAACCTTGGAATCTCTAGAAGGTCAAACACTTGCTATTGGTTAGTTATTAATACTGTTATTTAATTCAGAATCTAAATAATTACATTATAAACTGCCTATATTACTTAGGCAATAATATCAATATAATACATGTGCTTCTAGATACACTGTTATTCGTTATTTTTAATATTATTTTCCAAACACAGTATATTATATATTGCATATAGATTATGATCTGGTATAATATACCTTATAATTTATATATCTAATATTTTCATAAATACTATCTTTATTAATAAATAAATATAATAATTATAATAAGTAAATTATCTAATTATTACACTATTATTACCTATAGATTTTAATCTTATACATCACATGGGTTCTGCTATATATCCATGTTCGACTCTAGTCTACAAAAATATTATTAATTTATTTATAAATCCTATTTCATTTCCTAATCCGATAATTAAATAATATTAATCTACATATAGTCAATTATTTAGATATAAAAGGTAATATATTCCTGGCTCTTTTATTGTATTTAAAATATTTTATATCAATATGTATCGCTTATTTGTTAATATATATATATATTTATAGTTAGTAATTCTAACTTAGTATAATGTTTCAGAATTTATATTTATTGGTATTTTACTAGAGCGGGTGGGGGAGGGGAAGTTGAATGTATCTACCAATCAATGATAGGTCATCACTGATGACTGACATTTCTATACACAATGCTGCCCTATCACTGATCAGTATCTTGGAATGGTTGTGCCACTGATGCAGGTGATCTAGTCTTGTTAACTTGATACTAACAACTATTTCATATATGGTGTTTACGAGAGTTTCATTCGTACATGAACTAATGAGCCTATTGTATCATAACATCATCATCATATATATATATATATATATATATATATATATATTATTAGTATGTTATATTACAGTGATTGTTTGTTATAAAGTGATTGATGTTATACAGTTTTATGATATATATATATATATATATATATATATATATATACATATATTAGGGGTGTAAATGGTATAATCTTTTAAACAATTTTATATTTTTAATATTTACCCGATTTGAGAAGTTTTTATTTGCTATCACTTGAATCCGATCTGATATTGGTACTTTTTGAAAATATAATGAGACTTTATAATTATGTTCATTACATCAATAATATATATATATATATATATATATTATGAATTATCAAAGCTATGTATGTATTACTGTGATGCCATACATTCACAGTTTCCAGTATATATGAGCTGGTGGATAAATCTGTCAATATATTCACACGATAGTGAGATAATAGGCAGATACAAAGAGTTACAATGTTAACATACTCTACAAAGTAAGGATACATCGGCTACCATAGTATCAGAATAATCCCTCCTATAATTTTTTTATTTTCATTTTCGCTTCTTCTCACATCTAATCTTCGACACTTCTATTATTCGTACTAAGGCATTTATAAATTAATACATATATACTATTTTGTATTCGTTTATTTGTTATATTATTGTTGTAGATTATTTTATTGTTCATATATATATAGCTTTCAATAAACTATAATTAACGATATAAGTCAATCATATCATACATATAAAATAAAGGATATATATACAATAATGCGGAAATAGCATATAAATTAGCATATCATATCATTATTGTATATATGTTCTTTATTTCGTATGTACGAGACGATTGACATTTATCTACCGTAGAATATCATCGCATTCGAATACCAGAAGAGTTTTATGTTTCATATTACGTAAGATTCTGTCCACGAACTAGTTTATAGACAAAATCAATAGCAATGTATAATTTACAAAACGTCAACATCACTATATATATATGGAAACGTAGACAGGTAGATATCTCGATAAGTTCAATGAACTTCTATATCTACCTGGGTTCATTCTCGTTTATTACGACGAACCAGTCTGATTATTATCATTATTATTATTATTATATGGAATATAACCCGGTCACCAGATGTTAGCATATGGTTGAACCAAGCGGTCAAGGGGTCAAGGGATGAAGACAACGAAGACGCCTTCCTCGTGACGTTGTTCACGCGCGTCTGTAAGCTTCTCTACTACGGTATCAAGCCTATATTCGTGTTCGACGGTGACGCCCCCTATCTTAAGTATCAAACACTCGTTCGTATATACACGTATATATATATATATACCCATAACTGTCTGTGTGGCTCAGTGGCTAAGGCGTCAGACACACAAGCAGTAGGACACGGGTTCGAGCCTCGTCCGGACAATTAATTAATTTTATAAAATGGGTCTTAAAATATTATTTAGAAGTGATCTTATATAATTGTGTATAATTAAATGATCGGCTCTCGTTAAAACCATGGATGCCTTAATATGAGAGCGGCTTCGAAGGGACATTAGAGCCATATATGGTTATAAGTGAAAACTTCATCTAAGTTCCTGGAATGGATGAAAGGACTCCACCAAATAAAAAAAATAACAATATATTTAAATATTATATAAATGCACCTTATCTGAAATATCAAACTTTCATATATATGCTATATATAAATATACGTATATTTAAATATTTTATATAAATGAAAACATTCCTTAATATACTATGCTTAGCGAGTTGTTTGTAGTGGTAATAGATATATTGCAAACTTAAATTAAACTTAATTCGTAATGCATAAATGATAATATACGCGATTATTTTATATAATAACGAGATTAATATACCTCTCTATATATAAATATATATAAATATGCATATATTTATATTTCGTATCATGAATTAAAACTTTAATAGTGTATAATCATCATCGACTGCGAATATAATAATATATCGATGTATTGACGATTAAATTTTCTTTGATAACCAGAACGAGCGTCAACACAGGCGAGAAGAATCCGGAATGAAATTAAACCATCGCATGCAGTCGTTGGTGGATTCTAAACTAAAACAGCACGCCCTCTCCACTGTCTTTGGCGATGATAAAATACAGAAAGCGCAGGTTCGTCGGTGTGATCTATTGTTATCGTGTGTACTTAACCGGGCGTCATCATCATACTGGATTATATATGAAATAAATCCTATACGATAACGTGTATTAAAGTGTTTAGGTGTGTATTTATTTATCTATATATGTATATTTATTTGTACATTATTTTTTTAATTTAAATGGGTCTTTTTAAAGCCGGTCTTCAAATAATGTAGAATTTTTATGAATTCAGATGCAATTATATATAATAAATAGTTATAAATAGTCATCATATTATGTGAAATTTTCAATAAATAATCTGTTTTATAAGTACCATAAAAACCATGTTTTATGAAGGTTAGTAAAAATGATTCAATTTATAAAATATTAAAAAATATATCGATTAATTTATGACTATATATTTTAGTATACTTGTATAGGTATAGGTAATACATATTAGGTTTAGGTATAGGTGGTATATTACCAACTAGTATATTATCAATTATCAAAATTTAAAGAACAATCTATTTATTATTTTATTGAAATAAATTTGAAGGCATTTATCTCGAAATAATTATTTTCTCACATTCTCTAGTATTCAAAATGATATTCATAAAGTTCATAATATATTTTAATATATTTTTTGATATAGAAAGAAGATATATATATCTTAAACAAAGCGTGCCATATTTCCATATAAGAATATATGTAGTATATAGTCATTTATAGATGGACAATTGAACAAATTAATTTATCAATTTTATAAAACTAAATCTAAAATATGAATTACATATAATAATATTGAATTGTTAAAAATCCTCTCGAGTATGCATATAGAAATATTTGTCTAGTTTATAAAGAAAATGTAGGCAATATTCTAATTATTGTTCCCAAAATAGTATATTTATAGTTCTCCTATCTATTTACATGTAAATGAATTCAATTGAATGATGAGTCGTTAGTGATGAGAAACCAGCGGTGACTCATCAGCGATGACTCATTAGCGATGACTCACGTATCCCTTTAGTATTTTATATAATTCTAACAAATTAAATGTATAACTTATGTAAAGGTTGTATACATGCAAATAAACATATCATACATTATATAGTATTAATGATTGACAGGTTCATATCGACTCCACCACTAAATCGACGCGCCACCCCGACCTATTCGAACTTCCCAAGAACGACTTTATCCAAGAGTCGTACGAATCATCGTCAGACGAGGAGACTAGAGAAGATTTAATGTGTTGGGTTTATTCTCTTTAACGATACGACACACTTCATATCAAGTATACCACCCAGTCGACGAATGTACACTGTACACTGTACAGTGTACAGTGTACATATATAATGAACAATTAACATGATTAGAAATAGTAATTATTTTTATTTTATATTTATTAATTTTTAAAAATAATTTACACGATACCAACATTCATCATACTATGTAATAATACATATCTGTGATTCATCATACCCCTTCATTACAACCACCCCTAACAACTTATACATTATAGTCAGTATGGCTTTACTTTAATTTACAATATAATTTAATCGTAACAACGTAAAATAGTGCTTATATCATACGCACATATATGCTCATACGCATACAAAGATATAAATATACATACATACACAAACATACGCACCAACATACGCACCAACACACACACACATACACACACACATATACACACACGCCTATATTATATCTCACATAGGCTCACCTAACAGGTATCTCCATCATATACAGCACACCCCATAGATATTCATCTGCCACCTTGTCTCCTCTGATAGGGGAGGCAGCTAGCCATAGTTCTATATACACACTCGATCCTATGGCACTATCTCCATCTCATAGTTAACTCACTACATGATCATTGTCTAAACACAATCATTAAACCTTCATATATCCAATATATATAATATATATATATATATATATATATATGTGTAAAAAGCACGATAACAATAGAAAATAGCTATATTGTTTTGAAGCCCTTTAGGAGAAAAAGCATATTTACATTATAAACTAAAAAACGAAACAGATAATTTAAACAGATAACAACAAATTCTTCTAATAAATAATATTATTATTATTATATATGTGTACATTCGATAATGTATGCAAGAGATTAACGATGGACTCCCCCCCCGCGCGCGTGTAGCCTCAGTTTCAGAATGTTGATGACATCAAGCTTCAAAGTGACGACTTCCAAAGTTTACCCACCAAGATTAAACACGAGTTTCTCGTGAATCTAAAAGAGAAATTCACATATTCACATGACACTCAGGATATAGATGTTAAGGTAAATTTATACATATGTATAATATCTTTATTATATATACTGTGAATGTGATACTGATTATGTAATACCAATAAATAAACCTGATTATATAACTCTAACTTTTTATTTAATCAAAATATAAATGACTATATTAAAAGTATAATAAGTTAAAAGCAACATATGAATTACTAGATGAAGCAAATAAGGCTATGGTATATGAAAATAGATAATTGTCATAGTTTCGAACATATATATATTAAATAATGCAGTTATTGAATATCTATATTTTACTTTTCGATAAAATACGGTGAATTAATGTATCATATCTTTTGTATCTTATTGCTATATATTCGTAGTATTATATGATGTATCTATTTGCAGTGTGGTAATTCATTCAGTGAATATCAAATGAAGAGATTAAGACAAAAACATCTGATTACTAAAGAAATCAATAAGGTGAAAAAAGATTTAATTCAAATGCAAGAGGAAAAAGGTTTATATAATATCATATATTTATGAATATTATACATTTCTAAATATATATATATATATATATATATATATATATATATATATATATATATATATATATATCTGGATAGGCATCAGACATACAAGCAGTAGGGCGTGGGTTCAAACACCACCCGTACCATTCAAATAGATCTTAAAATAATATTTAGAAGTAATCTTAAATAATTATCTGTTCACAATATATATACAATAATTATCGGCTTTTGTTAAAATCATGGCCACCTTAACATGAGAGTAGCTTCGAAGGTTATTACATTAGAGCCTTATATTGTTATAAGTGAAAAAATGTATTCAAGATCCTGAAGCATTGTATAATACATAGTCAGTATATGAGACAATTCCTAATAGTATAGGTGTACGGTATAGGTGTTGTTGACAATAAATAACAATTGATATTAAAAATGAATAAAACTATAACCGTGTAAATCGATTATAATTGTTATTATATATATTATGTTTGTTTCGTGTCGTTTTATTTCGTTTCATTAAAATGAACTTTATATCTATCCATCTATAAGCGTTAACGCACAACAAAGTAAACACTTTAGATAATTACACATAAATACACCCCCCCCCATCACCACGCGACCGCCTACCCATCGCTAGGGGCGCTAGAACGATTTTGTATGTAGGGGGGACCTCTAATAAAAATAAATGTTGTGGTAAAAGTGGGGGGACCAATACATAGGATGTCACCCTAGATTTTAAAGTAGGGTAGACATATCTCCCCCGCCCCCCCATCACCATATGACCGCCTACCAATCACTACACTACCACCTACCCATCACTACACACCCCCCCATTACTACACGCCCCCCTACCCATCACCACACGCCCCCCCCCATCACCACACCCCCCCCCCCGTACAGACGAGATAGACTGGGGTTTCGACGAATACAGCCACGACGCGCACATCGTAAAGCGACGGGTACAGGGCGAGGTGGACACTAATTACGTGTACGTTGCCGATGTCAGCAAACTTAAGCGGAAGGCAACCGACCAATCAGAAGAAGGCAGGGCGGCGGGGGCTGTCAATCACACCGAGATGGCCGGAGGTTTCATTCTAGGAGGTCTGTGTATTATAACTTCATATAATTTATATATAATATATATATATATATATATATATATATTTATATTATTATTATTATTATTATTATTATTATTATTATTATTATTATTATTATTATTATTATTATTATTATTATTATTATTATTATTATTATTATTATTATTGATTGATTGATTGATAATTTATTTAAGCAAATACATAGCCGAAAATATAATCGAAAGTATAAAGTATAAATATTTGCTAACGATAACATACGTTATAGAAATAAATAAAGAATAATACGAAATTAAAAAATTAAGGAAATTAAAACGTTTTACAGTTACCGTAAAATAAACGAAAAACAATTGAAAGTAGAAATAAATCATATAGTAAAAATAAACGAAAAATGATCAAAATAGAAATAAAAGATAGCGTAAAAATAATCGAAAATAGAAATAAAATACATTATTTTGTAAGTGGCATCGAAATATTCAATTTCTACTTTAACTTTATAGAATTCTTCATCTTGTACCCTGTTTTAGTAATAAATTATTAGTTATATAATTTAATATTTAAATGTTAAATTTTAAATGTTAAATTTTAAATATATTATAAACAGAACATATGAGAATGAAAATCAAATAAACCAATACTAGAATGAAACAAACAAATAATGTAATACTTACCAAAATCTGTAATAATAGTAGGTACTTTATTAATTTATATTTTAATTGTATAATAAATTTGAAACATATATATATATAAAAACAGAACAATTTACAAATAAAATAAACCAATATACCTATACAAAAACAGTTAATAACAAAACATACCAATAATATTACGAAACAAAATAATATAATACTTATCACTATAATCTGAAATAATAGAAAATTATTAATATTGTATTTTAGTAATATAATACATTTGAAACATATTTACAAAATATATATAAAACAAACATATAATACCGAACAAACAAAAGTAAAATAATACTTCACACTTTATCTGTAATAATAATGAATTATTAATTTTATATTATAGTATATTTGAAATATATATATAAAAACCTAAATTTTCTATAACAAAAACACATTAAAAAAAACCAGAAGAGATAATGCAATAATTTAGATACAAAATGAAACATAAATCAATATAAAATTATAAATTTCTGTTAAAAAAAAGTAGTTTGTCGAAACAGATTTTGTTTATTTTATTTTTAAAAGATGAAACAAATACAGATTTTATTATATCATTATTTAATGAATTCCATATATTAACTGATCTATTATTAATTATATTTTTAATTGTATTATCATAATTATGTATTACATTTAATTTTTTACAATTACCTCTAGTTCTACAATTATTCGAAATGTTAAGAATATCAGATATATTTATATTTGTATAATTATTTGAAATTTTAAAAATTGTAGTTAGATCTATTTTTAACCTTCTAAGTTCAAGTGATTCTAATTTAAAATATACCAATCTCTCTATATAAGATTTATAATTAATATTTGATGAATTTGTATATCCTACGCATCTTGTAATTAATCGTCTAGTAAATAATCTTTGCACTCTTTCAATTTGGTCTATGAGACTACGAAATTTACTAACCTTTGAAAAAGGTGACCAAATTATGGATGCATATTCTAAAATTGGTCTGCAATAAATTGTATATGCATTTAATAATGCTCTAGGGGATTTTGTAGTAATGCATCTAAAAATTGAATTCAAAGAAAAATAAGCTTTTTTACAAATATAATCAATATGTTTATTAAATAAAAGGTTATTTTCAAATATTATTCCTAAATCTTTATAAAAAGTAACGTTTTCTAATTGAATATTATTTATAAAATATTTTGATGGAGTAACCTTCCCTAAAGTCATAACTGCACATTTTGATAATGAAATATTTAATTGCCATTTATTTACCCATTGTGAAAATAAATTTAAATTATTTTGTAAAAGAAATCTTTCACTCTCAGATGCGTATGAAAAATATATTTTTGTATCATCGGCAAATAAATTAATATGAATTTTTGAAGAGAATATACTAGGAAGATCATTAATATATAATAAAAATAAAATTGGACCTAAAACCGATCCTTGTGGTACTCCAGATTTTACAATAGAACTATTTGAAAAAGAATTTTCAACCCGTGTAATTTGAGATCTATTCGATAAAAAATTATAAAACCATTTTATTATTTTATTAGATATACCGTATGATTTTAATTTAAATAGTAGTTTTTCATGAGAAACAACATCAAAAGCTTTTGCAAAATCAATATATATTATATCTACACATTTTGTATTATTCAATTCATTATACCAAAATTTTAAACATTTTGTTAATTGTAATTCTGTGGATTTTCCACTTATAAAACCATATTGATATTTTGTTAATAAATTATTAGATTTTAAATAAAAAATTAATTGTTTAGAAATAATACGTTCTAATACTCTACACATTACACATGTTATTGAAATAGGCCTATAGTTATTTGAATTTGATGGTTCACCCTTTTTAAAAATTGGTGTGATTATAGATTTTTTCCAAATTTTCGGTATATTACCCGATAATAAAGATGAATTAAAAATAATATATAAAGGCCTACATAATTCATTAGATAATAATTTTAACATAGAAGATGGTATCCCATCAGTTCCGAAAGTATGTGTAATTTTTAATCTATTTAAAAATATTTTAATTATTTCAAGATTTAAATCAATATTATCAAATTTTTGTTTAGTTAAATTATAAAATTCGGGTAAATTTCCATTATCATTTTGTTGAATTGAACTAAAATATGAATTTAACGTATTTGCTTTGTCGAGATCTGAAAATAAAATATTATTATTTGATATATCAATTAGAGGAGATACTCCAGATTTTAAATTTTGTCTTTTTTTCATAAATTTATAAAACTTTAATTTATTTTTTGAATTAATTGCATTTATCTCTCTCTTAAAATTTAAAGATTCTAATTCCTTGGATAATTTTTTTTTTGCTTCTATCCAATTATATTTATATTGTAAATTAGTTTTAGATTTTCGAAATAATTTTTTTACTTGCTTCTTCAATTTCAATATATTCTTCGGAAGTACCTGTTTTATTGTATTATTTATATTAGGAATATGTGATATAAATAATTTATTTAGAACATTATTAAAATATTCTACTTTTTGATCGATATTATAATCATTTGAATTTAGATATTCCCAATTAAATCTAGAAAGATGATATTTAATCAATTTTATATCAGCATTATTGAAATCAACATTTTTTGATTTTAAAATCTGTTTACATGGGTATTTTTCAATATTTACATTAAATGAAACAGAATAGTGGTCACTTATATTTTTGTATAATCCGAAATAGTCTCCAATATTTATATTAGATAGTAATTGTTTTTCATTAGTAAAAAGTAAATCAATTATATTATTATTATGAGTTGGCTTATTTATTAATTGTGAAAATGAATTTTTAATAATCGAATCGTAAAGTAATGCATAACTTTTTGGGTAACTAGGAAATGTATATTCTTTCCAATTAAATATTTGGTAAATTAAAATCTCCTATAATTATAGATGAATTATAATTTTGTTGGGTTATATCAAATAATTTACATATCTGTTCATGAGAAACTTCATTACAATTTGGAGGTCTATAGACACATATAATATTAAATGGAATTTTTGAATTAATTTTTAAATGTATATATTGAACATCTATGTGTGAAATAAAATTTCTTACAGGACATAAACTAGATTTACAAAATATCGCAACACCTCCTCTATGAATTAATTTATCGTATCTAAATAGTGTATAATTTTTTCCACCGATTAAATATAGAGAATCTCTATCATCTACCGTTAAGAATGTTTCAACTAAACATATAATGTCATATTTATTAGATGAAAGTAAAAATTCCAAAAAATTCATTTTATTTCTAATACTACGAGCATTAGCGTAATATATATTTAAATTGTTATTTTAATATTTTCATCTTTATTGCCGGTTAGTCATCTAGAACCTGTATTTTTATTTTTAATTTGATTAATGAATGAATCAATGAATGAATATTTATTTACTGAATATTTAATTAATATACAGAAGGATATTCAGAAGCTATACGTAGCTTATATTAAGAATATCCTTATAACAAAAATATTAAATATTTAATATATAATAATAATTATGAAATAAGAAAATGTAATAATAAAAATGGTGTAATACAAGATATTTATATCGAATATACATATTAATAATAATAATAATAAATAATAATATAATAATAATAATAATAATAATAATAATAATAATAATAATAATAATAATAATAATAATAATAATAATAATAATAATAATAATAATAATAATAATAATAATAATAATAATAATAATAATAATAATAATAATAATAATAATAATAATAATAATAATAATAATAATAATAATAATAATAATAATAATAATAAATGATAATAATAATAATAATAATAATAATAATAATAATATAAATAATAATAGTGCGCATATTAATAATACTTATGTACATATATTACAAAATATTATAAAAGATATGAATTTTTAATATAGATTAGAGATTACATGATATTAAATATTTAATTTTTGAACAAAATTGGTTAAGTGTGGTTTGCCTATTGTATGATTTTATATGTATCGGTAGATTATTCCAGCAAATGGGTCCATAATAAGTTATATTAAACTTGTTTGCATTGGTATTAACTAAAGGTATTTTAAATGTATTATATAGTATATATTGATGTGTACAATATTATTTAGTTTTCTTAGAATTGATAATCCATAATAAAGTTTAGATTTAACCATATTAGTATGTAGTTTCCAATTCATGTTCGAATCAATAATTACACCAAGGAGTTTTATTGAGTTTTTTTGAATAATGACAATATTATTTAATATAATAGATAATTTTGCTTTATTATTATTAAATATTAAATAGTTAGTTTTGCTTAAATTAATTGTCAATTTATTTAATGATAGCCATATATCAAGATTTTTTAAAGTTTTATTCATGGAATTTTCCATAGAATCAATATTATTTTCACGGAATATAATAGAAGTGTCATCAGCGAATAAAACAAAATGGCCTTGTGTTTTAATATTGACTATGTCATTTATAAATATTAAAAATAATAGGGGACCGAGGACAGATCCTTGAGGGACACCAAACTTAATATTCTTTATTTTTGATTTAGACTTATTGAATATTACAAATTGATTTCTATTATTAAGAAAAGATATTAATAATTTTAAAGCAACTCCTCTGAAACCATACTTCTCTAACTTATTTATTAATAGATCATGACTGATGGAGTCGAATGCTTTCTTTAAATCTATAGATATAGCTGCACAATATTTCATTTTATTTGAAGCTATGGTTCCGGTTAGGTCAGTCAATGCGTCGGAAGTTGAAACTCCTTTTTTAAAACCAAATTGTGATTTATTAATTATTTTATTTTTTTCCATAAAATCTATATATCTAGATTTTAAGACTTTTTCTAAAATTTTTGAGAAAGATGATAATAGAGAAATTGGCCTATAATTAGAAGGATCATCAATATTACCAGATTTATATTTAGTTACGACTTTAGCAGTTTTTAGACAATTAGGAAATATACCCTGTTGTATACATAGATTAATTAAATATGATAATATATTACTTATTGAAGAAATGATTTGAATAATTAGTTTAAATGAAAAGTTATGAGAATCAGTACTATTTGTTGGTTTACTTTTTTCAACAATATTAGTTATTTCAATTGGATTAGTGGGAGTAATAAATAATGAATTTGTATAATTATTATGTATATAATTAGATGTATTATTGGTATTAACATTTTTTTCTGATTTAGAAGCTAACTTCTCACCTATGTTACAAAAATAATCATTAAATTGTTCACACCGTTTATTATCTTCTATTACATTAGGAACTATATTACCATTTTTGTTGTTATGTATAATAGTATTTATTTTATTCCATATCTGCTTAGGGTTGTTTCTGTTAGTAATAAAATATTGACTATAGTAATAGCGTTCAGCTTTATTTATGATTTTTGAAAGACAATTTTTATATTTTTTATAAATAGTTTCATTAGATACAGAATGTTTTTTTTTTAAGTTTTGGTAAAGTTTATTTTTTTTAATTATACATTTTTTAAGGCCCTCTATTAGCCAAGGTTTATTTAAATAAGAATTTTTTGTATATATTTTTTTTTTAGAAAGGAATTTTTGTTTAGAGTTTTCTAAAGTAGAAATGAATAAGTTAAAAGCATGATGCGCATTATCTATTCTGTATAAAGATGACCAATTATAATTTAGAAGATAGAGCTTAAACTCGCTTATATTATTCTGTGTCATATAATATATGAATTCATTATTTTTTTTAATAGAATTGTTAAATTTATTTAATTTATAAATACAAAAAATAGGTAAATGGTCACTTATATCATTATATAATAAACCATTAGATATTGGTACATGATTATAATTTGTGTATATGTTATCAATTAAGGTGGACGTTATATTAGTAATGCGTGAGGGTTTGGTTATTATTGGATGTAGACCTAATGAAATAAGTATATCAATGAAATGAGAGACTTTAGGACAAGTTAATTTTAATATATCAATGTTAAAGTCTCCGCAAAGAAATATTGTATTATCAGTATAGAGTGTATTAAATAAATTATATATTTCATCTGAAAAATTAATGATATCAAATTCGGGGCATTTATATATACCACTTATTATAATATCTTTAGAATTGGGAATTATTAATTTAATGGTAACTATATCAAATTTATTTGGTAATGTTGTACTGAGTGTATCAATAGTTATATATTTAAAAGATTTTTTAACGAATATTGAGGTACCTCCACCACGTTTATGATTTCTGGTTATATGTATATTATTATAGTCTAATATAAAATATAGATCTTTATTATATTCATTTAACCATGTTTCACTTATAACTATTATATCAAATTTATGGTGTAAAGAATATAAATAATTAGTAATAGAATTAAAATTTTTTACCAGACTACGTGCGTTAAAGTGTATGATCGATATATTACTATTCGTGTGTATTTGGTTTGGTATATTATCATAGTTACATTGATTATTTATACTATTATAAAGTTGATTTTTATGATGATAAAGAATACTATCGCTAGAATTGAAATCATTATCGAGATTATCTAAAGTTTGTTTATATAAATTATTTTGAAATATATCTTTTCGTTAATTATCGGCATTCATAATCATTGGAAAAATAAATAATATGAGATTAATATAGAAAAAAAATGTATAAGATAAAAAATAAATAAATAAAGATATATGTTTATAAAATACTCTGATGTAAGTTTTCAGATGTAATTCATTTTATGATATTTTATATCTATGATGTGACTATCTAACGTTTAAATATTCTATAATTGTATGCATCTATAGATGCATACTATAGTCTATATAATCAGTATAATCTCATAAATCTACTAGTATAGTTTTCTTATTATATGATATATTTCGTAAAGGATAACAATTACTATATAGAAACAAATTTTATAATAATATTATAAATTAAAAAAAAAAAAAAAAAAAAAAAATTATATATAAATTTTTAAGAATTTAAAAAAAAAATATATATGTACATAAGTTAATAGTAATAATAATATGAATTAAATAATAGTATGGGATAATAGTAATACGAATTGTGAGTGTAAATCTTTATATCAGGGAGAGTGGTCCTCCGATACAGCAGATGATCATAGATGATGCCGAGCCGTGTAAACAGAATGTCGTCGAGTATTCGCGTGTATTCTGGCAGATTCACTTTGTATGTTCTTGTAAGTTCTTGTATGTTGTATTCAGTAGTCGTATTCCAGATAGTACCACGTTTCAGATTGACTAAATGTATAAAAGGTAGAGCAGCAGGATGTATCCGTTAATGGTTAATAGTGGCTAACCTTATATTGAAGGTAGGTAGGTGACACTACCTAAGGCGCGGCTCCCAGAGGATATCTCCGGGGTATGAAGATTATAGATCGTATGATATATTTTAATTATAATTACCGAGTATAAAGTTAATTATAATTAATGAGTGTAAAATATAATTCTATAATCTTTGTGATTATTATTTATTTGTTTATTATTTATTTATTTATTTTTTTATTTTTTTTTTCTAAGATTAAAACAAATCCTAAATATAATTGTATCTAAATAATAAATGAATATACATTAAAATGCGTTATACGCTACGATATATTTCAAACATGTAGGATAATAATATTTAATTAATATTAATATTATATATACTATAACAAATATATAAATACATACTTATTTTTATAGTAAAAATATAATTAAAGGATATTTATTAGCGAAAGTAAATAAAGCTACGAATAATGGAATTTTTATAAGTAATATATGACAATTTCCATACACTAAAATTATCTTCACCAATTGACATATTCCAGTCAATTTTATTATTTATAATATATCTTAGTTCATAGGAACTACTTCTAGAATTATAAATACATTTGATAATTTTTTTATTTTTAATTAATTTATTTTTAATAACTACATGGTATAATATCTGATGTCGTTCTAGTGATATTTCATCTAGAGATGTTCTAATGAATGAATTTTGTAGATCTCGTAATTTACATAATCGGTTAACATTTGATAAAATAATTTTTTTTGAGACCACATTATCTAAAATTAATTTTAATTTATTAAATGATAATTGAACTATTGATAATACACACGATTTATTAATATCTACTGTTTTACAAATAATATTTACTAAGTATTTAAAGAAATTAGTTTTATCATTATTAGGAATATTTATATTGTGAATAATTATTTCATTATTGCTATCTATATTATTTTTAATAATATTTACTGATTTTACCAAATTGTCAGTAAATGTATCAGAATTGGTTACAGTAGAGGTTACATTAGCGGTTACATTAGCGTATGATTTTTTAACAACAATCATATCACTTATTTCAGTGATTTTTGATAGTAACATATTTAATTTTGTTTCTGTGCTATTTATTAAAGTATTAATATTACTATTATCAATAATAGTAGACGATGGTAATGTGTTATTTAAACTAGGTTGATTTATTGGTGTATTATCATTATTATTATTTATACATGTATTACATTTAAATGTAAAATTTGGTGATCTAAATAACTGAATAGCATATTTTGGTGGTGATTTATTAGACCAATTTGTTTTCATAATTTTTGCTTTATATAGGCATTTATAATGGTATTTATTACCACATGAACATGATATATAATTTTCGTTATTAATTTCTAAATTACATGTAATACAATCCATTTTTAATGTAATAAATATATTACAATTATATAGTTTTAGAAATTATATATATTTTTAACAAACTGTTTCCCTATGATTTTAAATTGAACAATTGCCGAATTCGATTTTTCTTGTTTACTAAATAAATTAGCGTTGCGATGTTTCAATTTTCTTATTTTCGAAATCGATTTTAAAACATTATCCTTTAATGTAATGACTACGTAATTATCGAATGTAATTCCGTATAATATAGAGAACAAGTTATCCGAATGTATGTCGAAATTAATTAGTTTTAAAGAAATTTAATTTTTTTTTTAATTTGTAGAAATAACGCGTTACATTTATGAGACTTTTAATTTGGTTGCTATGCGTTGCAACCTTTATTATTATTATTATTATTATTATTATTATTATTATTATTATTATTATTATTATTATTATTATTATTATTATTATTATTATTAGTATTATTATTATTATTATTATTATTATTATTATTATTATTATTATTATTATTATTATTATTATTATTATTATTATTATTATTATTATTATTATTATTATTATTATTATTATTATTATTATTATTATTATTATTATTATTATTATTATTATTATTATTATTATTATTATTATTATTATTATTATTATTATTATTATTATTATTATTATTATTATTATTATTATTATTATTATTATTATTATTATTATTATTATTATTATTATTATTATTATTATTATTATTATTATTATTATTATTATTACTATTATTATTATTATTATTATTATTATTATTATTATTATTATTATTATTATTATTATTATTATTATTATTATTATTATTATTATTATTATTATTATTATTATTATTATTATTATTATTATTATTATTATTATTATTATTATTATTATTATTATTATTATTATTATTATTATTACTATTACTATTATTATTATTATTATTATTATTATTATTATTATTATTATTATTATTATTATTATTATTATTATTATTATTATTATTATTATTATTATTATTATTATTATTATTATTATTATTATTATTATTATTATTATTATTATTATTATTATTATTATTATTATTATTATTATTATTATTATTATTATTATTATTATTATCAGATTTAGGTATAAGTACCTGGGTAATTATAGAAGCATTGTGGCTTATATATATATATATATATATCATATTTATATTTATATATATATATATTACACGACATAATATTGATATGGTTTATATGCTTGTGTGATTTATCAATGATTATATCGTTGTAATCATTGTGACTAGATTTAAGTTCTTACTTCGTAGATAGTGGAGATGAACAAACAAGCGACATCTCTGAAAGTGTGAAACCTTCGACTTCTGAATATGGCGGCGGCGGTGGTGGTGGATTTGTTAGAGATGACGAAGCAGAAGATACTCTGGCATCCCAGCATCAAGGTTTATAATAATAAATACGTTAAATTTATTTAATCAACTCTATTTAAATAACTCAATATTATTAAATATATTTCATTTAATTTCAATAAATAATTAGGTAATATTCTTGAAAATACTAAAACTTCGATGGAACACAATGAGAATGAATGTACAGAAGAAAGTGGAGGTGGAGGATTTATTATAGAAAGTGACAGTTCCACAGAGCCATCGCTTATTAGTGGTAATGATTTGTAATTTATGTATAATTATCTATCTATAATATTCTAGTAAAATAATTATTTTGAATTTATAATTAAATTATTATCCATGTTTATAAATTATTATCTGGAATACTAAATACAATTGTGATTGAAGTACTATATGAATGCATCTATTGGATTTATAGTAGTATGATTCATTAAATAGTTAGGTGTAATATATATATATATATATATATATATATATGTAATATTATGTATGCATATATATATATATTAATATGTGTTGTGTATATATATATAATTATATATATACTAATTAATCATAATATTTTATGATTTAAATTTAATACATTATTTTATTCATATATATTAATTCAATTATCATCGTATTCATCTATTATATATATACATATTAGATATCACATATTTAATCTTTATTAGAATAGAATCGAATATAATTTATTTAGAAATAAAATATATTCCCATTTATATTCTATGTTAAGAATAGAACGAAGTAGAACCGAAGTCACGATCAAATGTAGAATAAGCGCGCTGAATAGATGGCATCAATATCTCTCATTACCGATGTACAGATAAATCTGAAGACGAGGATGCTCTCTCAGATCTCAGCTTCATATCGGATGTATCGGATGTATCCGATGTTCCCGAGAAAATTGTGAAATACGACGTCGCAGCCGATTATGTAACCGCGGCTGAACCCAACAACGATCGTATTAACGTATACAACGACGAAGCCTCTATTATCTTTGTAGGCCGAGAGACGAAGGGACCAGATGACGAGCGTAGAAGTGACGACGACGACTCGAATACAGCTACGAGCCTAGTTAGTATTTAGTATCATAGGATGTGATGTTCGTATCAGGAAATTGGTCATCATACGCTAACGCTAATATCTTATAGGATAGTTATATAGTAGGTTATATAAATCACAGAGGTATTAATATATAGATTATTCTAAAATGATAATTACACCAAGAGGGCTTCCACGATACGTATACAAGTTTGTAAGCGCATTCCCTCCATTGAACAGCTATCACCCCCAGTAGAAGACCCTACGCTAATGATGTATATCATACCAACACGCTAATATCATACAGTAGGGTTATAAGTATACAAGTTTGTAAGCGCGTCTCCTCCATTGAACAGCTATCACCCCCAGTAGAAGACCTCGTACCAGACTCTACGAGAGACGGAGGGCAGACTACGTGTATTGCTGCATCACCCGACCAGCTTATAGACCCAGTACCGAGTACACCACACGGCGGACAGAGAGATACAGCTGACCAGGTCATCGCTGACACTATAGAGACGGTTGTGGGGGGCGATGTCGAAGCAGTCGGTGACCAATCGGATGTCTGCGAGTTATTACGGAGTAGTAGTTCAGAGGAGGAAGAAGAAGACTCGGTGGAACATAGTCAGCAAATCAATAAGTTCGCCGAAAGCGTTAAGGTTTTGATTAGATAGTCGCGTAGAATATCGTACTTTAGTGTGTGTTTGTGAAGACTGTTTCCGTACGCTTCGGTGAAATATTTAAATAAAGTATATATACTTTATATATACATATATGTAATATTTTCAAATGGTATTTGCATGTATATGATAACAATTATGAAGAAATTATTATCAAATATGGGAATCTATTTTAGTTTTATTAATCATGTTATCAACAATTATGTTAAGGAAATATATAACACTCGCGTGAAATCGTGTAATTCGATTTAATATACAAAAACCTCAGCGCCGATTATATATGGTCAATTTTCGAAACTATGTGTTGTTTATAATGTAAATTTGTATCAAACTATACTTTTTTTAAATGTAAAATAATATGCTTTAAATTATTATTTATAAGATAAAAACTAAGTGTTCATTACTAATATATAACAAAGCAATTGGATATGCTGGTTTTAAATTCTATAGATATCTATGTGACGAGTAAAAGCTAATTTATATTGCATGTACTTTAATAGAGCATTGAATACATTGTTGTATAGAAACTGCAACAAACCTAAATCTATTTCAGTGATTTCGATACTACTTCTAGCAGTAGGATGCCTACATATTAATCACGTTGCGTAGATAGTAGGCATTATATTTTTTCTTCGCAAACTAGTTGATGTTATATTAAATATTATCTATTGCAAAACCACACTAACAATCCTTATTATTCATGTCGTTATTAATTAGTTGATCAATTTATATGGAATCTTGATATTATAATTCACACAAATCACAGAGATACGAATATATAGATTATTCTAAAGTGATTATTACACCAAGAGGTAATGACTTGCCTCCATGATAACATATCGATTACATCATCCCTAAGCAATGATTAAATAATATATTGATCTAGAACGAATCGCGTGAAACAATAGAACAACGCTTGACTGAAGAACAAAGAGAAATTACTCGTGACATTGAAACCACTGAAAGGTCGATGAAAACTATCACTCAATTACAATACGAAAAAGTTAGGCAAATTAGAAAACGTTTTATTATTGTTATTATCCCTTTAATGAAAAAAAATATATATATATATATATATATATTATATAATATATTATTAAATTTATAATTAATAAATATTCGTACACTATTATTTTTTTAATTTATTTTAATTAATATATAAATAATTTATTATATAATGCATACATCTTCTTTATATTCTACATCTAACTATTATATGATATATATAAAGTTATACATCAAATTTAATTGATTTCATTTAAAAATAAATCTTTATAATCCTGATATAATTTCAATCGAGAGTAAACAGTATAATTACATTAACACTATACCTTGTCATGATTTTATTACATTACAGGCTAAAGAATTGCTGTCGTTGTTTCATGTTCCTTACGTTCAAGCTCCTTCAGAAGCAGAGGCTCAATGCGCTTATCTCGAACAGAACGGCATTTGTTCCGGAAGGTATTCCACTATTATTCAACTATATCATTGGCTTCCATCTATTATATCTAGATTAATACTACATCTAGAATACTAATATATCGTTACACTTTCCGATAGCCTTGATTTTATCCAAGTTAATAATCACGAAAATTAATATATCGCTCGGAATCAATTTTTTCATAAGCATGTCATTTTAGCCAACTATATGAGAAATACTCTCAATTTCTTTCTATGTTCACCAACCCGTTTACATCTCGTTACGCTATCATCAGCATAACAGACGACAGCGACATCTGGCTGTTTGGTGGCACAACTATCTATAAGAATTTCTTCTCGAAGACCAAAGATCTTCAACTTTACAGATACGCGGACCTCGTCAATGAGTTACGTTAGTGAAATGTACGACAGAAAGTCTTTGTTCATTAAGTTTGTGATGAAAAACTCAGTTAAATTGTGAAATATCTTATAATCATATATATATATATATATATATATATATATATACATTATTAAAATTTATATTAATTGTTAATTGATATTTAATTGATATTATTATTTAAGCAAATATATATTCGAATGTATAAAGTTAAAATATTGACTTGCTATACATTGCATACATTGTTGAAATAAACAAAGAATAATATGAAATTTAAAAAATAAATAATATAAAATATATTACATTATAAATTTACTAAATATAAATGAAAAATAATTGAAAATAGAAATAATATATATTTTTTGATAAATGAGATATTTATATTCGGTTTAAACTTTACATAAATTGAATACATATTAACTTATAACCTGTAATAGTAATACATTATTAATTATATATTTTAATAATTATATGATAAATTTTAAATATATATTACAAATAAAACACGTTAAAAATGAAACAGGACTAATAATACCAAGCAAAAAAATAATAATATAAATTGTATTACTTAATTAAAATCTATAATAATAGTAAATTTGAAAAATATATATAAATACCCAAATATTCTATGAGAAAAAAAAACAAAATTACATAAAATATAAATATTTAGAAATAGTGAAGCATAAATGAATATCAAATTATAAATTATCGTTTTTCAAAACAGATTTTTTTTTACTTTATTTAAATGAAACGGAAAGTTATTTCTCAATTCTTATTCCTAATTGCTCATACCTTATCTTTGATCATTACCTCGTTGATCATTGCTACTACATCATTCCGAATTCCACATATTATATTTATTATAGTCATCCTTCCTCCCTCATCTCACTACCTCTATCTCCCCCACGCGTTTACCCCTCCTCAACCTCGCCCACAATATCACCCCACCACTACTGTCCTATACTTGCACACTCCACAACCACCCCCCACCCCCCCCACAACAGTACTAGACAGGGCGGCCTTTATCTCAATAGCTCTCCTATACTCACACACTCCACCTCACCCCACCCCCCAACAGTACTAGACAGGGCGGCCTGTATCTCTATAGCTCTCCTATGCGGCAGTGACTACACACCCGGTGTTGACCGCATCGGTCCTATTACGGCCAGGGAGATCATCGCAGAGTTCGCCCCCGGTCAACGCGATGCCCTACAGTCTTTGGATACCTTCAAGTTAGTGGATTAGAGAGCAATAAGGTTAAGATCGTACTCTTAACAATCATTTCTATAGTATGTTTCATCTGATGAAATCGATACCGAACCTAGTCAGAACAGATTTAATTCTGTTTTAATATATATTTAATACGGTAGATCGAATAATTGATAACATTAGATTTATAGTTGTATTTAATAGACACTATCTATTATATATCAATATAAACTAAATACTCTTGAATAGGGAGTGGTATGCGACGAAAGGTGAAAAAGATGAAAGCAAAATAAAGGTGAATCTTCGTAAAAATAAATACAGTCTTTCCAATGGTTATTTATTAAATTATATAATATCAATATACAAACATAGTAGTACACTACTTATAATATTTATATATTCAAATTAATAGCTTTATTTGTAACATACATATTGTTCATATACATTAAATTAAATATATTTAAAATAATTTAATTATAAAATGTAATAAATTATAAATATAAAATATAAGAATATTATTTCTAAATATAATAAATATATATTTAAAAAAAATTCTGATTAGGTTTTCCCAGTAAAAGAGTGATATTAGCCTATCAGAATCCATCCATCGAAGAGTTTCATCAGAGTAAATTTGATTGGTCGAAGAAACCCGACCTAGGAGATATTCGAGAATATTCGGAAACGACTTTCAATTGGAGTAAAAAGAAATGCGATGAAGTTGTTATGCCGATGATAAGGAAACTTAACCAGACTTCGGTTAGCTAATACAACAGCTCTATTGTTATATGTAAATGGACATATTATACACTCATTACTTGGTTAAATAACAGATTATAGTGATAATTTATGATTAAAATATATTGTATTATAATATAATATTTATTGAAAAAATATAGAAATATATTTCGACAACAAATATTGAAAGTATATATATATATAGTAATACATTTAAAAGCAAACTTGAATTAGTAATAAATTAAAAGTACAATAATACATGAATAATTAAACAGAAACAGACCACCATGAGCAGTTATTTGCTAAGCGATACACAGCCGGTGAAAACATCGCGAAGACTCAAGAATGCCATATCACGTCAGAAAGTATCCGATATGCCGTTAGCGAAGCGTAAGACTGCCACTAGTAGAAACACTAAGAAGAATGTCATCCAGAAAGTGGTAAATATAATTAGTGATCTTATAGGCGATAGATATCCATAGAAGTAATCAAAAAGTAAAAAAATATAATAATCAGTATTATATTATATAGTAAATAAATAATTTTAAATAAGTTCAATAATTAGAATGATTTTTATAATATTAAATAAAGCAGATCTTAAAATTATAATTAACGTTTATTAAATTGCATATATTTTGGCATATATATATTATTAATTCATTATAAGTAATACAAATATATTATTATTAATTTAATTAATTAAACTAATTAGTTATTATAATATATCAACTATATATGTATGTGATATCAACTTGTAGGCGAGTACAGAAGGAGGCTTCACAAGGAAACCAGTCGCACTTTCAGAGTCTTCTGATTCAGATAGTCTATAGTCGTTGAACCCGGCAGTAGTTTATTATTTATAATGTCATTTTATATCTCGATTCCATAGTATGGTTAATTTAATGTTATTTTGTTATATTTTTATAAATTATTAGATTAGTATATTATTTTTGATTGTTCACTAATTAATATTATCATCAGTATTAAATTATATAAAATATTTTCAAATGTAACTTAATTTTTATATTATATTTACTAATATAATTAATTCTATACAATATATTTTTTATTTTGGATTATAAAAATTAAATTATTTATAAATAAACATTAATAAAAGTAATTTAATAAAATATTCATAACATTTTCTATATTATAATATATATGTAAATGAGCTCAGTTGGCTAAGACACACAAACAGTAGGACACGTGTTCAAGCCCCGTCCGGACCATTAAAATAGGTCTTAAAATAATATTTAGAAGTGTTCTTATATAATAGTGTATAACTAAATGATCGGCTCTCGTTAAAACCATGGACACTTTAACATGAGAGCGGCTTCGAAGGGACATCAGAGCCATATGATTATAAGGTAAACTTCATCTAAGTTCCTGGATGGGATAAAGGACTCCACCAAAATAACATAACAATTACAATGCTAACATTTATATATGATATAGTTAAGTATACGAAATTATGAAAATAAAAAAAGAAAATATTATATTATAATATTGTAAATCGAATTACAGTAATATAATATCTATATTTACTAATAATAATAATAATAATAATAATAATAAAGTACAAAAATATGTAGGTTGAACAGACTAAATCGTAAATAACTCCATTTATGGTATAGTCGCAGTGTATTTGATCAAATATAATGTAGTACCATTAGAAACCATTGATAATATATAAACAATAGCAAGAAGTTAATAATACATTGATTATTATAATTTTTTAAATATAAACATTTAATATAGGATTTTTAACAGTAATTTGTAATGAATTGATAAATTATATATTTTGTAATCAGCCGTAACTATAATATATACTCGTGAAATAATCTTGAAATGTAATATCATAGGAAGATAATTCCATACTGAAGGATCAGGTCAACTGAACAACTCTCCAATTCTCATTAGATGTATATTGGTACAGAAAATATATTTTAATATTTCAGAAGATATTCAGGTGATCCTTAATAATTCTTAATTTAGAAGTTTATACATATATATGTATTTAAGGGGTGTTTAGGTATGTTGATGCCAACCATCACCCAACTCTTGAATTTGCTCATCATGCCAAACCTTGAAAAGCGAACTAATCTGCAGGCTGAAATTCAAGAGGTGATCTGAGAGAGGAAATAGCCACCCCTCCTACTATCATGCCTACTGATAGATTATGAATATAATACACAGCAATATCAACATGTCGGTATCATATAATACTTCTTCCCACACGTAAAAATAGTCCCTGATGGTCACGTGATCTCTATAATAGCGATATTTCATGGTGTCATAGTAAGACCACTAAGGAGATGCGGTAAGCTAGAAGAATTATTACCTTAATTGGAAACATATAAATGATTATCAGAGATTAGGTGGAAAGGAACAGGTGAAGTAACAACTAATAAAGGACATTTTTTAAAGTTTATATATAGTGGACACAGAAATAAACATATTCAGGGTGTAGCTTTTATAGTAAACACAGAACAATGTAATACGATACTAAACTACAATGCAGTCTCAAGCAGCCCAGCAAACAGTAAGAGCAGCATAATAGCAGCATAACAGCAAATGCTAGAGCCTCAAATGTTTACATTGTGCTATTATGCTGCTATTAAATGTCTATTATGCTGCTATTAATTTGTAATGATATTATGCTGCTGTTATGCTGCTGTTATGCTGCTATTATAATAATAGCAGAATAATAGACATTTAAAATTAATAGCAGCATAATATCAGCATAATAGCAGTATAACAGCAGCATAACAGCAGCATAATATCATTACAAATTAATAGCAGCATAATAGACATTTAATAGCAGCATAATAGCACAATGTAAACATTTGAGGCTCTACCATTTGCTGTTATGCTGCTCTTACTGTTTGCTGGGTGCACTCTGATATCAATTTACGTGCCGCTATTAGGATACTCAGATGAGGAAGTATAATAATTCTACAACAGATTGAGGATACATTAGATAACTACGAAAGAATTTCTTATAGTATGGCAAAATACCATAGGAAGTTATAATATAATTAGAAATATCCTGTAAACCGAACTAAACCAATCTACACATGCTTGACAAAAGCCGACGATATACGTAATAGCAGATAAGAGAATTATATCCGCCGCCTCCCAAACAATCGGAAAACACAGACCCAAGAAACAAGCTCGGATGACCAATGACATTCTAGACCTCTGTGATGAAAGAAGTAGGTATAAATTTATTGAATTAATTATAGTGAAATGAGTTATAAAAGAGGACTCGAACTGGCCAACTGAATATAATACATTGAATGCAATGGTGTGTATACACCTTCTATAGAATGATGAACAATATTAAAGAATAATGGATATAAAAACAATGCAATTTTATAAATGAAGATATTTCAAGAAACCGATCGAATAAAAGAGCATATAAAACATTAAACATGCTCGCTAAACCAAATCATAATGTTTATGATCTTTGATAACAATGATAAACTCTTGAGGACAACAATGGACTAATGAGAAAATGGACCGATTACTGCAATGAACTATTCAACTACCCTATAAAGAAAAATTAAGAACTAATTAAAGACAACAATATCCCAGCATGATACTTCACTATATATATATATATATATATATATATATATATATATATATATATATATATATATGTATACAAGTAGGGGAGGGAAGGGTATTATGGCCGATGTTTTTATTACCTTACAAGAAACAAAATATATCATACTAATATTGATATTATGATCCAATAAGTTGTATAGTATACAATTATACTATACAACTATAAAATACCAATATGTTGTTCTAAATAATGGCTATCAACATTTACTCAGTTAATTATTTGTATTCAAATCATTTGATTTTTATTAAAAAGCAAATTGTCCGTATAAATATAGATAAAATACACTAGTGCGGGTATTATAGTCGATAGTTCCGAAATAGCCACTAGGATCGCGTCATGTATTCAAATACGTACTATTTTTATAATTAGAAAATAAAATACATTTTATCAGATATCAAGATACATACGCACTTTTATATTAAATATAAAAATAATTAATCGTTATTCCATTTAGTTTTACTTATATTCAGCTACAAACGTTTTTTTTCGATAAAATCACGATTATTTGATTTTTTTCTCTAATCAAAAATAAATAATTAATATTGATATAAATAAAAAATGATGTACACTATCATTCTTAGAATTCAATTATCTACATTTTTCGTATATATCATTTTTTGATAACTATAATGGTTCTTGAAATATCGTTATCGGCCACAATACCCGCATCGGCCACAATACCCTTCTCTCCCCTATCAGAAGTAAGAAATTCCCAGTCAACCAACATTTTAAATATTTTCGAAAATGTTGTAATTTATTTACGAATATAATATAATAATATTGAAAATAATTTGTAAATAATTTTTTAATATTTGTAAATTTCGGTATTTTTTTGAAAATAAAACACAAGTTTACAAAATATTTGAAAATAATTTACGAAAATAATACGAAAATGATTTTCGAAAATTTTACGAAAATCATTTGCCAATAAAACGCAAAGTTTGTAATTTTTTTGAAAATAAAACACAAAGTTTATAATTCTATATTAATATAAATTAATTAATATATTAAGATTACTAATAGATTTAATTAAATTTTAAAATATAAATTTGATTGCAGATAAATGTTTTAATTTTTTTAAATATCTACTTTCTATTATTTATTTATGATTAACGAAATAAATATAAAATAAATAAATGTTTCTATTTTTAAATAATTTTTATTTAATTGATATAGGGGAAAGTAACCTAATACGGATACTAGCAATCAATGGTCTTAACATTTTATGACTCATTATTTTTATTAAAAAATTACAATTTATTAATATTTTATGATTATAGATTTTATTGTGATTTTAAAATTTTATTTAATCTTTAATTCCATAGATAACGGGGGTGTCCGTATTCGGTACCCATGTCCGAATACGAACACCATTTGTTATAATACGGACACCCTATATACCTCTAGATAAACTATATATTATGAATCAATCAGACAAATTACAATTACATTATTTATAATTAGTTTTATGAATAATTTATTCTAATTTAATTAATTAATATTTTATTTATTTTTATTATTTTTTAATTAATAATACAATTTAAGTATCTAAATAATAACATTTTTAGATTTAGCTTTATTGGTGGTATTAATATTATAACGCACGCGATTTTTATGAAAACAGAATAGTTCATAAGCTACACGCTAATTGGTTGTAGGATGTCCGTATTAATACATCTAGAGTGTCCGTATTAGGGAATTTAATATGACCTCTAGATATATGTTTATAACTTAATTAAAATTGGATAACAAATATATCAATTATATATATAATTTTTAGAATAATTTATTTTTTAATATAGTGTTATATTTATCGATATATTTGTATATTCTTGAAAAGGTTTTAATTGAAATGTGTTTTCATAAATTTAAAAACGTAATAAAAAAATCAGTTTATTGGATATATCAGCAATATTTTGAATAATTAAAAAATACATTTTTTTAGACTATTTATATAATTATGAATATTTTATTAATTAAACATTTTTTGTAGGATTTATGGTTTCTGAGATACCGAGAGTGTCCGTATTCGGGCACTGTCCAAATCAGAATTAGATCAGATTTCAAGGAATTAAATATTTATTTGATATAGATCACAGATCATCTAATCTGTATAATTTGGAAGTACATTGTAAAGTTGATAGTGTAGTCAGAATAATAAACACAAATTATGAAAGTACATGAGAATTTAACATTTCTAAAGATTCTAAATACATCTTACAGAGCCGGAATCCTATACATTTTAGAGGATATATATATATATATATATATATCCTTGTATACACTCATTGATAGTAAATGTAAGAAGATAATAATGAATATAATCAGGATACTATGATATTATATCCATATATTGCAATAGGATACCTATATACGGATATAAGTGAAAACTTAATTGAAAAGTTCCTGGATGGGATTAAAGGACTCCACCAAAATAACATAACACTAACAATAACCCACTAACATTTACCTATACGAAATGATGGAAATTTAAAAGAAAAAAAATATATTGTATTATAATATTAAAACATGAGTAGGATCATCAAATACAGCCGTGGGAATAAGAACACGTATGGATGAACGGCGTACATAAAAGAATGTTATCACCACGCAAATATGAAGATGAATTAGAAGGACATACATAGATGTTAGATAGGATATATATAGAAGAGATATATGAATACAGGACGATCATAATACGAAGAAGAAGAAGTAGAATATAATTAACATTAATGCAGCCGTGTATGACATATATCGATTATATACGTAACGACCGAATTTAGTTTATGTCTACTTATCTAATTAATTAGTTTAGGTCTACTTATCTAATTAATTAGTTTAGGTATAATTATCTAATTAATTAGTTTAGGTCTACTTATCTAATTAATTAGTTTAGGTCTACTTATCTAATTAATTAGTTTAGGTATAATTATCTAATTAATTAGTTTAGGTCTACTTATCTAATTAATTAGTTTAGGTCTACTTATCTAATTAATTAGTTTAGGTATAATTATCTAATTAATTAGTTTAGGTCTACTTATCTAATTAATTAGTTTAGGTTTCACTCTTGGTTGATTGCATCATGCAATTTGCATGTATATGCACTCTGCATAGTCATGTGAATATTTCTATTTTTGTATTTAAATATCAATATTTTATCATCTGTACACTATGTTAATCGTTTTATCGTCTGTTATAACACAAATATAGCTGTGTTTCGTTATCTACTATATAGGAAAGAAGCGCCGCTTGCTGAGTTCAATACATTCGTGGTCTTGCTTCGATTGGTTTGTAAATATTAAAATTATTTTTATTATTATTATTGATATATATTTATGTTATTATATATGACTTTGTATTTAATAAAGCCAACGAACTTTTGTACACATATATTTTATAAGTAAATACTATAGGAGGATTAAATAAATCAATATTTCTATTTATTTATTTTAAACTGAATGCTCTAAATAATAGACTTTCTAAACGATAAAATAATGGATACGATTATTACTAGACACTCGCGAATGACGCCAAAGCATCGTAGTAATAATAAGTAAATAAAGTTTCGAATGATGAAGTGTACATATGGTATGATGACGATATACGATGTATTCGAAAATATCCTATTGTGATGAAATCGTCGTTCAGTCAACGTAAATGTAATCTGTAAAAATGCCGTAGTTATCTGCTAAAGTGATGTAATGGTGATGTAATAGTGATGTTGTAGTCCATCAATGAACAAAAGAATAATAAATCGTAAACTGTCGGAATGATCACAGTTTGGTTTCGGTCGACTAGATATAACGTTATTGCTGGTCAATTTTATTATAAATATATAGTGATATATTTTCGTATAATTCTCAGAAATATTTGAGAATTGCTCATTAATTGTTATTATTATACACGTAAAAAACAGTGTAGGTTTTTCAATCGTTATATCGTGTATTTTAAATCGTTAAAAATAAATAATTGTTAATAAAGTAACGATGACTAATGATATATTTATAAGTGAGTCATCAAGTAGACTAGTAATGTTATCGTGATATGGTGAGGTGCGGTTTAACCACGGGTTAACCCCTCTGGGTGAACCGGGCTGTGAACGCGTCGCTATTAAGGGTGTTGTCGTCGTCGAGAGTGAAGTTATCTAGTGGAAGAATCTTTTAGCGCTACCGATGCTTGTATTGATGCCTGGATTTCTGTCGTCCAATCAGATGCCACGAAAATAATCGTCTGTCGAGAAATATTCAACTTCTAAAATTCTGGAATCCGTTTCGATGATAGCCGTTTAGTATGCGTATGAACTTCATATGAACTTCATACTATTCAGTGAAGGTGGGTTCATCGACGGTTACAAATATACAGTGCCTTACGGGGCGGATCGGGTAGGTACGATCGAAGTGCGCGAAAGGTCCACGCGTGAACTAGTGCACTAGTGAATGTGAAGGACTGCGTAGTTGTGAGCTCTCTCTCTCTCGTTTTCTCTCATTATCTTTGCATCGCTCTCGTTGTTTCTATTACTCGTTCGTCGTGTCGGAGATCTATGGATTAGGATTAGGAGCCGTCGGGATGTCGGCTTCGTCGATCGGTCGCTTGAATTCGGCCGGTAGATTGATGGTGGTATGACCGTGTAACCAATAGGTTGTCATGTCACCCTTTCCCTATTATGTCATCGTAATGCATTAACATTTGTATTTTTATTATAAATGTTATATGTTAAGTATACAAAATAATTATTTGATTGTAATACTTGTTAATTTTTTTTCTCATATATGAATACATTTACCTACAATCTACTATATATATATATATATATATATATATATATATATATATATATATATGATCATATCATTATGATTATTCGTATTGATAATATGACAGAAATTATTATTATATTATCATATTGTTATACTTATTGTATAGATTATTTTATCAACATTAGTATTAATGTATATTCATAATACTTTTTCATTATGCGGCTATTATATATGCTATACTAATTAATTTAATTTTCTTTATATATTTAGATTTTAAGTACTGGACGTATACTTATTAATTTTATTATAATACTATACAATATGTTATAATTTAAATTTTATTAATAGGATTGTTTAAATATTTGTTGATGATATTTAATACTTTCTTATAATAGATCTATATATCTATTATAATAAGATATATAGTTTATTACAAATGATATATTTAAATAATACAGACAGAAAATCAAACATTAATATTAATTTAACTAATAGTGCATCATTATATATAGGTGATATATCCTATATGTCATAAAGTAATCATTTGAATATGAAAAGTTAACCTTGATGGTGACTTTGCCCCTTCGGAACAACTCGAAGCCCCCCAATCGTTCTAGATACTGCCTCGTGTATTCGCTGAGCTGTATTTTCATGGGTACGCACGTGGTCTCCATCCGCGACGCCGTGTTCACCGTGTCACCGAATAGGCAGTACCTATGCGTCATAATCGTGAGTCATAATCGTGAGTCATAATCGTGAGTTATAATGTGGGCGTTACGACAGTGATGTCATATGTTACAACGGACAGAGGTAGGTCTACTTGTAACGTCAATCGATAACTTATCAGTTTCACTTTCACACATATTTACAAGCCTACCTGTGGATACACTCTACTACGCCGTGCACTGCGTGTACGGTATACCCTAACCTGGGCATCTTGAGTCCGACCACCCCGGCCACAGTAGACCCGCTATGAATGCCCACCCTCAGTTTGAGCTTAGTGTTGGGCCGGTGTCTGATGATGAACCTAGACGACAGGTTAGCCAGGTCCATGGCCATCAGACAGATGTGGGAGGCGTGCGCTATACCGTTACGTTGAGGCGCTCCCGAGATCACCATGTAGGCGTCGCCTATTGTCTCCACCTGGGCGGGGCAATGGGGCGGGGCGACGCGGGAGGGGTGTTATCGAGAAGTTCAAATATTGGAAATATAGTTCTCGAGAATATACTATTAGTACAAACAAGAGTAATTGATACATGTTTTACATAATTAGTATTTATGAGTTGTAATATATGCATGAGGTATATGTTAAGATACACATTAGTAAGTCATTAACGTATACTTTAACGATTTAAGGTATAATTTAATTTCGTCTATAGACGAAATACATATGTTTATTTACAAATTTCGTCGTTAAAAATAATTGAAATATTCAAATAATATAAAATATATATGTTGAGATATTCGCTATAAATACTCTCATACATACAATACTACTAATTACCGACATATGGCATTTACTTTTTGATAATTTTATATATTAGTATTCACCTATAAAAATATGCAAAAATGTGCATTTTATAAATTTAGAATGTGTGATATCATGTAATTTAGGCTAATACGCCTATAGATTATATAGGCTATATATAGTTTAGAGTATACTATATAGTAAATATTAATTACATGATAACAAAATATGGATCAAGTCAATATGTCAACTTATACATAAATATAATCCCAATATTTTCGGAATAGTTAAAATAATAATCCTAGGATCGTATAATAATCCTAGAATAATCTTAGGATATTAATGATAATAATATATAGAGTGAGTTTAAAAATGAATTGTATCAATTGATCCATTGCATTAATTCAATGGATATCACTCACAAATAATTTATTTTATTATTAACATTATATTTATCTCATAAATAACACCTCATGTTAATATAATATATATTATATAACATTATAGTATAGAACATCGCGAGTATACGGTACACGGTATTAGTAGGTTAAAAGTCACTTTTTAGTCATTTTTAAAATTCACCACGTTAAATTTCGTATTCTCTACATGTTAAACTTCTAGGAATTATCGCGAGCCCTAGGATGTTAAAAAATTAATAAAAATTATTTGTATACATTATTTTATAAGTTGCGAGTTGACAAGTATTGGAGGACCCATATTCAGCCTGATGATCACCCTTAACGGATGCGTAGCCACGCCCACAACACAGAGCCCCGCCCACTGACCTTGTAGACGTCGTGCTGGTCGATAACGTTATCGAACTCGGTGTAAAGGTCATTCAACATGGCGACGATCTCCATGGGCGTCGAGTCCGAAGACAAGGACGTGAAGCCGACGATATCGCTGAAGAAGATGGTGACGGACTCGAAGGTCTCGGGGTCGATGTTCTCGCCGCTAGCCAGCTTCTTGGCCACCATGCTCGGCAACATCTTGTAGAGGAGGTTTTCCATGTTCGCCTTAGCCGAGGCGAGTTCGGCGGTTCGCTCGCCGACCTTGAGAAAGTAAGGAGCGTATTAGCGTTTATTGGAGGTCAAATTTATTATGATTTAAATTATCCGGAAATTTAAAAATGTATATACACAATCTATTGTATATAAATAAAACATAATTTCCTATTGAACTACAACTTACAAGGCTCTTGGCTACTAATTTAGACTCACCTTATCTTCCAATGTAGCGATATACCCATCCACAGCTTCCATCATACAATCCAATACCGACTTACGAGATGGTTTTATTCTTTCTAATATCTGTTAAAATATCCGTAATAATAAACCACTTCGTGTCATTTAATATATTACAATTATTATTAATTTTGCTAAAACTCTATTTTAAATGTATCTATATAATAAAATATCTAATATAAAAGATATTTTATGTATATAAATTTTAATAAATAATAATTAATATAGAAATCCGAATAGAGAGTAAATAAGTGAGTTTCATTTGATGTAATTTATTATGTTCAATGTAATTCATTTAATTTAAAAATGCACTTATTTTTATTATGTTCAAACACATTCGTGCAACTTTTATAGAATAATTTGTCTACATTTTATATCAGTTATATTATTATATGTAAAGGGTAATACATCCATTAATTATAGGACTGAAATTACATTTTGTTAATACTATAAATTCTAATTTCTTATATAGGAGATTATCAATCATGTATACTACCTCGGAGCTAGTAAACATAATATTTCAATAATGGAAGTATTAATAATGACATACATATTTAGTGATACATTATTATGCATATACCACGTGGCCATAGTATAATATGGTCGTGTGGTATATATATATATATATATATATATATATATATATATATATATATCAGAAAACCTTTTGGGCATTAGCGAACGAAGGTCTCATGCTGGCATCGTTTGACCAAGCTTGCTTGATCAGGTCAGAAAGTCTTTCCGGAATGTTCGTTAGTTTGGGTCGCATATTCTCGTTTAATATCTACATCCGGGTATTGTTATGTACGCCATGTATTGTTATGTACGTATGGTATTGTTATAAATGTAGTAATGTATGTTAATGTAGTCTTAATTTGATTGTTGTCATGTTATTGTATTATTATATTATTGGAGGTTACCCTTGTTGTGAGTATAGATTACAAGATAATCTCTGGTATTCTACTTTGAGCAGAAATTGTACATAGGTACCTACTGCATTATATTTCATTTCTTCTCAATAAACCATATTCAATTCAATTCAATGTAGTAATGTACGCATTATCGATACATATTTAATAAGGAAACATAAGGGTAATTATTTCGATAAGCTTTGCTTATACAATTAGCCTGGTGTAAACACCCAAATATAATAATAATAATAATATTTAAGAATTCCCATAACCGAAATGCCTCCGAATGTTATGCATGCATGTACATGTATTATGTATGTAGTAAATTTAGTATGTTAATAGATAATTATAGGTAGGTATAGATAAGTATATACATACATATATTCATCATATATATATATATATATATATATGAGTATACTCATCAATACATATATATTTATAAATATATGTGCATTTATTATACAGTTAAGTAATTATAGATATATGTAAGATTATTTTATTATAAATATTAACTATGTAGTTAACTATGTATTAACCTAATTCATTTAGAAATTATGTAATACATTGTGTATTTTAAATAAATTTATTAATTGTAATATATAATAATGATAAATATATATAATTATCATTATATTTAACATGGGATTACATCTATGTATTACTGGGGCAGTTGTTTAGATAATATAAACTGCAGTTAATTATCAGATGCACGTGGGCTGGTATTATCTTGACCGTTAACTTGACCGTACGAAGATTCCTAAGAATTAGTCTAGAATAATCCTAATACAATTTATTTTATTGGAACACCCGACTCCTAGAATATTAAATTGAATTATGATATAGAAAAAGAAAATAAGAATGTTATTCAAAGTATAATGTTAATTATTGAAATAATTACTAAATTATGTATGAAGTTTTCAAATATATTTAATAATACTCATAATATATAAATATATATCATAATAATATACTTTTTGGAATATGTTTATTTATATAACTATTTTAATGTATAATAGAATGAGAAATTATAAATAGAATATCGGTTTTAGTCAATTCAAATTAAATGTCATTTAACTGATTTAAATAAATATGCTAATCTATAGATTTCTAATATTATATAAGCTAGTATTAAGTTGACATTCTTATATAATATTATCGAATATATATATATATATATATATATATATATATATAAGATGTATGTATATTCTATACATACATCTCATACATAATATGTATATGATTTAGCTTTCAGATATTTATTATAGGCACCAGGTACATTTATGGGCATCTATATAGGCACATATTTATTATATATCATCATATTTATATTGCGTATATGTTATGTAATGTTATGTAATGTGTTTACCTTTAGCTACTATCTGTAATCTATTCAACACGTACGTGTACTGTACGTATATTTGTATTTCTAACGATATACATTACATCGCCATTACATTATTATCAGTATTATTATTTAAATATTATATAAATAATCAAATATAATTAATAATTAAGTATTCGATTGAGCGATATTACACTCCTATTACGTATCTGAGTAACATAGAGTTATTACAGTTAATACCTCCTATAACCTAGGTTATAGGAGGTTATATGAGGTTATAGGAGGTCTTGTTACAGTTAATACGTGATTTTAATATTCCGATAAATATATATTTAAAATTATGAATTGAATTGTAATCCAATATATCATTCATTTACTAGGTACTAGGTTCGGTAATTAATCGTATTACCACTTGTGATCATGCGGTATACTCGCATACACTATTATTTATACATATTATTTATACACTATTACACACACACACTAACACATACACACACATACACACTAACACATACACGCACACACATACACGCACACACACTAACACATACACGCACACACATACATGCACACACACATACATAAACACATACACACACGAGTGGACCTACTTACCTTCTTGACAATATGTTGCTGGTCTTCGGAGCCTTGGTAATTACCATACGGATGAGTTCTCATGAATATCTCCCCTAACAGGAAACTATAGCAGGGGGTGGGGTGGGGTGGGGGTACAGTAGGCATTATATCGATAAGTGATTGACATGTGGCGGTATATAGAGGGTGGCATTATATAGAGGGTGGCGTTATATCAGAATTATAATGTTGACACCAAGTAGTTGTATATAGAATATAGCAATAAACTTCAGCTCAATTATTTAACTATAGTTAAATCACACACCCTATATGTTGCGTATATCAAGGGTATATATATATATATATATATATATATATATATATATATATATATATATATATATATATATATAATATATATATTATATATATATATATATATATCAATATAGTTATTGATATTTATAAATGATAGTGTATAAACAATATTATCTATTTATTGTGATATTAAAAACTAATAGTTCTGAATAGTCTATGTTTTTAAGAGTAGATACACACACACACACATATATATATTATCATCAGCCTATAATATTTAAAATGATACTTTCTTATTTTGAAGAGTTCGGAGTTGAGAAAAATATAAAAACGATGATAAAATGAAAATAAAATAGATCACAACCATAGTTGGATATATAAGATTTTAAAAACATAATAAACTATTAAATTAATTAAAACTATTAAAACTTTCTATTCTATATTACTATTATATAAAGTGAAACCTGAAGCCGTACATGTCCATCGACTTGGTGTGGCTAAGTCTATCGTCTTGCAGCAGTTCGGGAGGTATACACAGTCTCTGTAGAAGGGTTTCGCTGTTCTTCTTGACGTACTCCGTTCCAAGTTGACGGTCTTTCTGTAGTTCGCCCATCGACTGGAACACGAGTGCACGAGGGTGTTAAGGTGGTTTTAATCTGGGTGATTAGGAATATGAACAAAAGGTGGTCCACATATATATATATATAGATAATCTATATAAAAAGAATATGAAAACAAATTAAAATGTATTGACCCAATGCCGAGCACTTTTAACACGAACCTTAACACGGGGGACATACACTAAGTAACGTGCGTTAAGTACGCGTGTACTTGATATGCAGTGCGCGCGTTTATAGGCGAGTGTGTGTGTGCGGATATGGTATATACTTGTATAGGCGATGAAAGAGATGGTTAGCGGGTAACTTATGCTAATACTTGTAAGCTCTAGCCATTCTATAGAAGGGTATACCCTATATATACCACCCCTTTCTAATGATTAAATTATACTTTAGTAGATTATTAATTACATATAATGATAATATTGTTAATTTTAATATACAAGTACATATTTTAGAATAACAGGTAATATTATTATACAATTTATATAAGTAATAATAGAGTAGCATACAGTATACTTATATATCCTATAGGATAAATATAAAGTATAGTATAACGTATAATACTACTGAATAAATAAAATTTTCATTGTAATTTGAACATATTCCTTATAAGGATATATTGAACTTTCTTAAAGACATATATGCATATATGCATATAGAATTATCAAGAGTATTTCTAAATAAGATAAAAAAAAAATATAAGTTCGTAATAAAGAATACTTTAAATAATAACATAATATATATACTATAGTTTATTAACTATTTTTATTCATATTCCTATCGATTTTTCCAGTGCACAATATACGAAGTCTATATGTATTTTACAGTTTAATTGTTCCTAATACGGAAGACCTAATCTTAACAATATAAATAACAACCTTATACATCCAATGCGCAATTTTCACATTCCACCTGGAGTCTATGAAACACACAGCGGCAGACAGGTTTCCGTGTATTATCCCCGTTCTGTGAAGAAACGCCATACCTATCATAACATCGCATTGTATTACTATTCATGTATATATTGTTATTGTTATTGTTATTTTTATTTGGTGGAGTCCTTTCATACCATCCAGGAACTTAGTGAAGTTTTCACTTATAACTATAAGGCTAATGTGGCTTCGAAGCGGCTCTCATGTTTAGGCATACATGGTTTTAACGAGAGTCGATCATTTATGTATACACACTTATATAAGATCACTTCTAAATAATATTTTAAGACCTATTTTAATGGTCTGGACGGGGCTCGAACCCGTGTCCTTCTGCTTGTGTGTCTGACGCCTTGCCAACTGAGCCACATAGACAGTTTATGTATATATATATATAGACAGTTTATGTATATATATATATATAATATAATATACTATAGTAATCACGGTAGTTACACCTCACAAAACTAGTGAATAGATGTAACGATATATTGTACACAACGCCGCACACTATAGTGCGACATTCGGATGTATGTGCGATATATTGATGACATATCGGGGTCGCGTTATTCATATCCTTTAATATTATCCTTTATATCGCGTTATTCATATCCTTATTCATATCCATTAAAGGAATCATATTATATATATGTATGCATATAGAATAGTTCTATATGGTATATATATATATATATATATATATATATATATATATATTTATATATATATATATATATTATGGGCGACAACAAAGGTACAGATTAAAGTATCATGTATGCCATTAATTCATTAATGCTATAAATTGACATCATACATCTCATTAAATGTACATTAATGGCACACATAATACTTATAGATAGGACAACGAGCATTCTAATATATAATAATACAAATACTGATAATTATATAACCGGAAGCGACGTCACAAGCTAAAGAGAACTTGAAGTTGTCGTCGAGTTTGTAGTCGGTACTTTGAACTATTGACCTCAGCGTCCCTGTCACGTGGTGTAATGTATTCGTGTGTTGTTAGGATACACGTAATTTTCATAAACGAATTATTCAAATATAAAATCTATTGCGAATTTTGTTGGTAATCTATTATAAAGTGTCTAATATGTTTGTCATAACTATTTAATTTATAAATTAAATTAAATTCTAGTTTGAGTATATAACATATATTATATATATATATAACATACATTATATATAAAGGACCCATAGATGTAAACCTTTTTATACAATATACGACATTATATATAATATATAATATATGTAATATACATTCATATATGTCATTCAATTTATTAATCCATAGAATATCATTCAGAAATTATTTACCCCATGAATGCATTAATTATGCAATACATATCACTTATTTAAATGATAACGTAATGATTCATATATTCAACTCACAATATATATATATATATATATATACAAACACACAAACAAACACGTAATACGACACTATTCATAATACATGGAGATCATGTGATGTATTACGTATAGGTGTGGGTGTACGGTTCGAATACTACCTCTACTACTACTACTACTACTACTACTACTACTACTACTACTACTACTACTACTACTACTACTACTACTACTACTACTACTACTACTACTACTACTACTACTACTACTACTACTACTACTACTACTACTACTACTACTACTACTACTACTACTACTACTACTACTACTACTACTACTACTACTACTACTACTACTACTACTACTACTACTACTACTACTACTACTACTACTACTACTACTACTACTACTACTACTACTACTACTACTACTACTACTACTACTACTACTACTACTACTACTACTACTACTACTACTACTACTACTACTACTACTACTACTACTACTACTACTACTACTACTACTACTACTACTACTACTACTACTACTACTACTACTACTACTACTACTACTACTACTACTACTACTACTACTACTACTACTACTACTACTACTACTACTACTACTACTACTACTACTACTACTACTACTACTACTACTACTACTACTACTACTACTACTACTACTACTACTACTACTACTACTACTACTACTACTACTACTACTACTACTACTACTACTACTACTACTACTACTACTACTACTACTACTACTACTACTACTACTACTACTACTACTACTACTACTACTACTACTACTACTACTACTACTACTACTACTACTACTACTACTACTACTACTACTACTACTACTACTACTACTACTACTACTACTACTACTACTACTACTACTACTACTACTACTACTACTACTACTACTACTACTACTACTACTACTACTACTACTACTACTACTACTACTACTACTACTACTACTACTACTACTACTACTACTACTACTACTACTACTACTACTACTACTACTACTACTACTACTACTACTACTACTACTACTACTACTACTACTACTACTACTACTACTACTACTACTACTACTACTACTACTACTACTACTACTACTACTACTACTACTACTACTACTACTACTACTACTACTACTACTACTACTACTACTACTACTACTACTACTACTACTACTACTACTACTACTACTACTACTACTACTACTACTACTACTACTACTACTACTACTACTACTACTACTACTACTACTACTACTACTACTACTACTACTACTACTACTACTACTACTACTACTACTACTACTACTACTACTACTACTACTACTACTACTACTACTACTACTACTACTACTACTACTACTACTACTACTACTACTACTACTACTACTACTACTACTACTACTACTACTACTACTACTACTACTACTACTACTACTACTACTACTACTACTACTACTACTACTACTACTACTACTACTACTACTACTACTACTACTACTACTACTACTACTACTACTACTACTACTACTACTACTACTACTACTACTACTACTACTACTACTACTACTACTACTACTACTACTACTACTACTACTACTACTACTACTACTACTACTACTACTACTACTACTACTACTACTACTACTACTACTACTACTACTACTACTACTACTACTACTACTACTACTACTACTACTACTACTACTACTACTACTACTACTACTACTACTACTACTACTACTACTACTACTACTACTACTACTACTACTACTACTACTACTACTACTACTACTACTACTACTACTACTACTACTACTACTACTACTACTACTACTACTACTACTACTACTACTACTACTACTACTACTACTACTACTACTACTACTACTACTACTACTACTACTACTACTACTACTACTACTACTACTACTACTACTACTACTACTACTACTACTACTACTACTACTACTACTACTACTACTACTACTACTACTACTACTACTACTACTACTACTACTACTACTACTACTACTACTACTACTACTACTACTACTACTACTACTACTACTACTACTACTACTACTACTACTACTACTACTACTACTACTACTACTACTACTACTACTACTACTACTACTACTACTACTACTACTACTACTACTACTACTACTACTACTACTACTACTACTACTACTACTACTACTACTACTACTACTACTACTACTACTACTACTACTACTACTACTACTACTACTACTACTACTACTACTACTACTACTACTACTACTACTACTACTACTACTACTACTACTACTACTACTACTACTACTACTACTACTACTACTACTACTACTACTACTACTACTACTACTACTACTACTACTACTACTACTACTACTACTACTACTACTACTACTACTACTACTACTACTACTACTACTACTACTACTACTACTACTACTACTACTACTACTACTACTACTACTACTACTACTACTACTACTACTACTACTACTACTACTACTACTACTACTACTACTACTACTACTACTACTACTACTACTACTACTACTACTACTACTACTACTACTACTACTACTACTACTACTACTACTACTACTACTACTACTACTACTACTACTACTACTACTACTACTACTACTACTACTACTACTACTACTACTACTACTACTACTACTACTACTACTACTACTACTACTACTACTACTACTACTACTACTACTACTACTACTACTACTACTACTACTACTACTACTACTACTACTACTACTACTACTACTACTACTACTACTACTACTACTACTACTACTACTACTACTACTACTACTACTACTACTACTACTACTACTACTACTACTACTACTACTACTACTACTACTACTACCACTTCCCCTAACGAGTAACCGAGTAACCTTTATTGCAATATTCTGACACGGAATACAGGTAATTATCGGATATCGCCAATCCGTAGAAATGCGACACATTCTAAATTAGTAACAATGTATTATATAACATTGTATTCTGTCTTCCGTATTTCACTTATATATGTGTTAATACACATATATATTGGTAATATATATATATATATATATATTCATATTAGTTTGAACACATATACAATATGACTATAGTGAGAGTAGTTAATATGTTGTGAATATATAAAATAAGCATATTTATTTAAAGTATATTTATATACGGTTATAAAATAAAGGCAATATTATAATTATCTCGATATATTACTCGATTATATATAGATAATACCATATGGTTAACACAAACTAATCTATAATAACTAATTAAATTAAATATATATATTTCTATATATAGAATTCAATATTTATTTTAAATATAATATATATAATATATATATATATATATATATAAATACATATATATATATATACACATACTACACACATACCTAGGTGTACGTAAAACCTGATGAATAACGCTATCTCTGAACTCTAGCATCATCTTCTGCGTCTTGAAGGAGAACACCGTACTGGGTGATATCGTCATCGACCAGACGCTAACTTGCTGTTGTGACACGTGACACGTGGTTATGACACGTGGTTATGACATATGGTTAGGACATATGGTTAGGACATATGGTTAGGACATATGGTTAGGACACGTGGTTAGGACATATGGTTAGGACACGTGGTTAGGACATATGGTTAGGACATATGGTTAGGACACGTGGTTATGACACGTGGTTACGACACGCCTATTGCGTAACGCCTACGTTGGCGAGGGTACGCGATGCTGACATGTTCTAGAAGCTATAAGTGATGAGTCATTCTTGTTAATGGTTTACTCGTAGAGATTTAGTTATTCGCGTGTAACTCCAGAATTCTTTATTTAAATATTAAACGATGGCTGAATACTAGGGGCTCTGTAACAGGGGAGAACGGGGGGGGGGGCGGATATGTACCCCACTTTAAAATCTAGGGGGACCTCATATGTATTGGCCCCCCCCCCACTTTAAAATCTAGGAGGACCTCATATGTATTGGTCGCCCCTACTTTTACCATAACATTTATTTTGATTGGTTAGTCCCCCCTACATACATACCATCGTTCTAGCGCCCCTACTGAATACTAGTGCACTACCATCACGTGGTTCGACACTTATATCGAGAGTATATATATCGATATACGCATGCGTGAAGTAATGCGTTTTAACACTATATTATCACGTGTCTGATGTCTTATTGGTATTATGTAACTACATTTTAATAGTTTACTACTAAAATGTCAGTCATCTCGCAGATATGAACTTATATATATAATATAGTATACTATCAAAGGTTTTTCTAAGGATGTTTTGTTTCGTAAAATATTTGATACTACTATAGTTATATATATATATATATATATATATATATATAGTATATTATATTCGTATATGTAATATGATGTAATGGTTGTATATCATCTTTATTAAAGCCATATTTAATAGTAAGATATCTATATACGACAGTTTGATTGGTAATGTGAAGATGTAACATTTAATTAAATATATGTATTATTTATAATATAAATACATATATTATAAATATGTATATATATATAGGATATATATAACGGCTCCCTATTACCATATACAATATTATACTATATATAGTATACTATAGTATTCTATAGTATATCAGCTGTATTATACTATAATCACAGACCTGATCGTGATACATCGATATCTTTACGAGGTTTGTTTTCACGTAACTTCCGGTCGGAGTGGCTCCTTCGGGCTAAAAGTATGACGCAATAAATACATGACGCAATAACGCTTAATGGAGAACATAGCATGTAATTTTTACATAAGCGGTGAGTGTGAACGCGATCGGAGCTGCTTGTTAAAACGGTCCCCATAATATCATTCAATAGCGAGTGTGTATTGCTAGTATACTAGTATATTGCAAGTACATAGATCAACTGGTTGATGATACCCTCTGCAGACCAAACGAGATTCCGAACGCGATGGAAACAGAGATGAGTGGAGAAAAAGATGTTATGAATAAGCCGAGCAAGCTCGACCTGGTAAGGTAAAGTAGGTTGTAAGGTGTATTGCTAAGTACAGTATTACTAATAATCACTTACGTTACATCCGTGTACGGTTACTATCGCCGCTAATCTAAAACTGAGACTTCGCGTACTCGCGAAGATCACTTGAAAAACAGAATTTGCGATAATCTAAGGGGGTATTTCCGGCAATTTCAGGAAATATTGTAACTTTAAAACCATTTTCTATCAAGTTGTAATGGTATACCCCCCTTTAAAGTTCCTATATTTCAGGCAAGTTGCCGGAAAGTAATGGGATATCCCACTACAATTGTAGTTAACTTGATAGAAAATCGTATTAAAGTTACCATATTTCCGGCAAATTGCCAGAAATACTTATAGTGGGATACCCACTTTAACATTTTCTATTACAATCTATAAAAACCGCTATTATTATTCGCAAATATTAGCGAATATTCGCAAGTATTGCATCATATTTAACACGTATCTAGGCGTATCTACGTGTACATATATTACACGAAGATCTGGTTTCGGGTATTGATCTTAATAATAAAATGTTGTAGGTAAAATATAATTAATATGTAATACAACTATATTTAATAACAATATATTGTTATTAGAACATAATTATACATACTATATAATAATAATAATCATACATAATATTTACACACATATATTCACACAATATTTTATACACACACTAATATATATACGTATATATTTATATACGTGTGTATATTCACACTCTTTCAAACATCCTATAAACTAGACGAATAAGCACATATAAATACGCGTACCTACTCACATACACCCACGTACACAAATTCGCACATACACACACCCGAACACACATACACACACACCTACAATCATACATACATTTACCCACATAAACTCACACATATACACTATATATATGCTAAGGTAAACTTGAGGAAACACAGTTGCATTATATTTAGAACTTCTGGATCCCGGAGTCCTCCTTCCGGATATGTCGTCTCCGTCCTTGAAACGTGTAATTCATGGGGTCATGGGGTCATAGGATATTACGGTTAATATTTAATAGCAGCTATATGTAATACCTACCTATATGTTTACTATAATGTTAACGTAGTAGAGTAAATAAGATTACATTTGAAACAATATTATGTATAAATATGAGATTAATACATAATAAACCAACTGACTAAGAAGTTATATATAACTTATATTATAATAGTACAACAATGTTAATATCTATAGTCTACATACGCTAATAATAACACTAGTTATCTATAGATCATAATATATATAATTGATAATATCTATTATAATCTACATGACATATATTTGATTAGCAGAATTTTATTTAAAAAATATTTTATCAAAGTTATAAAGTTTAAATATTCGCAGACGATAACCTAAATATAATACCTATTCTACTCCATTATATCCTATTCTATATATATACACATCGAGTTACGAATAGACTACGGGTACATACGCATATGTCGGTACATACTTCCAGGACGATCTTCCACTCGTGTTTATAGATAGCCATGTTGACCTTGACGTGCTGATAGATCAGATAGGTGGCCAACACGATGAAGATAACCACGATGAACGAGATCACCACTATCATTATGATCTTCCATAACTGTAGACAGGGCGGTTACGTCATCGATAGCGTAGCGATGACGTCATAATAATATTATTATTATTAAATAGTTTATTGACTACAAAACATCATATAATAGCGAAAGAGTTGCGCAATACTTTCACTTCGATCTTAATTAGTATACGATCACTATTCTATCGCATACCTGTGCAGGTTACGTCATAACTACAGTGGTAATTAGGTCACAGTACACTAATAGACAGATAGTTACGTAACGATTACCACTAACGTTATGTTCCACACATGTATGCGACAGGTTACATCATCGATACCGTATAACTATAGTTATTACGTCATAATAGCGACAGGGTTGCGCAACGATTACACGATACGTATGTGTGTAGATAATGGCCACGAGATTACGTCATTGTCGGTAGAGATTACTTACGTTGACGTTACGTCATCACTGCCCGTCACAATGACGTCATAATAGCGCTAAAGTCGCGTCACGATTACACGATACATACGTAACGGTGGATACAGTGCTGCTCTCTATACTACAGTTATGATACATTCCTTTACACTATAATATGCATAGTATATATATATATATATATATATATATATATGTATGATAATAACTTGGTATTTTAAAATATATTATGCTGAATTTACATGTAAATTTAAATGCATATATTGTTGACATACATTCATTTTTGTAATATTAACAGTATGTAAATAGAACATTGTTTGTCAGTAAGTCTTCTTGGAGTATAATTAGGTATCGAACAACACCATTATCATTTGAAATAGCATCGGGAGAATTGTTAATGAATCGAAAATTAAGTACCATATTACCCGATTTCCCAAAAGATCAAATGCTTACCAAAGAAAACCATGAATTTTACAGATGCAGAAAAGAAAAATAGACGAGAAAAGATATCATAAAAATAAGTTCTTGAAGAAGAAGAAGTTTATAAACGAAGGAGAGAATGTATACATAAAGGATTTAGATAGGACGGGCACCTTATTAAAGACATCTAATGACAACGATATGACATATCTAGTTGAAACTGATCGCTCTATCGTTAGAAGAAATATAATTGAATTAAAACCTATTGAGAAAGAGGTAGTGATAACGAGATCTGGTAGGAAAGTTAGACCACCCGACAGCATTAACGTAACGTATTGTATTGGTGACGTAACGTTACCGATTACGTAATAACGAATCACGTGATAGCGATAACACGTGGTACCGTCTCGCGATCAACTAACGCGCGTTGTTATAAATAACTATTGTTACGTGTACCCCGATTGTTTAACCGGTACACGAGAGAGAGAGTATTACATAACGATTACAAAACGATAGTATTACGTAACGATTAGTTGTCGAGTTACGCAATACGATATCTCTACGCGTAATACACGTGACGAGTGATATCCGCCGATAGATAGATGAATATAGAGCTATTAATATACCGTAATTAATTGAATTCAATTCGGTTATATCGATTAACGGCGCCGTACAATAGAGCGAACACGGTTTAACAATCACCACTATCACTGACGCTGTAATCACTCCGAACAAAGCAACGTGTGCTGCAGGTATACCTATACCTATTAATACACCGTTCACTGTTCAATGATATTACGATCGCGTGATACCGACCATTAAAGCATGACCTCTAACTCGCGAACTTTGAGGTCAACGCAACACCCACTAAACCGGGCTACTTATTCATACTCGAGCGTCGCGATAATAGGTATCTATCGAGAGTTAATATTACGTAATACGGTGATGATTGTATTTAATCACAGAAATGCGTATTTAAAAACGCTCGAACGTGAAAATAAGGATATAATTAAATACAATTAATAATGATGGTTACTTATATAATATATAGTCGTTATAATAATAAAAGAAAAATAAATAAATAAAATGTGAAGTTTATATTATTAGGAATTTTCCTAATAATACGATGAAGTTTGTTCCATAATGTCATTAGCAATGCGATGCAGAGAACAATGACGTATTATGCAATATGCAATAATGAGCCGCGTTTGCACCAAACAGTAAACATATTTGGTCGATATCGGGCATCTATCATTAGCCTGATATCGTCGAATATAAAAATTGGGTATTTTCATTGTTTATAGAATGATATCGATACATCGAATGTATTACAGTCTAATTAACCCGATATAGTAAACTGTAACCTCTATTCACACAAAGATCTCAAGTATACTTATACTTCTATAGATGTTATTGATTTATTATTCACGTGCAATTTTTAAATAAATAACAATGGAGAAACTATATATATAATGATTAGACTAATAGAATTAATAAAGCTTATCCGCTCTTTAGTAATTACTAAATTCAATTAATTGTAGACAAATGAATAATTTAAAGAACACGCTATCGGGATTTGATTACTACGAGCGCGGCTTTGGTACAAATGCACCTACCTCCATGGGAATAATGGACTCGAGCCTCATCATCTCCTTGGCGGATGTTGACACCGATACGTCATTACAAAACCACCGTTCCAGCGTCTTCAGCACCAGTGACGACACCTATTGGACGATAGATTATCGTGAATACTTTAGTGATCAACTGTATAGGTAGTTAGCTACATAGTAAGTTATTTTAGTTAAATATATATATATATATATATATATTTACATATATTACATCAATAACCATCACTCTTTAGATATTAATATTATATATACTAATTATACTAATATTTATTTATTTATTTAATCGTGTATACAAATAGCTGATACAAATGAATTACTCTAATAAGTCATATACTTGCACATTGTCCTGATCCCATCATAGTTATATATATATATATATATATATATATATATATATATCATCATTATATATATACATTATATATTTATATATAACTATGATAGGATCAGAACAATAAATAAGTAATTTTAATTTTATTATTTTTTGTAATAAGTTCTTGATAAACATAAGAGAAAAAAAGAAATACATGGGTTCTAACTCGAAATATTTAACTGTATAGATTTTTAATATTTAACTGGGTTATAAAACCCCAGGTTAATATACTTATACGTATCCGTGTATATATTAGTTAGAATTATTACCTATATAGGTAGTTATATAATGGATATGTTACTGATATGTCGTGTTTGTCACCAGCTATAGGTAGATCAACGGTAACCCGTTGACACCCACGATGTGAGTGTCGGTAAATGTGACAGGAAAACTATAGATTATATATATATATATATATATCTCCATATAAATATACGCATATTAATATTCATAAATATTATATAGAATTACTCGATCATACTTCACAATTAGATCTAATCGTTACAGCCAAGCGTTATATATAACGATAGCTATAGCTTGTAGTATACTCATTATCTCTATATAATGTTATATTTCAAATTAATAAACACACATATACTGAGACATACATTTATACATATTCATACTTAAATACACATATATATATATATTCATAATTATTGGATACTATTTTATTTAGAATATTATTATATAGTTATATGCAAAGGAAATACTATTTTCTTATTGGACTTCTATACCACACTATTTCCTATATTGAAAGAAGTAATTTATCCAATAACTCGTTTTCTATTTAGTATTCAATATATATATATAGTGTATATATTGTTCATTACAATAAAGTTATTAAATAAAAAACGTACTGCCATAGAAATATGTTTACTAACATTAATGTGTACGTGCCCACATACATACATATAAATACGATCTTTACAACAATTTATTATAACATTTATTATTCGAATTATGTTTATATTGATTATAATCATTAATAATTGATTAATAATTATTAATATTCATTATACTTTATTAATAGATAATTATATATTGATTATAATCAATACCGTTTACGATTATTATAAATAATATATCGTGATATTAATCCCCGTAATGTCATTTCAGCGTCTAAACCGGATGTTATTAACCCGCTAATACTGTGGCTACGGTAACACGCCGTCGTCATGCATGCTTTAATGGTTACCATGGTAACCTCGTTGTTAAGCGGAACCATGTTCTGCGAGATAGCGTTACCGCGGGCGTTGTCGTTAGCCAGGAACCAGTCTATGTAGGTGTACAGCTCCACAGCTTTACGACAGTTCCTCATAGTCTGTGTAACGCGGTCACGTGGTGTTAGAAGGGGGCGTGGCTATAATTATCGATACGCTGTTTAACGAGGCGTCGGTAATGAGTTACGATCGCATATAATTCACGGATTTGGTTTTGTACGTTAATACATATATGTATATACGTCTCAGAAATAAATTTTATATCGGAAATAATATATTAATATATATTACGTATTTTTATTTCAATAAATCACAGATAAGCATCGTATTATCAGCGCCGAATATCTGATGTGCTACGATGCGATTACAATGGTATCGCATTGTAGTACACTGGCTATATATTCCGCACCGACCGTACGGCGTACAGTCGGTGTACGCCATACACCATACGCTGTACATTAGGGTAGCACGTTTGTGAAAGTGTTGCTATCTCGCTCACAGTATGTCATACATGTCATAATAAACATGTTTACGAAGTTTCATCAACAAATATTTAATATCGGTAAAACGAAAACACATTAATGAAGAAATATTTACATTTATTTTACAATGTATATTTCTATAAATAGAAATTTTTTCTTATGTATTTTATATATCTGTGCAAGTGCGCGTTGTCATAAAAATAAAGATATTATAATATTAAGTGTACATTGTACGCTGTATACTTTACTCTCTATGTACTATACTATACTATAGCTCGAATACGATTGTTCAGTTGTATCACTATCGCATCACGTGACTATTACCTATATAGCCTGCAGTACAACAGTGTACGGTGTTACTGATACACTGCGGGGTGTTCTTATAGCAGGTCAGATAGACAGTGGTCGTTGTATCTACGCAATGTCCGACTGACTGTCCAAGTTTCCATATGACTATAGTCATAGGGTATACCCAGCAAACAGTAAGAACAGCATAATAGCAGAATAACAGCATATGCTAGAGCCTCAAATGTTTACATTGTACTATTATGCTGCCATTATGATGCTATTAAATGTCTATTATGCTGCTATTAATTTGTAATGCTATTATGTTGCTATTATGCTGCTGTTATGCTGCTATTATGCTGCTCTTACTGTTAGCTGGGTAACTGTCCTACTACATAAATCACGCCATTAGTATCAAGCTCGTATACTAGTTTGTAGACTATCGCATTGACTGACCACTATTAGAGCACCGGATTAACCCCGAGTATATGAGTTTGTAGACTATCGCATTGACTGACCACTATTAGAGCACCGGCTGACCCCGAGTATACGAGTTTGTAGACTATCGCATTGACTGACCACTATTAGAGCACCGGCTGACCCCGAGTATATGAGTTTGTAGACTATCGCATTGACTGACCACTATTAGAGCACCGGCTGACCCCGAGTATACGAGTTTGTAGACTATCGCATTGACTGACCACTATTAGAGCACCGGCTTAACCCCGAGTATATGAGTTTGACCTCTACAGAGGTCACGCGTGTAACCTGTAGCCGTATGACCAGGTAGGTGTAGGCTACCATCGGGTAGGCGTTCTTGTGTTTAGAGTCGGTGATGTCGACTGTGAATCTGGCGCTGAAGTCGTTGTTCCTCATGGCGTCTTGTACCTGTATATGTAGGGTAGGGGTTAGTAGGGGTAGGGTAGAGGTTATTAGGGGTAGGGTAGGGGTTAGTTACCATGGTTACTGGGTTCTACTCCGCGCGTTGTATACTAATACATTTTATACATTTAATCTTTCTAGCCATTCAACACAATTAGTTTTTTATAATTTAAATATCCCGGGGAAATATATATCGCAAATAACTGTTTGAATAATACCACATGACTATACCCTACCCGAATACATACAAGTGTAAATACTATTTACATGTAGTATATATAAATCATTTGTGTATTTAGTAAATACAATTTACTAAATAGTATTAACTAAATACACAAATTATTTATATATAATATATGTATACAAAAAATGTAAATGTCACGTATATTATAATATATCTACATTATACACACCGTACAATATACATGTATTATGTATCATTACAATGTATACAATGTATACACGGTGTATAGTGTACACCTCTGTCATAAATATTTTCTAGTAGACCCACAGTTTCCCTCACTAATTACAAAATGTTCACGCATCCACACATCTCTATACACATACCCACTCACAAGCCCACTCACACCTCTAACCGTATTAGTATCCGGTGCCACAATGATACCGGCATAGTTGCGTATGTTAGCGTAGGTAAGTTTGGCGTTCTTAGCCTGAGCCATGGACAGGTAACTTATCGAGTATTGTATGGATAACAATAGGCCTGTTATACCTCGAGTGGTTCTCCCGAAGAACCTACCAGTACAGCATGTTTACTTTAATGAATCACACGTAAATCAATACACATATGTATATATATATATATATATATATATATATATAGATCAGTTATCTAGTACAATTCAAGAAAAAATTGAACCTATTTTTTATATTAATTATATATTAACGATAATATCTATATATACCATAATCATAATAATCATCGTTATCATCATCATCATCATCGTCATAATAATCACAACAACTATAATCATCATCATAAGCATCATAAGCAGGTATGATGTATCATAATAATAATAATAATTATTATTAAACTTATTTTTACAATTATTATCACAAGTAGGTAACTATAGGTATGTACCTATACAATGATATATTATGACAACTATCTCACACAAACACACACACATGCGTATGTACGTGGACGATTGTTATACTGACGTAACAACAGTTTTGTTCCACTTCACAGGGTCGTAGTTATCGTCAAGTCCGACACTGAAAGCTCCCAGAGTTTGCCTCCAGTTGTTGTCGAATGAGCTCAGCGACTACACGTGTGGGCGTATTTGTGGGCGTATTGGTAGGCATGTTTGTGGGCGTGTTTTGGGCGTGTTTGCGAAATTAACAACACCAAAAATACGTATAATGAGATAGTTTTGAAATTATAAGGGTAGGAGGTAGAGTGCTTCATCGACTTTATTACGATGATCTAAATATTTCCTCTCATATGTAATGCAATATATTTTGATGCAATATATACCAATAGCCTATTGGTTTAAATACTGTAATGTAATTGTTATTTAACGTCTAGTTTTTGTTTTAAATGATATTTTGTTACGTAAGTTATAGGGTAATATATAAGTAATAGTATTTTGAAGTATTGTAAGTATTTTAAAATTGATAAAGTGTGTATTTAGTCAGTTAAGTTTTTTACGTAAATCAGTAATGCTAATTGTATAGTAATTTTTCTGTAGTCAGTATATAATTATAATAGAGCCGTTCATTATTTTGTAGAGTTTGTATAGTTTTCAGAATATATGATCCTGAGAATAATGAGTAACAGTATTGTAGTATGGATAGTATGAAAGTCTGAGTCAGTGGTTTATCAGTATTTCTATTTAATTATGGGCGTATTATATTAAGGTTAAATATTTTTGAGGTTTTGTATTGAAGCAGTTATTTGTGATGTTTATGTTAGTTAAGTTTAGTATTAAAAAAGATACTTTAGGTAGTTGATAGGTCTATAAAATCAACTCGAGTTGGTGGGAATGATTTTATCTTAGATAATTGGAATATCAGGGAAGTCAGTATTAGTGTTATTAGTAATATATATTTAATATTTTGTGTATATGTGTATGAGGGTGTATTATGGGTTAATATATATATATATATATATATATATATATATAAATATATATATATATATATATATATATATATATATATATATATATATATATGTTTTGTATGTGTATATATACATAGCTTGGTATATTGATATATATAATGGGAATAATCAACACATACACTTACTTACCTATAACCTACCTACGGAAGTTACATGTTGATTGATGAAGTGAACACTCGTGAAGTAAACCTCAGTAACGAATACCTCTATTCACATATACTACTATTAATAGTAATAGTTATATTAATCGTTACTACTGTTGTTAAGGGTCTGTACAGTACAACCCATTGTACAGTGTCGACTCTACATGCTAGAACTGCGGGTGATAACGTTTCAATGTGAAGAGTGTATCAGCTGCCGTGTAAATATGTATTTCGTACTATTGTCGATGTGGTAGGTCGCGTTACAAATCCATGTAACGGAGTTACTTATTATGGTAGTATTAACTTATCGGTAGTACTTCATGTAACTAGGGTATACCATATTATTCCGAACATAAATGTATATCACGGATGCGTAGCGCAATATTATTATTATGAGTAAACTGTCCCTTATAATGGAGGAGTGAATCCTTGCGAAATATTCCACTTAGTATTATGACTTTAAATATACTTACTCTTGTTGATGTAACGGACTACCCACTTTTTTAGAATGTAATGGAATACTTACTTTTAGAATATCGAATGGATTACTTACTCTCTTTACAGTAACGGTGTGGGTACTTACTCTCGTTACAGTAACGGTTCAACTGACTCTCGTTAAAATAACAGTGTGGGTACTTACTCGCGTTACAGTAATGGTGTGGGTACTGACTCTCGTTAAAATAACAGTGTGGGTACTTACTCGCGTTACAGTAATGGTGTGGGTACTGACTCTCGTTAAAATAACAGTGTGGGTACTTACTCGCGTTACAGTAATGGTGTGGGTACTGACTCTCGTTAAAATAACAGTGTGGGTACTTACTCTCGTTACAGTAACGGTGTGGGTACTTACTATCGTTACAGTAACGGTGTGGGTACTTACTCTCGTTACAGTAACGGTGTGGGTACTTACTCTCGTTACAGTAACGGTGTGGGTACTTACTCTCGTTACAGTAACGGTATGGGTACTGACTCTCTTTAAAGTAACGGTATGGGTACTTACTCTCGTTACAGTAACGGTGTGGGTACTTACTCTCGTTACAGTAACGGTGTGGGTACTTACTCTCGTTACAGTAACGGTGTGGGTACTTACTCTCGTTACAGTAACGGTATGGGTACTTACTCTCGTTACATTACCGGTATGGGTACTTACTCTCGTTACAGTAACGGTGTGGGTACTTACTCTCGTTACAGTAACGGTGTGGGTACTTACTCGCGTTACAGTAACGGTGTGGGTACTTACTCTCTTTAAAGTAACGGTGTGGGTACTTACTCACGTTACAGTAACAGTGTGGGTACTTACTCTCGTTACAGTAACGGTGTGGGTACTTACTCACGTTACAGTAACGGTGTGGGTACTGACTCTCGTTACATTACCGGTATGGGTACTTACTCTCGTTACATTAACGGTGTGGGTACTTACTCTCTTTAAAGTAACGGTATGGGTACTTACTCTCGTTACAGTAACGGTGTGGGTACTTACTCTCGTTACAGTAACGGTGTGGGTACTTACTCTCGTTACAGTAACGGTATGGGTACTTACTCTCGTTACATTACCGGTATGGGTACTTACTCGCGTTACAGTAACGGTGTGGGTACTTACTATCGTTACAGTAACGGTGTGGGTACTTACTCTCGTTACAGTAACGGTGTGGGTACTTACTCTCTTTAAAGTAACGGTATGGGTACTTACTCTCGTTACAGTAACGGTGTGGGTACTTACTCTCGTTACAGTAACGGTGTGGGTACTTACTCGCGTTACAGTAACGGTGTGGGTACTTACTCTCTTTAAAGTAACGGTGTGGGTACTTACTCACGTTACAGTAACAGTGTGGGTACTTACTCTCGTTACAGTAACGGTGTGGGTACTTACTCTCTTTAAAGTAACGGTGTGGGTACTTACTCTCGTTACAGTAACGGTGTGGGTACTGACTCTCGTTACATTACCGGTATGGGTACTTACTCTCGTTACAGTAACGGTGTGGGTACTTACTCTCGTTACAGTAACGGTGTGGGTACTTACTCTCGTTACAGTAACGGTGTGGGTACTTACTCTCGTTACAGTAACGGTATGGGTACTTACTCTCGTTACAGTAACGGTGTGGGTACTTACTCTCGTTACAGTAACGGTGTGGGTACTTACTCTCGTTACAGTAACGGTGTGGGTACTTACTCTCGTTACAGTAACGGTGTGGGTACTTACTCTCGTTACAGTAACGGTGTGGGTACTTACTCTCGTTACAGTAACGGTGTGGGTACTTACTCTCGTTACAGTAACGGTATGGGTACTTACTCTCGTTACAGTAACGGTATGGGTACTTACTCTCGTTCCAGTAACGGTGTGGGTACTTACTCGCGTTACAGTAACGGTGTGGGTACTTACTCTCTTTACAGTAACGGTGTGGGTACTTACTCTCGTTCCAGTAACGGTGTGGGTACTTACTCGCGTTACAGTAACGGTGTGGGTACTTACTCTCGTTACAGTAACGGTGTGGGTACTTACTCTCGTTACAGTAACGGTGTGGGTACTTACTCTCTTTACAGTAACGGTGTGGGTACTTACTCACGTTACAGTAACGGTGTGGGTACTTACTCTCGTTACAGTAACGGTGTGGGTACTTACTCGAGTGAAGATATCTGTAGTACCGGACTTGTCTGCCCTCGCCATCACCACAATCTTCTCGTGTGGTAGATCTAGTAACGGGTTCAGTAGCTGGATGTCGGGGTCGTTCCAATAGCCTATAGTACCTACAGGTGTGTCACGTGTTGTTGTAGTTACATAGTAGGTACATAGTTAACACGTGGTTATACGTCGTAGGTGTGAGGTAAACAGTAAACTCCCGCTTATCCGGACTCCGAGGAACCGATAAAAGGTATCCTATATATCGAATTTCTGAGTATCGAATTATTATTACTCGTATTTACTTTGGTGTATAACTAAATTTTCGCTGGTAAAATTCGGAGTTAGCGGGAATTTACCGTATATATATGTATAGAAAAATAAATAACCAATAATTGGATGGGTTTGTTTCTAACAGATCTGTAAGTAACTCGAGTTAGTTAATAATATTGCGTTTGATAAATATATTTATAATTTTTAATAATAATTATTTATCTATATATATATATATATACATATATACATACATATATACATTACCATTATATATTCCGACAAGGTGCTCCCTAGACAAGTTGAGTTTAGAGATTCCCGGGATATTGTATCCTACCACGACAGCTCTGAGAACATTGAGATAATTATATTAGTGGGTGGATATCCAGCATAAGATGATGGACAACTTATGATAACAACATTCGTAATTATCGAAGTAGAATAGCAATAGCAATCGTAAATAAAATGTATTATATACTTACAATATAAAAATATATAACAAATATTAATATTTAAACGTATTTATTTGTATATAAAGAGGCAAATATTTTGAATATGTTATTCAATATTAAAAATAAACAAACATGTAGTGTATACACATAGTATATATATAAACTGTATATTACGCAGTGCATAACTTAACACATATGTATATTCATATATATATAATTATTATGTAATTCATTACATCGAGTATAGGATATTTCATTTGAATATTTAACGTTAGGCCCGAGTTAAAGGTGACATTAATTAAATAGGTCTATATATATCATATATTGTTGTGTTATAAATATATATATATATATATATATTATAACGTAATAGAGTTACCTTATTATACATTATATAATATGCAGGTGATGTAATAACATATATATATAATTTATATTTAAAATTGTCATCTTCTATTGATTTCCTATTATACACGCGTAAATTAACAGTAGGAAACTGCATACTATTGAAATGCACGAATATTCACAAGCATGCCTGTATTAACTGCTATACACACCTGCAGGTATAGCCTAATGTTATATAATATGATATATAATTACATTTTAATATCATCGTTATAAAGAATTGTATACTATTTTTTATATTACGAATAATTTCATATAACAATATTATTATATATATTAGGAAATAATATACACAATTGTGAGTACACATTAATGTGTATACAGATAAAGATAATGGAACAAAGGCTAAAGAAAAAGGGATAGTGTAATAAATTGAAAAATATAGATCGATATATATAAATATAGGTTTATATATACATATATAATATTTTATATATAACAAGTAAAGCTTAATAATGAAATAGAAAGAAATAATAAGGAATACATAGAAAAAAATAGTGTGAATTAGTATACTTTATCGCTAATATATATATAGTTTAGTATATATAACTTTAGTAGTGATAAAGAAGATGTAAACGATGCTTACAGTGTTATTAATGTATTAAATCACATGCATCAATACATGCATTCTAGATATAATAACATTACACCACTACTACTACTACTACTACTACTACTACTACTACTACTACTACTACTACTACTACTACTACTACTACTACTACTACTACTACTACTACTACTACTACTACTACTACTACTACTACTACTACTACTACTACTACTACTACTACTACTACTACTACTACTACTACTACTACTACTACTACTACTACTACTACTACTACTACTACTACTACTACTACTACTACTACTACTACTACTACTACTACCCACACTACTACTACCCACACTACTACTACTACTACTACTACTACTACTACTACTACTACTACTACTACTACTACTACTACTACTACTACTACTACTACTACTACTACTACTACTACTACTACTACTACTACTACTACTACTACCCACACTACTACTACCCACACTACTACTACTACCCTGCTAGCGAAGGGAACATCTGCAGATCGGGTGTGGACACGTAGTCCGTATCCTCGAGGAACGAATCGGAGCCGGCGTACTCTACCGTAAGTAACGGATCTTTGATCATCGCCTGGAGGTGACGTTAACGCAAGTCAGTTACAGTTTCCGTTAGTACAGCTATAGCTCTACTTATGTATAGATAGTTACTAGTGTTAATTAATAGACAGTTATAGTTTTGTTACCGTATTTTCGCAATAATCCTATGAAACGCGTAGCTATATACTACTAGGCATAGATTTATAAAAAGATGATGTAATACTTATACGATACATGTATGATTTGATATGTGTGTTTACGTGGGAAAAGTAATTTTCTTAATATATTGCCTCTTGTTTACGTACTATGATATACCTTATTAGATGTTCGTACTATGTGTACATCACTTGGTAATCATATTTAAAATCTGACTCACTCTGTGTCTATAGTACGATAGTTCTATAGAATTCTCGTACTAATATGTAAATATACATTCTACCACGTGGTAGAATATATTCTAACTCGTTATAGAATTGTTTATTATTTTAAAATATTCGTTAGTTAACAAATATTTTATAAAAAATCAGTCAAACTTTACACTATACTTTTGACCCACATTTAAGGCATAATATTAGTCAGTTAACCAAGTTATTTGTATTAGTGTAAGATACGAATACCCCAGTATACGTTGACACAAGATTCATACTCACGGTATATAACTACAATTTACATAACTACTTATAATACGTTTATTTACATGTACGCGTGTAATCATTTGATGCGAGTTTTAAATGCGATTCGAGAAACTTTAGTTCGTTATAACGACTAATTTATCGGCTGTAAACCGTCGTTATCTCGTACGGGGCGGGCGGGGGGGGTGAGAGGGGTACGGGTTGTTAACCTTGCCGTAAGAACTCCCCCTGGCATCGTACTCCATGGACACTAGAAGATGTTTACGTCTGTAGGCTCGGTATTCCGTCATCCACAGTTTGTAGACTTCGGAAGGGAACGAAGCACCGGCTCCCTTCACCGTTAGCTGCGGAACAGGCGCCAGAGTTACGTAATCGTTACACGTGTAATAACATTGGATCACGTGTGTAGTGTTTTAATATAAACGAGTAAGGTCAACGGGTTCAATTCCCGATTACCTAGATTATTAATTAACGTACATAAATTTAACTGCGAATAATTATGATACCCGAGATATCCCAGACTGATACTAATCCAGAAGACATCTGTAAGGAACTCCTAGGTACTACAATGTTATATATATATATATATACGTTATCACATTATGGATAATCTATATACAATAGGTATTACGCAACCTATTAGGTGTGACCGAGTACACGTCGTACACCCCACTATATAGTATACTGTAGTATATACGTACACATAGATGTTATCGAATAGGTCATATATTACTAAGGTATCATGATTATCTATGCCGAGATATATTCATATTACCATAATGGTATATATACTATATAATATATATATATATATATATATATATATCTCCTATAGGCGATAAAGATTGATACAATGTATCAATACCTCCTGTTTATTTAACACATACACATATAGGTAGCAATAACACCAATTGTCTCGAGTAACACCTATATACCTGTACAAAACCTGTGCAGGTAACACATCTACTATAGTTAACACCTATAGGTGATATTCTATTATCTGTATACCTATGACCGCGTGTAAACGTGCTTGGAACGTGCGCGTGTTATGTTATCATTGCGACCCGGGTTCTCGATAAGACACGCCCAAAGGGGCGTATTCAAAATGTAGTGGTAAACAACAATCAAAACAAGAAAGATGACGATAAAGACCGGAATTTAAAATTAAATATTAATGCGTATATTCGTGTTCAAAAGCGATCATAATATAAGTTATCAATATTATCAATATTTATAAATATGATATTATCCATTATAGTACACTGTCGTGCATACGCTATAGTATATTATAGCTAATACTGTATTCAGTATAGTTATACCTAATGTATTCGATGTGAATTACTACTTAACGTAGTTGCATTATGTCGTCTATCTTATCATAGTGACGGTAGTTATACCTGTAATAACGGTCGTGTGTTGTGGTCAATTGTGGAATGAAGAACGCGTATCTATCTAACCATGCTAGCTATATTCATATATGTATTAGTGTAGTTGTATATATATCTTATAAGCTCCAGCTATCTAAGACTCGGAGATCTGATCCAATATTTCTGAAATATCGAATTATTCAAACATGTATATACATATATGTACCTATAGTCACTCAAGCAAACTAATGTAACCGTCTGAATTATCGGGGATTCTGAGTTATCGAAATTTGACTGTATATATATAAACACACACACACACACACATATATATATATATATATATAATAAAAGTGATATTTAATTACGTAATTAATAAATATAATATTATTATACGGTTTCTATAGTAGGTATAGTAAGATGTGATTGTCGTATCATGCATATATTATAGTCACATATCACATGAATTCTAACCGCATCGATACTGCCGAGAGAATTCACTGCGCACGCGTACGAAAGGAATAGTATCACGTGGTTTGAGAATTCCATGATGTGTGCGGCGCGGGAAATTCAAACTGGTAACGCGCGACGTTCAATTCATCGAAGAGACAAATCCCCTGTTTAATTATAATCATTGATCATATGCATGAATACATATACAAATTAATTAACACGCATATATATATATATAAATGAATATAAGAATAAATATATTAATGAATAAATACATAGAATAATATATACAATACTTTTATTATACCATATATTATTAAATAATTAATAATCAAAATTAATATATATATACATAATTGAATGACACATTATATTATATTAATTCTATATTATAAAATAATTAATAAACAAATAATATATATAATTTAATGAAATATGTATTTATTAAATATACACAGAGTTAGCGAGTGAAAACATGAAATAGCCCGCATATAACGAATATCGCAACTGTCGAATGTAATCCTCACTCTCGCCGTTGTATCGAATGTATTCGATGTATAACTTTAATGAAATGTTCACTAGTCTACTCTTATATCAACAATCTATCTACTATCTAAACATACGGTACCTATATTTATAGGTTTAGATCTTATATGAAAATCCTAAAGGATTGTCAGTTATTTAGTAACTAAGTAACATATATATATATATGCATCATTGTCTCGTATATTTCTCCCTGATATTCTACGATAGTGGTTAGTTTTGGATATCATCATTTTCAGTATTTACATTCTCAGTTATTTTGTATTATAACAAACTTTTAATCTATATACTTTCGTACAAATGAAGACAATATTTAATTTTAAATAATTTCTAAATAATATTCAATCAACACCTACCATATATAATATCCAATTGCATTAATAATATATACTGTATATTATATATTATATATTATATATATAATCCTATAGGATTTCAATAAATTCACTTTTATTAAATGAAAAAGACTGAATATATAGTCGTGTACGGAGGGATTGTAATTTTAATAATAAAATGATAAATCATATCTCTTTATTTCGTACCTAATTAGCATTGAGTAGGAAATGAATTTGTATAAGAATATTCTTAGAAAGTCACGTTTAAAATCCCACTCACCCTGCTGAATTTACTTGTGTTAATTACAGCATATATGCTACTGGGTAGATACGGGTATACCCTACTGTTACATAACCTACATGAGTTATATTCGATGCACTACTTTGACACGTCATATGACTCATCAATAGTATACACGTTTACATCACGCATACTCCACATATCTTTATGTGTTGTGACATTTGATGTTACTTATATAATTGCTTCCTATAGATTAGGAAATATATATAGGAAATATATCGAATACTTACTTGTTTTGATTATTAAAATTCCACAATTTTATCCCTACTCAAGTATCACATTAATATGATAATATATCATGTATCAAATCATCGAAAATAACATGGCTTCCTGTTTGTATTTTATTTATAAATGTTAACAAAATATCTACTTTTTAATATTATGAAATTTTTTACTATATCCGAAATAATGAGATACGAATCGCTACTTTACATACTTATCGTGCGGGAGTCGGGTTGTTATGCTGCAGTAACCTTACTTCCTCTACGCTAACATTATCAATCCTAAACCTACCACTAGTATAATAACTAGTAATACCAATACTCAAATTATCTTAAGGGCGTTAGTCCTTTAATTATCCATTATATATATGGTTATATATAATCTCCCAATGTAAACCCGTTCCCGTTTCATATACGACGTCATAGCAATTCGCATATTCCCCAACCCCCCTATAGGGAACACAATCACGCCTTTCTTTAACACTTTCTTTTACACTAAATTAGTATAGAACGTTTTTATCGTCCTATATACGGGCTAACATCGAGCGCTACCGATTGTTCCGGAACCTTCCAGTATCTCCCCGAACACGGCGAATAATAGCTTGTTATTACATTATTAATGCGAATATAACCTAAGCGCTCTTATACGCGCGTGTACGCCGTACACTGTACGGGCATTATACAATACAATCATAGTGGAAATATTACACATATATATATATATATATATATATATATGTGTGTGTGTGTGAGAGATATATTAATTAGATATCGGTATGCTAAGGCTCGGTCCAGTGGTCATCAGTAATTATGCTGAGATAACTAAGACAGCGGAGGCAGCACTGTAGTGTTGTCCTAATTGTGATTTAGTGGAGAGAGTGGGCCGTACAAGAGTGTGTAATCGGATATGTACCGTGTACGTATGTGTATGCTAATATATATATATATATATATATATATATATATATGTATGTATATGAACATGTAAATATACATACATGTATACATTAATTTCACGATGATCGATAAATCATACCGTAAAATATTAAAATAATTGTTATATCAAAAAATATATATAAATATATTATATATAAAAATATAAATATATATATATATATATTTATCTTAAAAGTAAAAATATAACCTATCGATTATAGAACGAAGGACAGGCAATTATAAACCATATTTAGATTACTATAACCTGTATATTAGTATATAATATAAGATAACGGCGTTGACTAAAGTATTATTTTATATATGTAATAATAAATGATATTAGTTTTGCGTTGGTCTTTGAATATACATATACATACATGTATGTATATGGGTTAGTATCTCTGTATGTTTTACTATATAGTATAATAGTATAATAGCACATGCTATTATAAATGTAATGTTCTATTATTATTATTATTATTATTATTATTATTATTATTATTATTATTATTATTAGTGAACTATGATACATATTTGATACATTTTTAGTAATTTTAATTAAATTACAATTTAATATAAAAAAAGTAATATAAATAATATAATATATAATATGAGATTATAACCTATATTTTATAATATATCTCCTATTCATATTTTATATGGTATACAATATATAATATTCTATGATTATAAATCAGAGTAAATTAGTTAATTAATAAATTCGCAAAAATAAAAAAATGAATATAATTTGTATAATATAAATTAATAATACAATTATTTATAAAATATAAACATTTAATATATGGAAATTTATCTGTAGAAATTAAATAATATGTATTAAGTATAAACTATTGACAACTAAAATATCTATACTGGCATGTAACCATATGGTTATGCATAACTAATAGCTGAAAATATATTTAGCAAAATTCATATATATAAAAATACATATCATAATAGCATAGCAGAGTTATATGCTATTATATATCATTTACAATGCTATTATATATAATTAGCGGCATATGTCGCGTATAGTATTACGTCACGCATATCATGATGTTTAATAATGATCATAATTAACGTGGATAGGTACCTACTTGTAGTGGTGTAACTGGTAAACACGTTAATACTATATCGTAAAGGTAATATCTTGTTTATAAAAGTATATTTTTTACATAATATATAAATACTTAAACCAAAGATTTTACGTAGCAGAAATATACGATTTAGATTTCTAATATTCTAATAACTTTAGAAAAATATGTACTAACACTATACAGTATTATTTTTATAAATATATTAGCAATTTATAAAATAGAATGTTTACTAGATTTAAAATATATAAACGAATATATAACATAACAATTATAATAATTACTATAGGAACTTATTGATACCTATACTATACTATAGTACCTATAGTATGTTAATACGAGTTAGAGACAGTTAGGGGAAAGTAACCTAATACGGACACTTTAACAATCAATGGTCTTAGCATTTTATGACTCATTATTTGTATTCAAAAATTACAATATATTAATATTTTATGATTGTAGATATTATTGTGATTTTAAAATTTTATTTAATCTTTTAATTCCATAGATAACGGGGGTGTCCGTATTCGGTACCCATGTCCGAATACGGACACCATGTGTTATAATACGGACACCCTATATACCAATAGATCAACTATATAGTATTGATGAATTAATCAGACAAACTACAATTAAATTATTTATAATTAATTTTATGAACAATTTATTCTAATTTAATTAGTTAATAATTTAATTATTTTAATTATTTTTTAATTAATAATACAATTTAAATATCTAAATAATAATTTTTTTAAAATTATCTTTATTGGTGGTATTACTATTATAACGTACGGGATTTTTATGAATATCAGAATAGTTCATACGTGCACGCTGATTGGTTATAGGGTGTCCGTATTAAGACATTTAGAGTGTCCGTATTAGGAACTTATATGACCTATAGATATATGCGTATAACTTAATGAATAGTTGATAACAAATATAGAAATTATATATATAATTTTAGAATGCTTTATTTTTTAATAATATAATGTTATATTTTATATCTATACATTTGTATATTCTTGAGAAGGTTTTAAGTTGACATTTTTGTTCATAAATTTAAAAACAGTTTATTGGATATATCAGTAATATTTTGAATAATAAAAAAATAAAAAATACTTTTTTAGACTATTTATATAATTATGAATATTTTATTATTTAAACATTTTTGTATAGGATTTATAGTTTCTGAGATACCGAGAGTGTCCGTATTCTGTTACTTAAAACGTCTAAGCAAACACGAGTGTTTGAATACATGTTTAATAATTATACAATTTTCAGATAATATAAATAAGCAGCATATTTTTCTTACTAAAATATAATATGTACAAATTGTGAACATTAATTTCTATAAGGAGATATAAATAATAAATCATAGAAGAAAATGAATATCGTATATTTTTCTAATAAAAAAATAACATAAACTAAAATTAAAACGATTCAGTATATATTCAAATATTAGTTTAATATCTAATAGTGTATACTAAAGCCAATATCGGCATTCTTCTATTATCACTAAAATCTGAAAAGTTTATACATTTATAATACAACTAACAATACATACACCTCAACTATACCTATAAGCTGATGTGTATTGCAGTGTCAGGCATACGACACAAATTTCACGACTATTTTGTACACGATAATCTGATTTCTATGATCTCTGAAACCATATTAAAAATAAAATATGATATTCCGCGAGGTTCGGTGTTAGGACCTATTTTATTCTTATTATTTATTAATGATTTATCAAATATACAATATCCTTATCGTTTTACACTTTTTGCAGATGATACAACTATTGCCTTGCACAAAATATTTCAGACCTTTTCAAATATTTTTACTTTAGTTTTTATTCATGAATGACTATTTAATTAACTCAAACACGAACCCAAACTCAACCCCAAACCAAAACCAAAGCCCAAACCCAAACACAAACCAAAGCTCAAACCCAAACCCAACCAATATCTATATGAATTACGTAATGGAACATAGCGAAGGCGACTTGTCAATTTGGTGTGGTTAACAATAGGCGGGTCGTGTGTGTGCATCGAGGACAAGAGAGTTGACCTATTCGTTAGGCGAGGAGAACATAATCATAACAACGTCGGGGTCTACGAACTGTATAGCTAAACCCAAACCCAACACAACACCCAACCCACCCTGTTAGTATAGCGATAATTGTCAATTAAAAACTCGTCTAATTTATTTTGCTCTATTTTTACATTAATTAAAGTAAATATTAATATGTTTGTTTTTTTTCCATTCCTTTTTCCGACAGGTATACCTGTATATCTGTAGATATCTCGATACATTCAGTGAACTTCTATATCTATCTGGGTTCACTCTCATCTATTACGAGGAACTAATCTGATTGTCATTATATCTTATTATATATTCAGCTTTATACAATAATTGTTACTACCGATGTTATTTTTAACATAGGAATATGGTGTATATATTATATGTCTTATACATATACTTATAGTATAGTATACCTATAGTATACCTTATAGTATAGTATACCTATAGTATACTATATAGTATTTTATAACATTTATTTTGATTGATACCAACCAATAAAAATAAATGTTATGTTAAAAGTGGGGGGTGGGGGGGGGACCAATACATATGAGCTCCCCTTATATTTTAAAGTGGGGGGGGGGGAACATATCCCCCCGTCCCCCTTGTTGCAGCGCCCCTAAGTAGTATATGTCTTTTATATACAACTTAACGGTGATACGCTATAACAAGTGAGTACTGTTAGTTAAATATATGTATACACATACACACACCCACACACACATACACACACACACACACGCATACACACATGCATACATGCATGTATATTCACGTGTGAGTACCTATGTAAACGAAACTGGATTATTCTGATCGGATTAATTTTTAATTATTATATTATCATAATTATACGATATATAAACATATACATATACACACACATATATATATATATATATATATATATATATATATATATATATATATATATATATATATATGCAGGTGTGTACATGTGTGTATGTGTGTGACTATGTATACATATATGCACAAACATACACACATATATAAATATACTATATATAGTAATATAAATATTTCTGTTATCGTATTTAGTATTTATTACCTGTTCAAATATATTTATTATTATAATAATTATTTGATATATAATAAATATCCAATGAACAAACACACACACACACACATACGCACACACACAAACACACACATGTACACAAGTATATAATACATGTTGTACATATCGTATACGATATAGTGTATACATATTATCATTATTTGAATAACTATAGTTATTGGTATACCAAATATGCATAACTTAACACACATACGTATATAAGTATATATATATATATATATATATATATATATATATATATATATATATATACATAGTTATATGATATATTATCGTCATCTATTAGAATCAGATGTGATGACCATATCGTATTACGCACTGGTATACAACGACGCACCGCACATAACGACACTCTCGCTCGTCGTCGCTGTATGGCGCAATCTCTCGCGCCGTATCGAACTATCTCGCGCTACATCTCGTACTATCTCGCGCTACATCTCGTGTTATCTCGGGTACTCTCCGAGTAAACGTATAAACGATATTGAAATCGAGATATTCAGAAATATATATATATATCCATATATATATATATATATATATAGTATACACTGTATATTATACCGTATATTATACCGTATATTATACACGTATACATGCGTATGTGCGATGTTGTATATACCCGTTTTAGATATATCGTACGCATGACGCGTACAATGCAAAATACGGTGATATCGGTTTTATAATAATAATAATAATAATAATAATAACATCAGATTTAGCATAAAACCTGGGTTACTGAAAAAGCATTGCTTGTCAAGTATATATATATATATATTTATAGATATACTTATTCACATATATATATATATATATATATATATATATATATATATATATATATATATATACTTATCTATATCTGACTTATTTGTGTATATTATTTGTGTATATCTGACTTATTATATTTTGTACTATTTCTATTATATTTATTTTTATTTTTATTATAATATCGTTCGTTATTACGTTATAGTTATTTTAATTCATGTATGTTATTTTATTTATTATTAATTTGTAGTGACATAGGTATACCCTATAGGGGTATAGTCTGGACATTTATCTTGGGAATTTGCCATGCAATACCCGTGGGCCATAGAGTTTTAGCAGTGCACAACGATATCCTTATTATATTATGATTATAATAGTTATTATTTGTTATAATCAGTAATAGCATCGACTTCTAGTGTAGGTGATAAGAAAATTAAATAATTAAAAATATATGTAAATTATGATATTTTATTTATTATACATTTTGTTTGTTACATCAGCTAAGGACGATATTATTTAAATTACCTCCTACCTACATAACGTCGCTTTATATTTATATTTTCTAGATCAACAATACGATGGCAAGTGTTAATATCAGCATTGTACGTTTCATTAAGAAATCACGTGACATCAGATGACCTTCAACTTAAAGGCTTAAGCCTTGCAGGTTTCAAGGCAATACGATTCTCGAGCAGCTAACATTATATTTAACCCGCTGATTAGTTAGTTTCTTAACGAGATTTTAGTTTACTTCAAAGGATGCTAAATGAGATGATACTTGTACAGATGATGCACAATATTGTGAAACACACGTCTACTATTTAGTAATCACTTCTTTATCGTGTTGCTGGGAAATTATTAACAACTATTAATAGATTTAGAAAAATTTGTAAATAAATATAAGATATTTTTTGAAACTTCAAATAATATTAATAATTTAAGAATATATATATTCTGAATATTTATTGAATATATATTTTCAATAGAATACAAATATTATAATAAAAATACAATATCTAATTCATTATACATCACAACTAAAAGAAAACCAAAAGGAAAGTGGTGGCTGAAAAGCATTAACATAATAAACTCGTATATACACGTATATATCTACATTTTATATTCCCTTTTATTATTCATAAATATTTATAATGAACCCACATGGTTCTTAAAACAAGTTCTTCATCGATAATGCAATGAGTAGTTCTTAGAGGAACTCATATAAAAAGTTCTTCGTTAGGTGGACCCAATAAACTTGTTTTAATACGAAGAACCCTGAATTTCAAAATAATTTTAAGAGTGTATAATCTATAGAAAGTTCTAGAAGTTTTATCAAGAAGTATGTCGATATTAATTGACGAGATCAGAATTCGATAGACGATTTACAATTATAGATACATTGAAGATTATTCACGGAACGTTAGCATCGTTTCATTATAAATAATGAATCTAGAACATTCTCACGTCGGTGTATTATTGAATTGTGAAGGTGTGCACATTTCACTCCACAATGTCGACAATTAGATAATAAATATGCTGATGATATTTCTGCGAAGAAATGTAATCAAAGTAAAATTTACTATAAACTATTATTATAAGATAGACATATATTAATTAATTTTAAAACACGTTTTAAAACGCCATTACGTTTGTATGAATTTATTATTTCTTATAAGAATACTTCTTTTTCATATATGGAAAATACGTTTTTTAATTGTATCAACTCATTTTCTTATTTTATCAATAATAAAATTAACAATAATGTTAAATTGAAATTATTTAATCACATTAGAGTTACTAAATACATATATTCACATACATGTCATATGGTTACATGGATATTAGGATTACTAAGTAATGAGAGATAATTATCAGCTGAAATTGATTTTGTTTCATAATTATTTTTTCAATTATCTTTCCAATTAATCATTGTAAACAAAATTAAGAAAATATAATATATAATAAATAAAAATTAAGTAAATAAATATAGATAGATATATAGGTATACATATATATAATGACCCGAAACGAAACAACTATATAACAAATTATAATATTGAATATAAAATTGATTTAATCGGTAACAAATACATATATTAATTATTTGATGCGCGCCATATTTTAAGTGTATCCTGATGCCAACATCCCTTTCTACATCCCTGTATACGTCACCGTGGAGTTATATCACGTGATTGTGTACCACCTTCATATATATCGTATATTTATGTAGGATATTACTATATTTTATACACACTAATACATATATATATTTGTGAATATACTCACACATACATATATATTATTATTGTTATTTTTTATTATTTTTATTTAGTGGAGTCCTTTCATTCCATCCAGGAACTTAGATGAAGTTTTCACTTATAACCATATATGGCTCTAATGTCCATTCGAAGCCGCTCTCATGTTAATGCATCTATAGTTTTAACGAGAGCCGATCATTTATTTATACACAATTATATAAGATCACTTCTAAATAATATTGTAAGACCCATTTTATAAAATTAATTAATGGTCCGGACGAGGCTCGAATCCGTGTCCTACTGCTTGTGTGTCTGACGCCTTAGCCACTGAGCCACACAGGCAGTTTTTTTTATAAATATATATATATATATATATATATATATATATTTAGAAGCGGGCTATACATAATAATATAATATTTATAATTCTATGCTATAATAGGTCGGCGAAACTTGTTTACACCACACTGTGCGCTATACCACCACCACTACACTATCTAGCGACATTGCCTAGCTGCTACAGCTGCGACCTTGGCGACCCAGCGAGGCCAGCTGTTACGTAATCGAATGACCCGCTCGCGCCGCTCACAGTGTATACACATATAGGCATATACGCCGTGTACACAATGTTACGAAACTGGCGGGGTATTACGTCACGCAAAGGTCGGCGGCGGGGGGGCGGGGGACCACCCACGCTCTATGCGCACACGTATACGTGTATATATGTGTGTGTAGATACAGAAGTAAGAATAGCTTATCGATGTATTTGTGTTTAGAGTAAAGTTTATATATATATATATACACACTTTTGTATATATATATATATATATATATATATATATACACACTTTTGTGTATATATACACAATTTCTCTAAATACAGATACATCGATAAGTTATTCTTGCTTCTGTATCAACTCTGATATTATTATTATTATTATTATATACGATTCTTGTATATTCATTGGCGCGCTCTTTCGGATACTTGACATCCAGTGCACGCGTGGAAAACCATATTTAACAATTTATACATTATAGTATTATTATGGTTTACCGTAACTAAACTCGCGCTAATTAATATTACCAAATGGTACACTAGCTGATGGATTAGTCAGTGCATTAGTCAGTGTACTATGCCGTATGCTGTACGAACTACCACTACTGTACGACGTACCATTTGAGAATCACCTAATGTACTATAGTATACTATAGTATACTACATATATGTATTCTAACTGTACGTAGTAACCGATACATGCCCTGGACAATATATACCTTGATATATTCTATTGTATATAGGACTATAATCTATATATAATCTATATATATATATATATATATATATATATATATATATACGTATATATCGGTTATATATGTTAGTAGTATAATGTATACCATACATTATAGAGTACATCCCTTATATGGCAGGAAGAGATATCACCCCGTATACGATGAATTGGCACCATACAATATACAGTCTCTATAGAGACACTAGTGTATACACTGCGATACATGATATCGATATCGGTGAGATAATATCACGTGATATACACAATATATACGGGTATATATTGCGATATGTGTCACTATTCACCATCGTACGGTGTAGTGAATTTGTTTATTCTAGTAGATTGCATTGAGAAACTGATAACACATACAAGCACACATATATATATATATATATATATATATATATTCTATATTAATAGTATGTATGTATACGTATACGTATACGACGTACGCCATGACGCTTGGTATGACGTATACAGTATTCACTGCACACATAGTAGGACATTCACTTACGTTCGTTTAAACTCATAGGTAGATATCAGATTACGCATGATCTTAACGCACCGTTCTATTCGAGCTTCTTTTGCTAGTTTATTAAATGAAGAAGTATATGCGTATCGATTCCATAATCCCAACTCAGTCGATTGTACTTTTATTTTTAGATTTAATTAAATACGCCTCCTTTATTGTTCCGTTATGTTTACTTATTTACATTTATCTTTAAACCTTGGCTTAGTTACTAGTATAATTACTTTGCCACTTATAAATTATAACTTCTGTTGTTTCACAATCGGAGTATTATATTACTCCATTACTCAATAAATCATCATTAGAGCATTCTAATTTGGCTAGCTATAGACCAATTTCACGGCAGCTCTTGTGTATTTCAAAAATCTTGGAACGAATGTATTTAGACCAGGCTATGCATTATATTATATTTAATAATAGATGTGATTTTTTTCAAAATATTTATATACCATACCGACACAGAAATTGATATCTACTGATGGGTACTATTTCATTATCCTCAGAAGTTGATAACAAAATTCCATGTTAGTGTATTTACTTATATACTTATATACTTATATACTCCCTATCTAATACACTGTCATCAAATCAACACTCACACAACCATCTCTACGCTGATTATCCTCGAATGTGTAAATCCGTTCCACACTCAGTGAAAATAACTTTATTCAAATACATATTTTTAAAGAAATATATTATGTATTAAATATAAACTCTCCGTTACTCGTGTTAGACTATCCGTTACTTTACTATTAACTCTACTCCACGCGTCGCAATGTTATTGCATTACACGAGTCGAGTAAAGTTAAGAGTAAAATACTGTACTCTACTAATTTTTCTCTAAACTCATATTGCGTGCGTTTTATCCGTGATCCCAGATATTTTTTCAATAATAATAATATATCACATTATTTTTGTATACATTTCAAACTCAGCCCATTACATCGAACGCATACTACGAAGCTAACTCGCTACATCATCACCGATATAACGACAAGTTCCATATACCGACACGCTGTACCTCCTATATGTACCTACAATAGTGTCGGATAGATCGTGTCATAATATTCGTTTAAACTTAAATTCTTATTTCATTTCTATATAAACGCGTTGTCGTAGTACTTTCGTACGTTTCCTCATTGTTTTTACGTTATAGTAATCGATTATCGTGTTATGAATCATATCTTATGATTATGTTTAATAATTCGGCGATAAACATCTTCTGAGTCTTGTTTAGTCGATAAACTATCGATAATACAACATATCGCATGCCTCATACATACACGTTTATTGTGTTTTGCGTTTATGTTTTGTATTGATTTAACGCAATCATACGTATAAATATATATGCAAAATAAATATGCACTCGGTTCAGTGAAATGTTCGCTCTAGAAATAGTTCACCGAGAGGAAAAGGTGAACAAGCTGACTCATCGAGTGCCTATAGGAGAGATCATACAAGAATATGATACTTCAATATTACACTGATTTAGGCAATTATAAAGTGAATAATATATACATGTATATATATATATATAGTATTTATTATATACTACATTACATTATACACACTAATAGTATTTCCATCACACGAACACCACACCATACACACCTATACAAAACGAGCGTTTGTGTGCGTATATATGTATATATATATATATATATATATATATTTATATATATATATATATATATATTAATGCTATAAATGAACTCACTTGTTGAAGTATTGATACTTGTTCAAACTCTCTTTTTGAAGTATCGAACTTGTCCTAACAAAATGGTTGAAATATCGAACTTTTTCGAACACAATTTCTGAAGTATCGATACTTGTATATAAATTACGCCAACCGTTTTGATAAGTTTTTCGGTTGGGGTGAATGTAGTATGGTAACTACGTATATAACTGTATGTAGGTATTTATAAATATGTTGTGCACTAAGTATAAATATGTTATGTAATTTGGTTAAATGTTGATTTAATATATTTTGTTATTTGTGTTTTATATAATTTAATTTCTATTTTGTAAATTGGAATTAGTAGACGTGACTTGAACGAATGTAAATGTTATATAATTTGGATGAATGTTGATTTAATATTTTCGGTTGTTAGTTTTTTTGATTTATGTTTTGTAAATTGTAAAAGAGAGCATAATTAATAATTAGTTTACTAGTTGTATCTAGTTAGATAATTAGATATACGCCCACTATGCCCATTACGTGATCTCGTTATTATCGAGAAGTTCGGTATGATATGGTTTATTAGTACAAAAAGCGTACACTGAAAGGCTAGTAAATCATATCTTATTAATTGTAAGAACTTCTCGATAGATAACTATTTAATCATGACTGTTTAGTCGTTTTGTATGATGTATCATATGTATCAATATTTGTTTTAGTTTGAGGTTTCCTCCATTCTCGATTCGACCAACACGTCCATCCTCCATTCCCCATCAATCTACATCCACGAATACACCCATTCCCCATATACACCTATCTACGAACACACACATTCCCCATCTACCCCCATCCACGAACCACACCACATTCCCCATCCACGTCCAGTCGTTTCATTTAATAAATATATAACCTGTCGAGAACTACTATTATCCGTTTTCCGGAGACAACACATATATATATATATATATATATATATATATATATATATATATATATATGTGTGTGTGTGTATGTATATGTGTATATACATTAGGCCATATACTACAATATATGGCATATCATATGTCCCTATGAAGCTATACAAATCAGTGTATAATCTAATACGTTACATTATATTATATTAGATATACACACACACACACACACATATATATATATATATATATATATATATATATATATATATATATATATATATATATATATATATACGTATATATGTATATATATACGTATATATATATACGTATATATATATACGTATATATATATACGTATACGTAATATATTACGATGCGTGCTAAATCCCGATAATGAACACGTTAAAGATCGCGTGTCTGCAGCAGCAGAAACAACATCGCCGATAATACACACATGCAAAGGTCATTCATTCCTATTTTTTTTAATGACACGATTAATTGTTATCGTGTATTTATGTAGGTGAATCGTATATCGTATGTCGTACTTATCACACCAGATATGCATCGAAAACTGCCTAGCACATTCATACCAAGAAGTAATAAATTATCTATTTCCGATATTATAAAACCCTTTTCTCCTATATTTACCCCTTCTAATACAATAGTTAACTATACATAACCGATATACTCTAATATAGCCTCCTTCGAACCACTTCCTACCAACCAATAATACATTTCCTCAACTCCTTAGGGGTAGATGCGAAGTCTATAAACTATATTCTTTAAATAGATTGTTACATGTATTTAATAGGAAAAAGAGTGGTCTACTAAAAGTATAATAACTGTTTTTTTATAACTAAAAGTTGCTGAAGAGGAAGCTATGAGTATTCAAAAATATCATTTAACCAATTTTTCTTTGGTCTTCCTCTTTTTCTATTATCTTCGACATAGCCTTGAAGAATTGTTTGGACAAGGAATCGTGTCGAGTTATATATCTGAATTTGATCATTTTCCTTCGCATGATTATATCAAGAAGAGGTGCATACGAGCCGACTTTCTCATTTATTAAATTATTGACCAATATATTCGTCTTTCTTTCTTTATAGCTTATCTTCAGGAGACGCATGATATGCGTCGCATGTGAGTTTTTGACTCAAAACCTCGGATCTTCTTCTTTGATTCTTCTAGCAGAGTCCATGTTTCACAGCCATAAAGCAATGTTGAAAGAACTAATGAGTTATATAAATTTAAGTTTGAATTCGATTTCTCCGCTACGCCAGATATTTTCCAGTTTTACTTTTTGTGCTGAAACTGCAGTATCTAATCTTATACGAATTTCATTTATTGAGTTGCCGGAATTCATAAGCATTACTCCGAGGTATTTAATATGTTCCACATTTTCAATATGTTTATCGTCCATATAAATCATTGGTGTTGGACCTCTTCCATTGACAAGAATTTTGCATTTAACGTGATTAATTTCCATGCCGTATGCTGTCGATGTTTTTTTCTAGTGCATCAGTTATAGTTTATAGTTCACTTTCGGAACCTGCTATAATATAAATATCATCTACAAATAGCAGGTTATTGAATTTTCTACCTTCTATAGATATACTAGATGATTGATTTGTTACAGAGTCCAGAATTATTTTTTCCAGGAATATATTGAACAGAAAATGTCAGTCGATAATAAGCACCCTACATATATATATATATATATATATATATATATATATATATATATATTTCAATGAATTTGTAAGTCAAGTATATATAATACGTTTTTGTTTTTATAATATTTTAATATTATATTTATGTTTTTAATAATGCAGTGTGGTCCATGATTAAATTGTGTAGCAATGCATGTGATAATAGTATTCGTACGGAGAGCATGGAATAGTTATAGTCAAATGATAATATTATTATTGAGTAGTAGTAGTAGTAGTAGTAGTAGTAGTGGTGGTAGTAATAGTAGTAGTAGTAGTAGTAGTAGTGGTGGTGGTAGTAGTAGTAGTAGTAGTGGTAGTAGTAGTAGTAGTGGTATACCATAGTAGTAGTAGTATTAGTAGTATTAGTAGTAGTATTTATAGTAATACTAGTAGTAGTAGTAGTAGTAGTAGTAGTAGTAGTAGTAGTAGTATAAGTAGTATTAATAGTAGTAATAGTAGTAGTAGTAATAGTAGTAGTAGTAATAGTTGTAATAGTAGTAGTAGTAGTAATAGTAGTAATAGTAGTAGTAGTAATAGTAGTAGTAGTAATAGTTGTAATAGTAGTAGTAGTAGTAATAGTTGTAGTAGTATTGGTAGTAGTAGTAGTAGTAGTAGTAGCAAGATTAGTATATATATATGAATAATACGGGTATTTAGAAACCTAGAAGTTTTACTAGAAATTTAATATAGAAAAACTGCGGCGAGTAAAAACAAGCCACGCATAAACATCAACATCGGATGAGTTCACCACGTTAGATGCACCTATAGGCAAGCGTATGTGCGTACGTTTGTACGTGTGTGTAGTACACACTGTGTACGCATGCGTACGGTATACTGTATAGAGTCTATAGAGATGTCACAGACGACAAATCGTTCATCATCAATGTTAGAATCACCTGTAGACATCTACCATTTATAATATATATATATATATATATATATATATATATATATATATATAAGTGTGTGTGTGTGTGTGTGTATTTGTGTTATTACACAAATATATTATAATTCTATGTAGAAAAACACAGTAGTGAATACAATCATAGTTATACTATAGATTATAAACTAGAATTATAATATGAATATTATATATATATATATATATATATATATATATATTTATATGTATTATATAGCCATCATAGATAGATAGAACGATATTAGATATATATATAATAGAGCGATAATTGGGATATAAATGATCTAATATAAAAAGCAATAATATAGGTTTGATCATTCGGCCAATACACTGCAGCACGTATCCGATACGTACATATGTCCAGTGACATTACGGTCAGTGGTCAAGCAGTACTTGTTATTATGTATATGTATATGTGTATGCGTATGTATATGTGTATGTGTATGCGTGTGGTATGCGTGTTATGTCGCATAGTTTAGGAAATAATATAATTCCATAACGTTAACTGTGGAATATCTTATTCTAATCAAGTGAAAACATACAAATACATACATACATACATACATTTATCAATTAATATCTTTAAAAAGAAATTACAAAAATTTCTTATCGCCAAACATTGATGTTCGTTTATTCGTAATATTATCGTGCGAATTATATATATATAATATGATATATATATAATGTATACATTCGCTATTTTTATCTATATGTGATATATATTGTTAGATCCACATTATAGAATTATAATTATTAATGATGTGCTTTAAATAAATACTTAAACAACAACAACAACAACATACAAAATAGACAAACTAGACAAAATAATTAACCGCTCAATTAAAAATATATACAGACTACAGAAGACTGACTATACAACTAGCATTACTGACTTACGTAAAAAAACTTATCTGGCTAAACACTGAAGACTCTATCAACTACAAAATACTTACAATACTTAAAAAGACTATTACTTATAACTTACCCTATAATTTACGAAACAAAATAAAACATAAACCAAACACTAGACTTTTACGTAATAACAATTCCACTATACTACACCAACCTATTACCCATTGCATCAAATACGAAAGGAGAAAATTCAGCTCTGCATCAACAATTAGATGGAATAAACTACCCCCGCAACTTAGAAATAAAAATTTATCAATTAATATCTTTAAAAAGAAATTAAAAAAATTTCTTATCGCCAAACATTGATGTTTATTCGTAATATTATCGTGCGAATTATATATATATATATAATATTATATATATATAATGTATACATTCGCTATTTTTATCTATATGTGATATATATTGTTAGATCCACATTATAGAATTATAATTATTAATGATGTGCTTTAAAATAAATACTTAAACAACAACAACAACAACAACAACATACATACATACATACATACACACATATATACATGGAATACTATGTATGCATTACTATAAATAGTTAATTATATAAAAACACTATAGTGGATGAAAACTATTGCCATGTCGTGTACATATTCGATAACAAATGTTACCTTATTAGGCATACTTATATCTCAAGGTCACTGCGATATCGCATGTATATGATACCATATAGTATTACATTTACATTCAATTACATATTTAGATAAATAAGACATTTTTATAAATACTTTTAAATGATGTTTCAATGACTATACACCTCATACCTTCGACTATCTATGGATAGCCTAATATCACAACTACATAAATCTGAATATAAATACGTGATTTCAAATATATCGTTTGTTTCCTGAATTCATATTGCGTCATAAATAAATACATACAGATCAATACAACGTTAGTTATCTACTATATACAACATGCACATACACGTACATACACACAAATATCATATATATATATATATATATATATATATATATATATATATTAAGAATTGCGAATTTATACTTACTACATATACACGTATAGGTACCATCATATATTATAGTATATGCTAATATATTTCACATCTATAAGGAACTATATAGACTACTACTATACTACTATAGGTGAACTCTATACTCTACTACTATATATATATATAAGTATACTGTTTTATACTACTATAGGTGAAATATATATTTTAGAAATATACTATACTACTTTAATTTTACAGGGGAATTATATACTATTATATTACTATACTACTAATAGTATAGTAGTCTACTATAGTATATATATATATATATATATATATATACATATATATACTCTATATACAGTAGTATACTAATATTGGGGAACTATTAACAGTACTGTAACATCACACCTATAGGTGATATCAGCAGCGAACTGTCACATAATAATCAGACATAATTTATGTAATATAACAATAGGATATCATATATATATATTAATATATATATATATATATTTATATATATATATATATATATATATATATATATATATATATGTAAATCAGGTGGGAGATGCGTGCAACGTTATTAAATATGTATATTGTTAACAACTCTAAGGGATTATCGATTATTTAGAATATTACGTAATCATACCGATGTCGTATCCTTGTTATACTACCAGGGTTTCATTATAGCGGTTCACACGAGACGATACGTTAGCATTCACCAGACTGTATATTAATTTGATTAATATATTCATATACATCTTATATATACATATATATACATATATATATATATAAATGTATATATATATATATATATATATATACATATATGTTTATTAGCGATACGTGCAACAGACGTACCACGTTACATATAGTGTAAAAGTCACGTGACTATGTATATAACACCGCGGTGTGACCCGGTGTACTTTGGCCTATACTGAGCACCACATGACCGAGTGTAGGATACGCGTATCGTGTATATACGTGCGAGTGAGGTTATATTTAGAATAGATTACGGGTTGACATAGTACTGATATATTAGCATGTATACGTATACATATTTATCAATACGATAGTTATTCTAAATCAATTATATATATATATATATATATATTGACTATATAAACTGCCTGTGTGGCTCAGTGGCTAAGGCGTCAGACATACAAGCAGTAGGACACGGGTTCGAGCCTCGTCCGGACCATTAATTAATTTTATAAAATGGGTCTTAACATATTATTTAGAAGTGATCTTATATAATTGTGTATAAATAAATGATCGGCTCTCGTTAAAACCATGGATGCCTTAACATGAGAGCGGCTTCGAAGGGACATTAGAGCCATATATGGTTATAAGTGAAAACTTCATCTAAGTTCCTGGATGGGATGAAAGGACTCCACCAAATATAAAAAAAATAACAATATATATATATTAATGTATATTACTGTTATTTTGTTAATTCAACAATTATGCGGGAATCGTGGATATAAGGAACGTTTGTTTATATCGATGGCGGGTATGCGTTATAAGCGAATTTCGATAAGATCGACTGAGATTCGACTGAGATAAGATCGCTAAACGCGTGCGTAATGAAATCGAATACCGCCGATGTAAGTATGTCATCATCGGTTGCATAATATAATATGACGTAATACACCCATATGCATATATACACATATACATACATACTTATACTTATATATATGTTTAACTGCCTGTGTAGCTCAGTTGGCTAAGGCGTCAGACACACAAACAGTAGAACGCGAGTACAAGCCTCGTACGGACCATTAAAATAGGTATTAAAATGCCATTTAGAAGTGATCTTATATAATTGTGTATACATAAATGATCGGCTCTCGTTAAAACCATGGATGATTTAACATGAGAGCGGCTTCGATGGGACATTAGAGCCATATATGCGGTGGTTTTGAAGGCGGGGTTAGTATGTATCATGTATACAACCATATACGGTAATAACGACAACTGTATACAGGTGTATACATGTGTATATAGGTTTGTGTAGGTATGGGCATATATCGTTATATGTGTAGTTATAGTTATAAGTTTAGGTAGATATGTATATGTATAGGTATACAAATATATATATATATATATATATACAGTCAGAAAAACAAACACAGACATATATATGTGTGTTTGTTCACCTATATGTATAACTGGAGTTATACATGCTGGAGTTAGACATGCATGTATATCTATGACCTTTTCTCTACTGCATGTACACGCGTACACGCTGACAACCCTAGCTAACACAAGCAATACGTATGTGTGTGGGTGTGTGTGTATATGTGTGTGTATGTTCATGTATGCGTTTGTGTATGTATGTGTGTGTGTGTGAGTATAACTGTGTTTGTGTGTGCGTGTTTGTGTATGTGTGTGCGTATGTGAAGTATTTAGTATAGACGGCCATTACTATGGAACATATTCAACGATATATTCGTGACTTATTACGCGAGGCCGAATGCAGTAGAGGTAATTATAAAATATACATGCTAATAATACATATATAACATTTGAACGTATAATATAATGAATAAGAAATAGATGGTGGAAAGACGGAGATAAGGAAATTCAGCGTTGTTGAGGTTATTCCATTGGGTTCAAAATAAACACCGTGTAATATGAATCTCGTTGAATTTATTTGATTTATAATTAATTTATTTGTCATCGAAATTGTTTATAATTTAAAATTAATTCAGTTGTTATACTCGTACATAGGGGCGCTGGAACGATGGTGTGTATGTAGGGGGGGGGGGACCAACCAATCGACATAAAGGTTGTGGCAAAAGTGGTGGGGGGGGACCAATACATAGGAGGTCCCCCTAGATTGTAAAGTGTGGGGGGGACATATCCCCTGCCCCCCCTGTTGCAGCGCCCCTATAGGGCGAGTATACTTGTATATCGTATACACATAGCTATAGCTATCGTATCAAGACGTGTACGTGTGTTCTAGGTACGCATATCGTAGTGAACTTTAGCCTAGTATATATACACTATAGCAAACGCTATAGCGGTAAACTATATTATTGTGGTAACTAATACGTAATTATATGTATTTATTAGTGGCAGTATCAAGTTGATACTTTCAACGATATTAGTAGGCTATATATACACCGATATATATACACCGATATATATATATATATATATATATATATATATATATATGTATATATATATATATATATATATATATATATATATATATATATATATATATATATATATATATATATATATGTCATATATCGTCTGATATACCCGAATTATTATAGTAAGGACATCAATGTAAGATTGCTACTAGATAACTTGAGGTCGTAAAATATGTCGTGTTGATACTGATAATACAAATAAATACATGATTAACGATATATGTGCGTGTGTGTTGTTTTACTATTATTATAGCATCGTTCCTCATACCAGTGTTATTTTTAATCCAGTATTATATATATATATATATATATATAAATATATATAATAATAATAATAATATAATAATAATAATAATAATAATAATAATAATAATAATTATAATAATAATTAATCCAGTATTATATATATATACTACTGTATCAATAATAACACTGGTAGTAAGGAAAGAGGCCATAGCCTCATTTTATATATAATAAAAGTAATAACATAGTTTTTATTTAGGAAACAAATGGGTAACTTTCGTTTATCATTTTGAAATATCACCGAATCCTGTAAGTATATAGGTATACCCTGGGGTTAAATATAGCCAGAGGTATTTAGGGGCTAACATAATATAGCCATAACATACTATATGCTATCCGTTACAGTCGATAGGATTAGACGAATTGATCTGTAATAATTGATTCAGTTCAATTGAGTTATTACAATAGTTTCTGAGTTATCGGTTTCGCCGTGTTGAGGTTAGCGTACAGTTTATACAAGTTATGTAATTGTAATCAATTAGTTTGAATATATATATATATATATATATATGATTCAAAGTCATCAATATGATATTCTTATATTTACCGAAACGTGGCTTAATGATTAAATAACGGATGGTATGTTATTAAATGACACCTATTATAATTTGTTTAGATACGATAGAATTAAAGTATCACATATATGTGTATAAGTATACTACATCATAGAGAAGATGTGGCTTTATATGGCTCCTAATATATACATTATTTATTAGTTAGTATTTTACATTATTAATATTAATTTTAAATATTGATATTTTATTTAGTCTTATATTTATAATGTTAACATACGTATATTTGATATATAGCAGTAATAATTAAATAGTGACACATTATTGAAATATCGATATTATTCATTTCAATATATATATATATATATATATATATATATATGGTCATTATAATTCATATCAATATTATATATTTATAGTGTGCATGAAAACACAGACACAAAAATATAAATATATATATATATATATATATGTATTAGAAATGCTTATTATCGAAGATATTTTAATTTTTTTAAATATAATAATTATAATTATTATATAGATATAGTACTTTATTATCTTTTATATATTATTATCTTGTTAGATACTTATGATGCTATTTAATATGTGCCTTGAAATGTATAATTTAATAAACATTAAAATTCTATATACATATATACATATTATAAATATTTATTTCTCGATATGTTCCTGATATATAAATGAATCGTACAGTTAGACATATACGATTATACTTCATGTCGCCACCTCTATCGCCACCTGTTAATCCTGTAAATAGCTACGTTAAGCGGGTTTCACGTTACCGATTAAGTACCGGGCGATATTAGGCAATTATTACGTAATAATTACGTAATACTTTAACCCGGTTATTACGTCGGAATGTCGATATACCTCGTTACTCGTATATACAACAGTGGATACATGTAACGACGTTATATTGTTGACCTCTGTCATATTTACTATTACTTCAGTGAGAAACGGAACGCGTGTATTCTCTCTACTATGTATAGTTTACGAAACTATGAAACTAAACTATAGTTTATGAAATATATAGATTAATTTTATGTCAGAGGAAATAAAATATATTTTGAAATTATAAACTACTAAATTAAGAATCTGTTTTATTTATTATTAATATAAATTATGTATATTAATATTATTAAATTGAATTACATTTTTTTGCGAAAATAATTGTAAATATATAAATTGTTTGAATTACTCTAAAAACTGTTGATTTGTATTATAATATTAATATATAGTATTATTTTAATAATATTAATAATGTAAGACTTTTAGATGTTATTTTTGTACAATAATTATAAATTAACTTTTATTATAATTAGTTAATTATAAAACAATAAATATACTATATATACTACTATAGTAATATTATATATAATACATATGAATAATGATATAATTATAAATTATTAAGGGTATATATATATATATATATTACTTTAATATATATATATATATATATATATATATATATATTAATAAATACTGAATTGAAGAAACCTGTATATAAAATTGCATTTAAAATATAATATTAAAGGATGTCTGTCAGAATAATATTGTGTGAAATAATATTTATCGGAACACTTATAAGTAAAATAAACTATAGGTAACATTAATAGGGGGATGCTAATTACGTAATGCACATCCTTGATTTTTAGGGGTTGGACTCCAGCACTCTCTCCAATACCCATTAACGGTTACAATATTTTAATATAAACTAACCTAGTACTTGTCTCTTAAGCTGTCATTATTAGAAAAGATAGTGCCATAAACGCAATTAAAATAAGAATGATTACCGAATATATATCTATAATATCGAGGTGTATTTCTAGGATTGTGGGCGTATTCGTATTGAGGTGGGCGTGAACCAATTATAACAAAGGCGTGGTCTGAATCATACATATTCTATTATTTTGTAATTTCTCTATCCCAAGGATAATTATCGTATATTGCGTCATAATTGATGAATCATATTATATATCGTGTATTAGAGTATGTAGTTTAAACGTTCATTATGAATTTATAGGATATTATTTATAATTTAAATGTATGCGAATATATGAATATATTGTATTATTAATGATCATATTATAGTCAGATATATTTCTAATGAATACAATATTTTAATAATTCAGCTTTATTAGATATATTTAAAAACTATAATCATTTATATATATATACAAATAAACACATATATATAACTTAAAATCAGATTTTATTATCATTTTCTATAGGTCTCAATACATATTTTTATAAATAGTTAATCATACATAATGCAGGTCATATACAAATATTTATAAAAAATACATACAGGTTTTATATAAAAGATCATTTTATATATTTCAGTATACTAAAATATACATTTTATCAAGAATATCTATAGAAGATAAGGTATGATTTAAATAATTATTTAAAAAATGTATATTATTTGAAATTTTATATATATATAAAATTCATATATGCATATAACATATATGAATATATACCTATATGTAGCATATTAGTATAAGGAAGAAGGTGTGTGGGTATTAAACTATTAACATATTAATAATCAATAATCAATAAAATATAGATACAAATATATGAACATTATAGTTAAATTATTATAATTTAAATTAAATTCAATCTAAATAATATTCACATTAATATTTATATATATATATATATATATATATATGTATATATAAATATAGATATATATACTGAAAACCATAACATTGTATTTAACATTTAATTTAATATACATATTATATTTATCCTAATTATTTATATGAATTTATTTCGTTATAATAGAAGATATATAATTATAGTTTTCATATTTTTATAATCCCTAAGTATACACCTTTGATTATAGTTGAAATAATTCATCGATACAATTATAATTAAGAAATTAAATAAACACTAAACGGAAACCGAACTATAAACACAATGTGATGCGATTACGTAATCAAAGCGATGACTCATCAAAGAAAGAGATATTGCGTAATAGCTATTAACGGTGAATATTACGCGCCTCGATAATAAGCCCTCGAAAAGTCACGTTCCGATGCCGTAATCGCCGGCTTGACCATTACGGTTTTAGCCACTTAGGCCGCACGCGCGTGTTACCGCAACGCCATCGGCGAATCACCAGTTCGAAAGCGATACGCCTATCTATGTCCTAGGGACATACGCGCGTGTCCGAATGTCCGATACCCAACTTCCGATACTCATAATTATGTAATGATCATTACGTAACGATGATGCTAGGCGATTGTGAAATAGGCCGATGCCTAGAATTACGATTTAGTTAATTAATAATTCATAATTACCGATCGATAACAATAGAACTTTCGAAGGTATTATATTTGAAGCCATTTAGAAACAATAATAAATATAATTTTTATATTCACATTTTTTGTATTACATATAATCAAACAAATTAATAATTATTATTATTTAAATAAACGTTTTCAACATCATTTTATATAGAGGGAATAAATTATCGCACTGATTCATCGATGTATATATATAGACCCCATTCTATATAGAACCCCCTATAAATAGTGGGGGGTTTATATATAGGGGGGGGGGGGTTCTATATAGCATGGAGTCTCTGGCACTGTGTAACAGATTAGAGCTTGTAAGCAATAGGTCGCAAATTCGATTCCAGAAAGTTCTTGTTTTTCTCTTGTATTTATCAATAACTTAATAATAAAAAAACAAATCAAAACACAATAAAAAAAGTTACTATTTGTATTGTATTTTCAGGTTACCTCACAGTTATTTATAACATGTGCAAGTCTATGACTTCTTGAGAGGTCCATTTATATCCGCTCTATTGTATTCAATATATATATATATATATATATATATATTTATAACTGGACTAGCAACCTCCAAATGTAAAGTTATGCGTATTGGTAAATGTATCAACAAATCTAATTATTATCTTAATGATAATTTATTAAAATATTGTACCTATTATAAAGATCTTATTATAATATTCACAGATAATCTAAAATGTTATACTCATATATCTGGGATATGTTCTAAAGCATATAGAATATATAATATGATATTTAGGTATTTCATAACTAACCAATACTATCCTTTATTATGTGCATACTTAACCTATACGACCAATTCTAGAGAATGGCTCTTTTGTAGGGAATCCTCATTCTAACTATATTGGGTATAATAACTTACTTGAAAAAGTTTACTAATAAATAATTGTATCGTTGTTATTTATCATATTTAAATTATTCTGATCGATTGAAATTCTTGAATTTACATTCACTCTCCCAACGCAGAACTATTGCCGATCTTACTCTGGCTTATAAAATCATCAAAGGATTCGTTGATGTGCCGGTGTCGGGCATCATGAGTACATACGTATCATCTAGCAGGGGCCCGTCAATAAAGATAAGGAGAATGAAATCAAGGACCAAACCACTATTCAACTACTTTGGTAATAGAATATATTCAGATTGGAACAAACTACTAGATCTGATATTACAATGTGAAACTGTTTCCTCTTTTAAAGCCATAATGATTCTTAGTATAATTATATGATCAGAATTCTCTAATTAACTAAATTGGTTATGCTGGTTTTGATATCAGGATATATCAATACCAATACATTAATGGAATGACCAATCCTTGGGGCCTGATCCACCTCATATGGGTTATCCAACCTCTAACCCGATACCTCCGATCTTATCAGTGTTATCTTTATGGAGGAGTTGAGTGTTCTGATTTTTGTTCTGTTGTTTTTATTTTATTTCATATAATATGCGCATATTCGCATATAATATTCATATATATATATTATGTTCTGTATGCATACACCAAGGCGTTTTGTTATTAAATGTAAACTCAATGTTATAACATAACATTATACTTTTTGTACCATGTCGATTTGGGTATAAATTCATATCTGATTTTTCTTCAATATTTGTGTTTATTTATTTTGTTGTTTACATAATAAACTATATATATTATATATATATATATATATATATATATAACTTTCTATGTTACTTAGTTGGATACTACATTAAGCACACACGTAATAGGGACCATTAAAATAAGTCTTACAATATTGTATAATTGTGTATACAATAATGATAGGCTATCGTTAAAACAACTAATTTAATATCTTAATACAATATCGGTTAGAAAGGAAATTAGATTCATTTGGTTATAAGTGAAAACTTCAGCTAAGTTCTTGGATGAAAGGAATCCACCAAAATTAAAAAAATTAATATATATAGACTATTATTGATTCCTGAAATATTAAACAAAATACAATATATTTTATTTTTGTTTAGAATATACGAATTTAAATATCACGTGTTTTATGTGGCGTAGCGATGGTGTAGAAACTACATTCAAACACTGTAAGAGTCTTTATTTGTACAGTCGTCATTATACTATTTTTAATTGTGATTAAGAGGATGCTAGACCACATTTTTTCAAATGTATTTATGTTCAGATATGTTTTATTTAAATCACATTATATGGGCATAATAATATATTAATTGGTCTTCAAATCATGTTATTATGAAAAATAAAACTTAATTTTGAAATATAAGCTTTTAAAGATTTGTGTGTAATAAATATTACATAATAATGTGTATTATATTTTGTATGTAAGTATGTTTATAATTCATAAATAAAGTATTTATTGTTATTTTTGAATTACATTTTATATATTATTTAAAAGATAATAAATTATAATTTAATATTTTAAATAAAATAATTGTTGATAACAGATTAAATCGAACGCGTCCCTCTTAATAAGTATTATTAAAAACAATTCTATTGATATGTAATCTATTAGATACATATGTATAGGATATTATATTCATAACAATTTGTTTTAATTAAATAAACATTATACATTAATAGAAAATACCCATAGGAATATATATACCTACAGATTAATATATAGAATAAATATGAATTCAGGTAATGGTTTTGTTTTAAATTTAGCTGGAAAATCCTTAAATTACAGATAACAAAGAATGGAATATTTAACTTCGAATATATCCATATTATATAGGGGAAAGTAACCTAATACGGACACTTTAACAATAAATGTGCTTAACATTTTAAGACTCATTATTTTTATTCAAATATTACAATATATTAATATTATATGATTATAGATATTATTGTGATCTTAAAATGTTATTTAATCTTTTAATTCTATATATAACGGGGTCCGTATTCACTACCCATGTCTTAATACGGACAATTTATTTACAATTACATTATTTTTAATTAATTTTATGAAAAATGTATTCTAATTTAACTAGTTAATAATGTATTTATATTTATTATTTTTTTAATTAATAATTCAATTTAAGTATCTAAATAATAGAAATTTTAGATTTATCTTTATTGGTGGTATTAATATTATAACGCACGCGATTTTTATGAAAATCAGAATAATTCATACGATGCGCGCTGATTGGTGATAGGGTGTCCGTATTAATACATCTAGAGTGTCCGACGGACACTGTGTGTATTATGGACTTATATGACCTCTAGTAATATGCTTACAACTTACTACGATGAATATTTGATAACAAATATAGAAATAATATATATATATAATACTATAGAAGAACATAGAACTATGAGTTATTGCATTATATGTAATGCACGTTTATGATATTTAAGAGATGATCTATCGATACAAGTTATGCAAATATCAGTAATTTATCGAAAGTAATACATGGGACTTAACATAAGAGATAAGTTAAAAAAATATGAGGACGGTGAATAGCATATAGATTTATGAGTTAGTGAAATAAATATAATGTAGTAACGTTTTTTCTTAAGATTCCAGTTTGTAAATTTCTAATTTAAATGAGTTCATTAATGAATGATCGAATGCATTAACGAATAATTAATTGAGAACGCAGTGATAATTTGAGGCACATTTAGTACAATTTAAATGGAAAGTTAAATATATGTAATATGGTGAAATAGAAAGAAGTAGTAGTTGGTATGATTTATTACTATATTATTAATAAGTATAATTTAATAAAATTAGTGAGCGTTACTAACCGAAACGAATATTTGTAAAGTACTGGATATTGAAAAGATGGACATTTGATTACATTCTCCATATGTGATTTAAGGTATAGTGTTAAGAATATGTTAAGAATCCTAAGTCAGTTTTAAGAATAACCCCAGATAATCATTTCTGACATAATTGTGTTGTTTAATATTGAAACCATCAAATGCAATAGTGGAAAATATACTTACTTAGAGGGATTGTATATTATCTACTTTAGAGGAATTTTAGTATAACTTTAGTATAATGTTATTCGAAAGATACTATATTTTATTTATAGAAGCAGAATAATATGGAGTTATAATATGGGATATTATTATTTAAGGAAAGGACAAATATAATTGTATATAATCAGAATTGATTAGATTGCATACATTCCGGAATTATATAATTTATATTACGCAAAGGGGAGCATAACAATAAAAGAGGACAACCACAGATTAGTATAGTATATTATGGGCCATAATTTATGGCCATGATATACATGTACTGAAGTTCATATTTTAAAATTTAATAGACGAAGGTATAGTTGGACACATACAAATGTCAGGGGAATAGTGACACTAGCAAGTATATAAAGATATGAGGGGAATATATTATGTTAAAGGTTGTAAGGCTATATGGGTCAGATGAACATGTCGATAAGGATATAATTAGTGTCTACATTTATTGTTAACAATCAGATATTCAGATAATAAGTTACGAAGAAGGTAATATGTGATTGGGTTACTGATACATATGAATGGAAAAAATATACCTTGTAGGAAGGATGCTATCGGAGATTAGGTTGTGAACTTTTATATAGGGGAATTAAAGTCGTAATTTTTACGAATATTATGTATTTTAGGTATAGTATATTTCACGAGGGGTTAGAGAGAAGAATATAAGTGATGGGGAGGATATACGTATATACATTATTAATGTATATGATATAGGAAGAATACTTGACTTTAGATATTTTAGATACATAGATACTGCGATATTTTGAAAATATTAGATGGTTGTTAGAAGAATGGATACTATGGAAGGTATATTTGAGATTATACAAGTTATGTTTGAGACAAGCAAGTTAAGATAAAAACCATTAGGACTTTGAATGAATATAAATAATTCTAGAAATTACAGGAGAAAAGTTATCTATAAAGTAATATAAGCTATCAATATGTTAATCAATAGAATAAATTATATAAATATGTAGTTTAATTATGTAATCATTTAACCTTTAATCATATTCTTAAAAGTTCATGTAGTTAAAATAATATTTAAATAATTAGAAAATAATATTGATGTAATACAACTGAAATAATTAATCTATATATATATATTTATATATATATATATATATATATATATATATATATAAATATATATATATATATATATATATATATATATATATATATATATATATATATTGCTTTAGTTTTAAATATTTAAATATCATACGCGTGGTATTATTTATTTATTAATTGATTGGTTGATTTTTTATTTAATATATAAAAAAAGTTTAATGTTGAATTATTTGTTAACGATAACATATGGTATTGGAATTAATAAAGAAATATATAATTTAAAATAATAAAGAATGTAAAAATATTACAGAAAAAATAAACGAAAAATAATTTTAAAATAGAAATAAAATATATATTATTTGGGAATTGTGATCATCCATGTTTTAGGATACCTCATTCGTAAAATTAAATACATTCAATATTTATACATTTGTAACCCGTAATATAAATACTAAATAGTTATGTATAATACATAGCCAATAATGATGAAATACATATAACCATATTTAAATACTAGTTTATATAAATATAGAGTATATAATTTCAAGTCAGCAATAATTTATAAAATGTTAGATATTTAACTCTAAATAAATAAAGTTCAATTGTTCAAAGTTTATGATATTACGAGATCTAACAATACATTATTTAGAATAACCATTTTAAAGATAGGGTAAACATACTATAATAGTGATTTTTATTTTCCAGAGCATATGATAACAAATCAGATTCTATAGATTCACGACGTTATTTTTGTAATACATATACATTTTGGTTTAATATTTGTGACGTGTTTAAGGTTTTATAATAATTAAAAAAAATTCATTTGAATTTTATAAATTGAATATTTATTTCATCATAATAGATCTATATAATAATGAATAATTTTCTTAAATACTATATTATTCTAATAGATAACATTAATATATAGTAAATATTATCTATAGTATCCTTAATTAAAATATTAGTTCTTGAATAATTAATTAAAAACATAAATAAAACGTAGATATATATATATATATATATAAACATTTTATAAAAAATAGGTCATTAGTGAAATATTTGACTATTTATTAAAATTATAAAGAGCTATTTAAAAAAAATTTATAATACTTTATTTCGAAGCTAACATTTAACATCTTAAGATTAGGTAGAACAAAATATTAAAATTGTAAATGTACCAACTCCACTGACAAATGGTCATTTATTATTATGATTTTTATCAAAATTAAAGAAATATCACGGTAGTTATAATTTGTTAAGCCAAATTGTTAAATATAATGATTAATGAATTGGTTTTTTATTATATATAATATAATGTTATTAAATATAACAATTCTGTAAAACAAATTATACGAGGCAAACAAAATTCTGAAAAATCCTACAAATAAAATTATTTTTGTTATGATTTTGATTTTATTCATAGGAACCATACACATTACACACCTTATACAACTTTCATGATTGTAGCTTAATTATAAATGTGTACACATATTATAACCATGGTATTATCATAACTATTCCCATATCAAATTAAGTTAAATTTTACCAGGAATGCGCTGGCCGAATATTACTCAAATTAAAATAAAATGGTGGGCATTCTCAATACACATATTTAAATGTGGGTCCAATCCATAATCAATAATATGTTTAAAACACTCTTAACATAAGCTAAGAATGTGACGCGGATCATGTCTATAACTGATTATAATACTTTACTGATAATAGTATCCGTGATTTATTATAATAATAACAGTAAATATATATGTATTGTTATATAACATATACAAATAAATCATGTATCATTATTTATTTAATAATAACAACGCATTACATTTCTTGAGATGACATTATTGAGATGCTATCTTATCGTCCGATTCATTAGATTCACGCGTCTTATGTTCTTTGTCAACCGGTCTCTGATTCAGTGATCGCATACTCTGAGTCACGCTCACATCGACAGTAGACGCCGGGCACTGTATCGGTCTGAACACGAAGTTATCGTTGTTACTAGTAGAACAATGGCCTGAACAATGGCTCGAACAATAGGATGCGCTGGATTGTTTACGTTCCACTCGAGGTTTGCTCGCCAGGATACCGAATATATCGGATCCGTCGACGTCGAATCTAGTCCGCGCGTTATAGTACTGACCCACGTTAATCTCGCGCTGGTATACTGCCGACGGACGTGTGGTCAAGTCGGCTCGCTTGACCAGTGTGGTCGTAGACCGCGAGTAGGTGACCGGTGCTGGCGTCGGCGGAGATCGCCGGTATTGTATCCGACGCTCTTGAAGTGGTGCTTGTTTCTGATGTCTGGCCCGGTAGAGATCTTCACGGAACGAGAGGAACGATTGCCGCCTTTCTACGGACAGAGCGCATTCCGGTTTCGGTTTCGGTTTAGGCGCCTGGTTTGTGCTTTCTTCGCTTTTTTCTAAACCCTTTCGTCCGCTATTTTGCGTAAATTTGAAGTTAGATTTATCCATAGTTTATGGTAGTATTGTAGTTTTCGGTATTATATTGTGTATATGTTTATGGTTTTGCTTTATGTATTTGTCTTTCTAATACTTTATTATAATTATTTTAAATTAAAAAATTAAATTTATAATTAAAATATTTGTGTATATTTTAATGTTTATGATTTATTAAATATTTTATATTTATTCATATAATTTCCAATATAATAACATATTACCAAATAAACTATATATAAATAAACTATATATAAATAAATATATATATATATATATATATATATATATATTGTTATTGTTATTTCATTTCAGTGGTGTTCTTTCACCCAATCCAGGAACTTAGATGTAGTTTTCACTTATAACCATATATGGTTCTAATGTCCCTTCGAAGCCTCTTTCATGCTAATACATCCATTGTTATAACTAAAGCCGATTATTTATTTAATAGTTATAGCGCAAAAGATCGCTTATCCGATGGATAAGCGATCTTTAGATGTATACAAAACCACTAATGCGTGATGGCTAACTTTATTATTGTACATTAGATGATAATGCAGCTTCACTCTATAGAGTGTTACGTTGTATATTATACCGGTTTAATTAAACTACTCACTTGAATGAAAATAAGGACCTATAGGATCTATAGATCCTACTGATAGTAGTAGATATATATTGATTCAATAATATATATATATATATATATATATATATATATATATATATATTGTAGGTATACCCTATAATACAATTATTTATAAAAATGATTTTATGAATAAATACGATATTTATAAACAAGTTTATGTATTCAGTTACTTATATACATTTTCACTTATCATAATTATATAATCACTACATATTATTTTATATATATATATATATATATATATACCTTACCTTACCAGGTCGAGCTTGCTCGGCATTCATTGACACATTTTCTCCATCCATCTCTATCGTTCATCGCGTTTGGAAGTTCGTCTAAGGTGTATTCTGTATCTTCAACCAGTTGATCAATATACGTATTAGCTGGGCGTCCACGTGAACGTTGACCGTGTTGAGGTTGCCATAGTAATACAGTACTTGCCAGTTCGTTATCGGCTCTCCAACAATGTCCCGCGAAGCGCATACGTTGTTTTCGAATAGTTTCCGGACCATTGGGATTCTTTTGCACAATTGCTCGGTTGTTAGATGTTATTTCCATGATTTGTTTAGCGCAGCTCTAAGCATTCTGGTGATTGATCCATTTAGTCGATTTTCAAGAGTCTTTGTTAGTGTCCATGTTGTCGCTCCATATGTTAAAACAGATTCAACGGTCGCTCGGAAGAAGTTTCTCTTGAGCCTTTCCGATATTTTTGATTTCCATATTTTCGTCATTCTGGTTATTGCTCCCCGGGCCTTTGCGATTCTCACATCGATATCGTGCGCAGTTTCTCCGATAAAGCTACCCAAGTAGTTAAAGTCTTTCACTTTTGTATGGGTTGTACCTTTACTGTTAGTGAATATAATACGTGATCCTCTTTTTACTTAAAAGACATGTATTCTGTTTTGCCGCAGTTGATTTTCAATCCTATATCTTTTGCCTTCTCTTCTATTTGATTCAAGAGCTGTTTGATATTTTCCATTGAGTCAGCTGTGATAGCAATATCATCTGCATAATTAGTATAGGTGATGTAAGTTGCTGGATGTCTCCGACTTCGTCTTTTCTTAAGTGTGAAGCCAAAATTTGGGCTACAGTCTATAGATGATTTTAGGACATAATCTAAACAATTTATGAACAGGAATGGTGCTATCGTATCGCCTTGTAAAACGCATGTTGTTATCTCAAAGAATTGTGTATCGCCATCTGGAGATCGAACCATAAAGCGGGTATTCATGTATAACATCATTATGGCGTTGACTGTTTCAGCTGGTATTCCATAGCTTTTTAAGATGTGTTTCATGTTCTTTCTGTCTATGGAATCAAATGCTTTTGAGAAATCGACGAATAAAGTATTGCTGGAAGATTGTGCGAATTTACTCCTTCAAGTAATCGACGTATTGTTAGAATTTGGCCGGATGTAGATCTGTTTATTCGGAAGCCATTTTGGTTTTTCCTTAATTGTGGATCTAGTTATGGTCTTATCCTATTTAGCAGCATTAAATTGTAAATTTTTGCTGCTATTGGTGTCAACGTAATCCCCCTATAATTTGTTGGTGAAGCAAGATCATCTTTTTTAGGGAAAGGTATCAGGCAGCTTTCTGTCCATCTTAGAATTGTTTCTTGAGAGTAAACTCGATTTCAGCATTCAAGTAGAAATTGTTGCATTTCTGGTATTTTCCAGATTTCAGCTGGAATTTCGTCCAAGCCTACAGCTTTACCATTTTGTATTCTTTTGGTGGCTTTCAGTAGTTCATCTGAGGTAAAGAGTCCTATTTTAATATCTAGGTCTTGTTCTTTTTCGTCTAAGTTGATATGTCTTGTGGATGTTATTTTCTTGCCTAGAAGCTCTTTATAATGGTTATGCCATACAATTATGCGTTCTTTATCATTTTTAGATTTCAGTCTTGCTCTTTTCGATTTCTTACGTCCGCTGATTTCATTTATAGCTGTCCATGATATGGCTGATTTCTGTTAGTGACTGCGTTTTTAATTTCATCGATTTTCAGTTGTATACATATATGTATTCATTTTGTTCTTTTTCGTATGCTTTTATAAAAGTGAGTTTTTTACCTCATTGAATTTACCTATGTTTTCCTGGTTAGGCATAGTTTCCTTTTCCTTTGCTGCCTGATGCAACTTTTCACGTTTATGACATATGTCTGCTGTCTCCCAGGGAATATGCTTTTTTAGCTTTAGTTTTAATGGAATGGCTTCGATTGATGATTCTGTATAAGCTGTTTCGAAGTGCGAATATCGTAAAGATGCTGTATCCTCAGTTTCCAATGTTTGCAGAGCCGCAAATGTATGTCCTACTCTAGTCACAAAACACTACGTATATCTTTGTCATATTTTAATGTTGTCCAATCGTATGGATTAGTTTTACTGTTTTTCTTTGTGTTGGCTCTTAAGCTCAATTTCATGTGTGCAGTAGCAATACGGTGGTCAGATGCTACGTTGACAAATGTATTATAGGATCTATAATTCTGAGCACTATTTTTCCATTTTATATTGATAATAATAGAGTTAGATATGATATAACTAATAAGCTGACGCGCAACTAAGCGCTAAATAGTCTTAGAAATTGATGATAATTGTGAAACAGGGTTATAGTTGGATAGTTTGGAATAATCAATTACTTTTCTTTAATATCGCAGTGATGTAGGCATACATCATCAATTGTGGAACAATGGTCAAGAGGGAAATTTGATTTCAAACAAGACATGAGGAAAGTACAATAGAAGACATGGGTAAATTAAAACAAGACCAGTGGTATCAGAGAAAAAGGATGGACTTTCAAAATAAATAGAATCTACTATAGGAAGATCTTCTATTATTTTTAAAATTTTATTTTGAAAAAAGTCAGCAAGAACACAGATTATCATCAGAACCATCTGGTAGTTTTTTATTCCGAGTTTTACCAATTAGAGAAAAAGCTAATTCAAACGCTTCTTTGGAATATGTGCCATACTTATTAATTTTATCAGTATAGAAGAAAGATTTTGCTGCATATAAACACTAATAATATAATGCATTTCAATATATTTTATTAAATAATTTAAATCATTAAAAAGCTCGATAGAGTTTCAGTCCGACTCGACTCGAGCCGGACTCTGGCTCGATCGAGTTTCAGTCCAGCTTGACTCGACTCGCTAGAATCACTAATATATATATATATATTTATAGAATACCATCTTATCAACATAATATTAATTAGTTTTTGAAATAGTATAATGAATTTACCAATACAAATGGTATTTGCAGGTATTTACGGGTTATGGTGATTACTGAATTAGGTATCTCTATTCTGGTATTGGTATTATTTGATATAATTTTGATGTCTATTTTTAGAAATATATTCATTCAATTTCAGTAAATACTTAAATATTTGCAGTAGAATATATTGTAGATATTATAAATTCTTAAGTATTTAAAAAATATGTAGTCAGTCAGATCACGTAAGCCAATGATGAGACTATAGTCTATAGTATACCGTATTCATTCAACTATGAGATTTGTAAATATGTAATTTTATAAGTATTTTACGATTAACTTATAAGTTATTTTATATATAAAATGTAAACTTTGCAAATAAAACTACAAATGTATGATATATTGATTTTAATTTTGATAATTTAGAAAGTATAAATTTAATTTCCTGTGGAATTATTCTAATGATTTTTTAAACTTTTTGTAATGTATAAACCATCATATATATATGATATTTTTTGTTAAATTTGAGTAATTTTATATCATATAATTTGTTACTTAATATTTGACCGTGGATTTTATTTAGTCTTTTTTATATTATTTAAATATACTAAATATTTTCTAAATAACATTTTATAAATATATAAATACATATATTAGGTTATATATTAGGCTTTATATAGATAATATATACGTTGTATATATATGATGTACTTATTTTTATTTCGAATATAAATTCTACTTCTTATTAAATATCACCATATTAAATCCATTATATTTTACTTAAGAATTCATTCACATTACATTAATATAATATAATATTACTTATAAAATTAGACATCATAATATTAAATATCATTATATTTATTAATAAGATGTAAATAAATATACGATACATGTATACGTATACGTATATTGTAATAAATACATATACCATATATAGTACAATAAATATAATGTAGTATAATTATAATTACTAAGTAATATATTACTCTTCTTACTCAATAAAGTATGACATATTTTTATAAATAAAATACGAATAATAACTCAATTTTACTCATTCGTGAATTGTTTACAAATAATACGTGTACGAAGAATCCAACGCAATTGTTTTTATTTTTATATTCAACCCGGAAATACGACTTCATAAACAATCTTTAAATTTCGAATAAATAAATTATTTACAATAACATTAGTGAATAACAAATTATATTTTATTCTGAAATCGCGAACATTACACATTACACATAAATCATACATTTTACACCGTTACTAATAATAACTTAGTATACTAATAATAATAGTTTAAATCATTTTATTCGTCGTGATGCGATACACATTTCCCCATTAACATATATGTTCGATATGGTATACCTCTTAATCTCTTAAAGTCACTATTATCGCGTGTACCGCTAAAATGTCGTTACAAATATACTCTCACGATTATTGATCGAATCTCAAAAAATAAGCGCAATTATTTAAAGCGCGATATCCCACGTAATATGCAGACGTTTATAAATCATTTAAAGCTGTTCGCGTTCGCGAGATCATAATACACATACACACACACATATACACACATAAATATATATAATCATATATTTATATCTGCTAATGTACGTTGTTTATTTAGTTATGTAACTATATGTAACTATATTATCGTAGATTTAAAACCACGCATGCTTATAGCTACCCCATTGTCAGATTAAAGTTAATGCCTATTTGTATTGATTTTCTAATCATTGCAAACTTATATTTCGGTACCAGTATCGACACTATTATTGGTGTTATTTATATATATATATATATATACCTATAGGTATATACCTAGTATACTATAGTATACTAGGTATATGCTATGTATAGTATGTATGTTTTATTTGATACTTGGATGTTTTAATTATCAATCTTCAAATAACATAAACATGTTTATGTTCATGTAATGTGCATGGCTTTGTCCGTCGGACATTGTCCGTACTATGCTACATATTGAACATAAATGTATGTATTTTATGTATTTAAATACATAATAACCATTTAATCAGTATACGTTTCTATTGATTATGGTATTGATGAATCCATGTCTGATTTGACATACTTAGATGTATTCAGCTATATTGAAATATCACCCACGCGTATTGGCAGGGAACTACATACAACAATGCGTTCATTCACCATTCATTGTTAATGCATTAGAGGTTATTTATTAGTTTATCTTTTGTAGAATTGTACACAACCTGAATTTGGTATATGAATTAGAATTTTATATATATATATTTATTTAATTTTTGTGGTGTCCTTTTAACCAAACCATGAACTTAGCCATTTTAGCACAGGCAGTTAAATATATATATATATATATATATACATATATATGTAGTATAGTGGCGTTTACGTATCTACTTCTAATAAATTTACTTCGATCTAAATTACTAAAGAAATACGCGTTTCATTCATTTATTATAATTTCCTCGTGGTAACTGTCGATATCAGGTTATTCGCATACGTCTGCTCGCTTCGACCGCTAGCTCAAAAAAGGCAGTTCACCTTGGAACAATTCCAGATGTCACGCCCACAATATGTTAAGGGGCGTGCCAGATAAATAATAATAATAATACGGTTGGAGTCGGTAGCGCTCCAGAAGCAGGTCGTATCGTCCCAGCAGCAGCTCGTCGGTCGCAGTCGTCGTCGTGGTCGCTGGGTGAAGATCGGTATACGTGGTGGAGGAAATACGTGGTGACGGAATACGTGGTGGGGGAAATACGTGGTGACGGAATACGTGGTGGGGGAAATACGTGGTGACGGAATACGTGGGGGGGGGACAGTTATACATAAACATTTCAACAAACACTGACAATATCCTAGCGCCATTATATATATGTTATGTAACATTCATTCTCACAATCATCCTGCCTTAATACCACACCGCGCCGCCAATCTAATATAAACTCATTTGAACACACACTCATACAAAATACACTACATCACATATATATATATATTCCTATAGGAATAACAGTTTATACTATAAACTTTATAGTAATTAACCGTAATGGTATTACGAAACGTTAAGTGTCTTAAGAATTATAAATTATTATTTGGAAAACATATTGGTAAAGTAATATTATAGAAAATGAAAGAAAAAATGATGATTATAATAGTAGATGGCTGACTGTTTATACACATATAGGTGAGCGAGGTGTTCGGAGGTGAATTGCCGGATATAACCGTATACGGTTAGTTTTCTGTACAGTTCTATTATATAAGTACTGCTATAGAAGTATGTAGTCAGTAATTGCACGGTTAATAGCTCGAAAGTATTTGATTCTAATCATCAATGATGTATAACGACATTGAGGAGAGTATTATTGAAGTTGAGTAGGGAGATTTATTTTAATAGTGATAGTCAGAATTTACAGGTTTGTCATTAGTGGTTAGTAAAAAACGCTTCTTTTATATTATATTTATCTCATTAATCTGATTTGATAGATTGTAATATATTTGAAAGAATATTTGAGGATCAGACATATTATAAGATGTAATAGCAGTATTAAAATGTAATATTTATTTCAGGAAGGCGAGTACGGGACATATGCATTTAAATATGGGACCAACAAATATATAATGTAATATATCGTTGAATGTTTTTTTAAGTAAGTCTAAAATTAATAATTATGTGTGTATATTATGAAAAATATAAGTACAACTATATTCTAATAATAGAAATAGCAATGACAATTTAAAATGTAAATATAAAATTAAATAATATTATTCAATAGAAACCTGTCTATATAATATGTGCACAAGTTTGTAAAAATGAGTATGTATATGCGTATATTACAAAGTTAAAGAATATATATATATATATATATATATATATATATATTTAAATACATAAATATAATAGTCGTTTTCACAGTTTATTAATGAAAACACGTTACTTAGTTTCATCATTCTCTTTAGCGGATATCTCGGTATCGCAATCATCGCCCAACATATAAGTGAAGTCGTCCATATCTTCATCGTCTTCGCCGTTAAGCCCCGCCCCTTCGACCTCTTCATCACTTTCCACCTGTTCTGTGTAATCTCTTAGTTCGTCTTCGAGTTCGGTGCTTTCCTCGGACGAGTTCCTCTGTAAGACGACGATATCTTCCCGAGAACAGGTGGCGCCAACTTCTCGATATTCACCAGTCTCTTCTTTCATCTCGTTTGCGAAGAAATCTTCCATAAGTTGGTCTACCTCCGGAAGGTAGTTCTGCTCCGATCCGCAAACCAGTTGTTCGTTTGAGAATAGCCTAAACGTGTCTTCGGCGTGTGCTCGTACGCAAGAGCTAGACGAACAGGAGTGCGTGTTCACGGAGCGGCAGCTACCGACGTTTGATTCGCTGTAGACTATCTTCAGTTGAGATGAGGTGGCGACGTTGTTGTCATTGGTTACGTCGTTGTCCGCGATACTGTTGATACTATCGACGGTCACGTTACTGTTTCGCTTTTCTTTCAGGCTTCGTTTGAAGTCGAGGTAAGATTGTCGGCGACATTCCGCTAAAGTGGGCATGTTTTCCATTCGTCTGACCTTGGCGTCGTATTGCTGTGCGGAGTCGTTCGATTTTGATGTTGTTCTCTTTAGGGGATGCATGACGATATTGTTGAGTGTTCTAATCGACTTGTGTGTGTGGGTATAGATTTGCTTTGTTCGACAAGTATGTCGTTGCGGTTTTCTTTATTTGCTTTGTTGGTTATGAGTCGGACATATTTGTTGGACTTGCTTGTTTGCTTTTGTGTGATCAATTGAAGTTAATTATTATTTAATTCACTTTATTGGTATTAACATTTTAATTTAAAATAATTTTATTAAATAATACTAATTGATTATCTAAAAATAGAAATTATTTTAATTTTAAATGTTATAAATTGTTCAATAATACATTATTATATACATACATACAGTATTTATATTTAAAGTATACCCACAGATAAATATCAATGTATTGTAACATATATACACACACACACACACACACACATATATATATATATATATATATTGGATTGGATAGTTTTTTTAAAACCAATAAGGTAAAACAATTACCCTCACTTGTGTAGAATCGAAACAGATAAATAAACATAAAATAAACAAAACAGTCAAATACAAACTGAATATACAAATAAAATAGCAAAGTAATAAATAAAATTAGGATCACGATCAAGATCAATAGATATGTTAATTTAGATAGTGTTTGAGACAATACGCAAAAGTAGGCGGTGACTTCAATTCACGTAAGTAGTACGGCATTATATTCCAGCTGGCTGGCGCAATTCTAAAGAAAGTGCGAGACTGCATTGCATTGCATCCATTTGGAACATCGAGTAAAGTAGACTCAGAAGAACGCAGATGCTGGAGAATCTGACGACGCACAAGCAAGCCATGTAGATATCCAGGTCTGCCTAGAATTAACGTTTTATGTATTAAGAATAGTAATCTAAATTCACACCTTTTTTTAAACGGTACCATTTCATATTGTATTGGTGCATGTCAGTTAAAAAGTGATTGCATCGCTTAAGCCTATGTATTAATCTGACAGATGATTGAATATGTTGGTAAACTTGTTTAGATTCTGTGTTCATAATACCATAAAAAAGAGAACAACAGTGTTATAATATAGACAACACTAGAGCATGTACGAGGCGCTTAGTGATATTTGTAGAGCAATAGTTTCTAATATGGAGAATTTTTCTCAAATAGAAATTAGAAGATTATGAAATCGCATTGATATGATCACTATACGATAAAGTACTATCCATTAATATACAAAGATTATTCATAGATTAGAAGGCTGAATTATGTTACCATCGATTGATAAAGTAGAAAATATTACAGGTACCTTAGATATATTCAGAAGTTCGGTTTTTATAGTATTATATATATATATATTGTAAATAATATTTATTAACATTTTCTTAGTTAATATTTTAGTTAAACTTTATTTAATATGAAATGCTATCATATATATATATATATATATATATATATATATATATATATATATAATTATATATAATTACATCGAATATAGCATTTTAAGTTATACATATAAGTAGATTAATTCATATATGAAGATTAATATATAAATATTTTTATGAAAACAGTGAACATTTGAAATTGGAATTTCAAATTATGTCATGTAATTATTAAAAAAATTAAAGTAATTTATAATCTTAATTTTATTTATAATATTATGATCTATTTTTTTTTTTAGTTTATTAATTATTTACTGAATATTTAATTAATATACAGAAGGATATTCAGAAGCTATACGTAGCTTATATTAAGAATATCCTTATAACAAAAATATTAAATATTTAATATATAATAATAATTATGAAATAAGAAAATGTAATAACAAAAATGGTGTAATACAAGATATTTATATCGAATATACATATTAATAATAATAATAATAATAATAATAATAATAATAATAATAATAATAATAATAATAAATGATAATAATAATAATAATAATAATAATAATAATAATAATATAAATAATAATAGTGCGCATATTAATACTACGTATGTACATATATTACAAAATATTATAAAAGATATGAATTTTTAATATAGATTAGAGATTACATGATATTAAATATTTAATTTTTGAACAAAATTGGTTAAGTGTGGTTTGACTATTGTATGATTTTATTTGTATCGGTAGATTATTCCAGCAAATGGGTCCATAATAAGTTATATTAAACTTTTTTGCATTGGTATTAACTAAAGGTATTTTAAATTTGTTATTATCGCGCATATTATAAGTAGTGTCTTGTAATTTAAATTAATTTATAATTGTTGTTGAAATTTGATAATTTTTAATCCTAAACATAATTTTACAGGCATTATAGAATATTATTTCTTTAAAAGTTAAAATGTGTTGTTCTTTGTAAATATTATCCACATTAGTTCTATTTTTTTGACGATATAATATTCTTATAGCTTTATTTTGAGCTATACTTATTTGTTTTGATGTTACATCATAATTATTCCCCCATATATGTGTACAATAAATAATATGGCAATGAAATACAGAATAATATATTAGTTTTAAAATATTGATGGGTACAATATTATTTAGTTTTCTTAGAATTGATAATCCATAATAAAGTTTAGATTTAACCATATTAGTATGTAGTTTCCAATTCATGTTCGAATCAATAATTACACCAAGGAGTTTTATTGAGTTTTTTTGAATAATGACAATATTATTTAATATAATAGATAATTTTGCTTTATTATTATTAAATATTAAATAGTTAGTTTTGCTTAAATTAATTGTCAATTTATTTAATGATAGCCATATATCAAGATTTTTTAAAGTTTTATTCATGGAATTTTCCATAGAATCAATATTATTTTCACGGAATATAATAGTAGTGTCATCAGCGAATAAAACAAAATGGCCTTGTGTTTTAATATTGACTATGTCATTTATAAATATTAAAAATAATAGGGGACCGAGGACAGATCCTTGAGGGACACCAAACTTAATATTCTTTATTTATGATTTAGACTTATTGAATATTACAAATTGATTTCTATTATTAAGAAAAGATATTAATAATTTTAAAGCAACTCCTCTGAAACCATACTTCTCTAACTTATTTATTAATAGATCATGACTAGATCTATAACTATATTATTCTTTATTCTTCTTTATTATCTTTATTATGGCTATTCTCAAGTGGTTTACATATGATCTAAGAATGCCATGCGTATAAATTAATATATACACACACATATATATATATAAAATCAATATCATATGATTATAATATAATATAATAATTAGTTATGTTAAATTAATATATTTACTATCTTGGTAAGACTATGTATGAATTTTAAAGAGCGCAAAATGATGTAATGAGTGTTAGGTTAATATAGTTCCTAATAATATATAATAATAATAATAATAATAATATCAGATTCAGTTGATGACCGAGATCAAAAACCCAGGTATAGTATAGAAGTTATATTGAACGTATCGAGATACCAACCTGCTCGTGGTAATGAGAGAATTAATACAAAATGAATAAATATAAATAAATATTTTACAATTCTATATTGTTCATTCGTGTTCTGTCTCATAAAAAAGCAATACAATAAAATTAAATATATCTCTCAATACCAAATATATATATATATATAATAATTTTAAAATTCATAGATAGCCTTACCAAGATAGTATATATCGAGATAGTAGATACTAATTATATCGACTAGAAAACTATTAATAATATATTATAATAACTACTTTACATCTGCAATCGTATAAGGACACCATAGTTAATTCATATTTACCCATCTATAGATGTTATAACAAAGGGATTTATTTTTTACAAACAATATTTAATTCTAGCAAAAATTCATTATTTGCTAAACTTGTATATGATTATATATTTTATGTAATTATATATATATATATAACCTTTTACATTTTTGAATATATACTCATTTTCATAGTAGTATTTGAATCAACAACATATGAATCAGAGGTAGATCTAATGTAATAATATATTTAACTAATTATTATTAATAAAATAAAACGTGTAATATATATTATATATAACAAAAATAGGCAATATAATAAATAATAGATAAATAATTATATAATAAATAAATATATATACTAATTAATTAAAATTGTATATTATCATATTATGAAATAATATAACTTAAATTTATATTCTTAATCACATAATTAATATCCATTTAAAAATGCTAACTTATATATTTAATTAAAATATATTTAATATTTATTTGATATTAACAAACTAAATATATTAATTTATTTATATAAAAATATTAATTTAATATTCAGTAACATGATTATTATCTTAAATTATTGTGTATATATATACATTGCTATATATATATAACCTTTTCAAATGAGTAGATGGTGACATAATATTCCTATAGGATTTATATATGAATATGTATATCATATTTATGCATACAATTATTGTATCATCTATATGTAAATATGTATAAAATATAAACCCGTATAATATCATTAAAATACACCGAGTAGAAGACACAGTTAGTTTTACGAATAGTTTTAATACACACATACTCACTAACATACACATACACATTAATATACACATACACACACGAATATTCACACATACAATATTATTATATTCCGATATATGTTCTTTTATAAAATAAATTTTTTAAATTTTATAATTATTTTTTTTATAAAATTCAATACAATTGTATATTTTGCGAATGAAATATATATATATATATATATATATATATATATATGTATATATATATGTGTGAGTATCATACTGGTAAACTAGATAAGAGAGATAGAGAGACGTCCACTAAGAGCATATATATGAGTGTAAATATATTTACACTTATATATGAGCGTATTCTTGAATTCCCGAGGACTAAAATATCTACGAATCTACTTAACATAACATACTAATAATCTACTATATAAATGTTCTAACTTAATTAATTATAAATATTATTAAATATATAAATTATTTACATGCAACATATTTATTATTTTGTTAGATGTTTTGCTTACAATCGTCATAATTTCTATAAAATAATGTATATGAATGAATGAATGAAATCAGTTTATAGACAATTGTCTAAGGAGGATCATTGAAAGCTATAATTAGCTTTATTAAGTCGATACCTCCATAGTATATGAATATAATAGCTTTGGGACATTTATACAATAATAATAAGACTTGTGTACTATAGTACAATATAATAAGAGTAAAGAAATATATATAAAGAGAATAATAATAATAATAAAAATAATGTCCCTCAGCGTATTTCATCATGTTTCATCAATCCATTAAATAAACTAATAAAATAAAATGTGTTAAAACTTGTGCAAACAAATATAAAACAAAAAGTGCGAATAAAATAATAAAAAAGTATTGAAATATAATAACATAAAACGATTCAAATGGTTTAGTATATACAAATTAAAATAAAGTATGTTTAAAACTTGTGCAAACAATTATATAACAAAAAAGTGCGAATAAAATAATAAAAAATGATAAAAATATAATAACATAAAAATGACCCAAGTAGTTTTAAATATAAAAATTTTAAAAATTGACGAAGATTAAAAATATTAAAAATGATTAAAATGCTAAAATATAAAAACTAATATTTATTTAAAAAGTAATTCTTTAATACTTTTTTTAATTTGTGTATATTATGTATATTTTCAGATTTTAATATATTATTTATTATATAACATATACTATTGCATTACATTTTTACATTTTTACATTTTTGGACTGCATCGTACGGATTGTTGAATAGAGAATGTTCCAGAAGTATGGGAAGGATATTGGCCAATATCGAGGGTTTGGAGGTATTTGAAGTAGGAACATTGGTGAGGATTCTAGTTGTATTGGTTACTATTTATATGTGAGTAGAGATGCTAGTCATGAAAGTCATTGTGAATTTCTTTTTAGTAGGATTATTACGCTATACATGTAGATAATGGAGTATACTACACTGGCTACATGTACAGCGTATACTCCATATAGATATAGTTAGGCATGCAGATATATAAGTATGGGCGTATTTTGTTAATTAAATATAAACCTGGCGATATAATTTTGAAGAATTTGAGGTTTAGAAATATAAAAATAAGTTATAATAATAGCCGTGTATATTAATATATACAATTGTTATTAAATGACGAAGAAGGCGTAGTAGAGTTAGTTAATAGTTTAGTAACTTTGTGGTGTGTGATTTTTGTCTATAAAAACTAAAAGTATTCTGTCAAATATAACACCAAGATTTTTAGAATATGATACGTAGGTACATACTTGATAACCTCTACGTTAATATTAATTATAATTAATCTCGTTTTTAATTATATTGAAGATGAGGGAGTTAGTAGTGTGAAGTTGTGAATAGTAGTAACAGTAGAGCAGATGATGTCAGATGCACAGATTTTCCGTACATCTGACATAAACTTAGATACAACCCACGTACGCCGTACGGATACGTGCATTGTTCCACGGCAACTAACTGGAGAATTCGAGATGATGTGCGTGCATCTACAGAAGGAAAGTGTTTAAAAAGTATTGGTCTAAGGACCGTCCATTGGAGAACACCGTGTGCTACTAGATGGGGGAGATAAATGGGACGAGTGATCCATATCAGAGGAAGTTCTGTTTGTTATGAATGAAAATAGGCATCTGTATGCATTAGCGTACAGATGTAAGGCAGTGTTTCAGTATGGAGTAGGAGTACTGGAACGATGTTGTATGTAGGGTGGACCAATCAATCAAAATAGATGTTGTAGTAAAAGTAGGGGCGGGGACGAATACGTATGAGGTCCCCCTATATTTTAAAGTGGGGGGGGGGGCATAACCCCCCGTCCCCACTTGTTGCAGCGCCCCTAGTATGGAGTGGTCAATATTATCGAATGCGTATTAGAGATCAGGTATACCTGATAGTACATATAGTATTATAGTACGAGAATATTGACTATTTTAATATCAAAATTTGTGCGAATATCGCTGGATATTCTCGCTAGTTTGGTTTCTGTTGAAATGAAGATATGGGTTTCGGAAGATGCGAGGGATTGTGTGTGAAATTAAAGAACACGTGATGTAATACTAACAAATTCATTTTCTGATAATAAATCACCACACACAATGTAATCATAATAGTACATATTACATATATTACAGTTACCATGTAAGCCCCGTTCTGTTTACATTTATAATTATTTATTTATTGCATAAATACATATGTAATTAATATATTTATTCATATACATATATATATATATATATATAATTTACATTGATTTATTTATAGAGATAATAATTACAATTTATATTACTAGATTAATTAATTTAAATTATGATAAATAAAACTATATAGTTTTCATATTTTTTACATATGTCACGGTGCACTGATATATATTTCTATACAACTTAAATTAGATATATTAACAAGGTAATGACGAAAATTTGTAATATAATATAACTGCATTATTTGATTTTAAAATGTGCTTTCAATTAACTTATTAATGACATTTTTTAATTATTTTATTTTTATTATCTTATAACTTATAAAATAATATGTTTCAAGATAAAAATATAGATTACAAATGTTTGAACTTAAATATTAATAATATTGGTACACGTAATGTTTTAACATGTTACATAATGTTAATATTAATCAATATAATTATATATAAAACACATACACACTGAGTAGTAAACACAGTTAATAATTGATAACATTAACTTAACATAGTAATTCTATTATTAATTGACTCATACTAACTGAGTATTATTATTAAAATTATACATGCAAATACATGCAAATAAATAAATAATTAATTTTATTTATTTATTTCAATTATCAAAATTGTTAGATTAAGTATGAGATATGATATATTATTCAATATTAATAATATTTTAAACATAAGCAAATATTATCTGATATATTTTAGCAACTATTTATACTCTAAACAGTTAATATTTATTAATATATAAACTACTTTATAACACAAGTAAAGTAGCGTTATTGCATACATGTAGTCATAATTATCAAGTTTATTGAATATGGTATTCATGTTTTTAATCGAATTTTAGTTAAATAAATACTATTATTAGTTGGGTACTTAAGGTACTTCATATTTATAATTGTCCCCAATATTGCATGCATTCCGGATATGGGATATAAGGTATATTTAATAACGTATGTTGCATATTATTAACTAGTATATACTAGCAATATTGCTCAATTTCAATAATGTACACTATAGTGAGATACAAATATATATCTTATTTAAATAATAAATTATATATTCTATACAAAATCATACATTATATTTATATATATATATATATATATATATATATATATATATAAGTTATATAAACAGAATCGTTATTTACGAGTTTTTCATTGGTCGGGAATTCACTGAAGTCGCATACCTCTGAGTGTTTGAAATACTTGAATCTCGGCATGTGTTCCGGGTATAATTCTAACGCGTTCCTGAGTTTCTGACACGAGGAGTGGTTTCTAGTTAAGCCCGGAGCGTTAACGCAGTTGGCGCTAGTATCTCCGACGGTCAGATCGAATGTTCTCGTCTCTTCTCGACTATTACGGAAGGGGATAAACGTATTATCGTATGCGCTTTATTCGAGCAATCTTACACACGTACACGCCGCACGAGTGCATTTAAGATTAATTGTGAAATAGAAACGTATTATTATATTAGTATATTATAATATACTATAGTATTTTAGTATATTAGTATATTAGTATATTAGTATATTAGTATATTAGTATCTTAGCATATTAGTATATTAGTATATTATAATATAGTATAGTATACTATAGTATATTAAAAATTCATAACATATTACGAACATTAAAAAAATGTGTTTATTTAACTATAACTAATATATATTAAGTGTCATATGTTATTGGGTTATGATTCATAACTTATGAGTCATATTTAGTTATTATTTATTCTTTTATTATCATATTTTTGTAATAAATCCTATATATATCATTATTGAGTCTTCTTCTTAAATTATATATATATATATATATATATATATATATATATATTTATAAATATATATATATATATATATATATATATATATATATATATATATATATATATATATACAGTAAAACCTCTCTATAAGAAACCTCTTTATAAGAAAAACCTCTTTATAAGAACATTTTTCATACATTTGGTTGAAATTCAACCTTTTCCATATTAAAAAACCTCTTTATAAGAAAATCTTATAAGAAAAATATAAGAAAAATCTCTGTATAAGAAACTTATTGTATACAAAATATAAAAAATAATTATATATAAATAGAATTATTGTATATTGATAACAATTTAAGAAATTAATTATTATATAAGATATTTTTTTTTCTTACAAATATTTTATATTACATAAATAGCTCGAAATGAATTAAAAATAATTAATAATTGTTATTGTATATTCATAGATTTATTAAAATTAATTAATAAATGTTATTTTAAATAAATCATATTTCTAAACTATTCTTTTGATTAATACTAAATATAAATAAATAAATATACTATATATATAAGCTATAGGTTATATAGTGCATTTTCAATTATAAATTAATTCTTAAAATCATTGGAAAAGTAAAAACCTCTTTATAAGAAAACCTCTCTATAAGAAAAAAAGTACTGCAAAAAAATAGATTCTTATAGAGAGGTTTTACTGTATATATATATATATATATATATATATATATATATATATATATATATATATATATATATATATATATATATTGACATATATGATATAACATATTAAACTATTCATTTTTATCGTACTATCTGGAATTTCTATATGTCTAAATATATGTTAAGGGTATTCGAATTAATCAAATGTTTTCTCAAATTCATATCAATTTAATAATTCATAACTTTGTAATCTTTGAGTGTAATACATTATTATTTATATGTTATAATATTTATATAATACATTAAAATGTTACTGATATAATAGTCGAGGAGAGGATAACAAATATATGTCATCGGTAGAACGGGGGATTCGAGTCAATAATTCAAGTATTAACATATCATTGATATATAATGGTTGAGAGGTTAACAATGATTTTTGTATGATACAAAGTAGTAGGTATATCGTTCTTTATTTCTATACCGAGTGACTGCATATTTAAAGTTATATTGCAGTGGTTCTAAACCTATGGGTTATGATTCATACCTTATGACCCAAACATGGGTCATTTGGTTTTTTGTTTAGGTCATGACTCATGCGCCAATTATTAATTTAAACATTTTTTATCCAACAATTTTAATTTTAAAAAATGCTCCTGTATTATAATGTAATACAAATCTAGTTAACAAATCAATAAAATCAAATTTGTCATTGGGTCATGTTATATTTTGTAATTAAGAATTATAAAATAAAAGGTCATGATGAAAAAAGGTTGGGAACCACTGTTATATTGGAGTGGTAGTTACGGGGTTTTGAAAAAGCAAACGAACCAATGCTCGAATTGCGCTATTCCGGTACGATTTTGAGGAAGGAGAAGCAGTAGGCAATGGATGACCTAACCAGTGACCGGACAAGGTTACCACAGAGGTCATCGTTAACACGTATACGGATATGACGTATCACGTAAAGATGGTAATTTGAATGTTTATATTATTCGTGAATTGATTTGCTTCTTAAAGGTTAACTCGTCATTCATAGTAACACCAAAGTATCGATGTAAATACTCGCTTCTACTATAAATTGAACTATATATAGTTCAATTTATATATTTCACAGGTATATCATAATAGGTTCCCGGAATTGTAATTATCTCTGATATATATAAGCATTTAGCAGCATATTATTTAATAGACACGTATTTCAGTTGCACACAGTTAGAAATTATTTCTGTTGGAAGTTGAATTGACAAAATATATATGAGGATATAAGTATCACATCGACGTAGAGATGATAATGAATTGATGGATAGAAATTTATAATATTAGTTAGAGATACCACATATATAAAAATGAACTTATAATTAATCCTCGGGGAACATATATTATGTAATTTATAGAAGTAGAAGAACCGGTTTTACAGAAAATCTACCATATTTAACTTATATTATATTAGCCAAGAAATTGCTATTCCACCAATACATATCTCATGTAATATACTAGTTATACTATCGTGGTCAAGGATATCAAACGCTAATGATAAGTCTAATAATAATAGTGGGACGAGATTCAGTGTTTTATTTATAAACAATTTATGAAAAAAATCTATTCTCACTTATTAAATTATTCCAATGCATAATTTTCAACACGTTAAGGACATTTAGCAGTTATTAAAAAATATAAATGTATATAGAGTATTATATTGTGTGTTTTTATATGATATAATCATGCATAATATCGTAACATTTATTAGTTAATTTTGCTATAACATCAATGTACATCGAATGTGAATTATAATATAGGTTAACCTATAGGTTAAAATAGTATTTTATATAGAAAATTGGTAAGAATTATTTTTGAGAATAGATAAAATAAGTCTTATTATTATGAGACACTTCATTTATTATAATCACCTTTGATCTATAAAAAATACATTTTGATCTGTATCACATATGCTCGAAAGCCTAAATATATATATTGGTGTATATATATATATATATATATATGTATATATGTTTATATATATATGTGTATATATCGAACCCAATTGATGTTTGACAATAACTTTTAGTCATCAAAATAAACATCGTAGGTTCTCCAAGTAAGAATCTCAACATATTCAGAAATTTCATTAGTCTTCGATACGAAATTTTGTTATATTTAACAAATAATGTAAAATGATGCCTGGAGTCTGTGAAGTGTCGTTGCTATTATTACTATATTATGTAATGGATAACCTATATATTGTTATAAATAAGTATGTAAATAATATATTTAAATATTATATACATGTGTATGACGCCTTATGATATATATATATATATATATATATATATATATATATATATATATATATATATATATATATATATATATATCATAAGGCGTCATATATATATATATATATATATATATATATATATATATATATATATATCATAAGGCGTCATACACACAATCATTATGACCCGGGTTCGAGCCATATGTCTGGACCATTAAAATAGGTCTTAATATAATAATTGAAGTGACTTATATAATTGTGTATACATAAATGATCGGCTCACATTAAACTATGGATAACATGAGAGCGGCTTCGAAGGGACATTAGAGTTTTATATGATTATAAGTGAACACTTCATCTAGGTTCCTGTATGCATATCCCATGGGATGAATGGACTCCACCAAGTAATATAACAATATAAATATACTTAGTCTATAATTATACATACTACATTATGTATGGTAACTTTATCAGACATTTCCAACAGAAATTTCCAGCGGAAATTGTTGGTGTGAACGTTGGTGTTAAGGCCAATATTACCATGAACGGTCACGTGATAACTAACTCCTGTTCCGTTCACAGGTGGCGCCGTAACTCCTTCCTCGACAGAGGCACGCTTCTATAGAACGTATACGTTGTTTCGAAGCACACACGTTCCTCGTTATAACAGAACTTATAGCAAACTGTAATGTAGTTAGTAATATGTCATACATATATGTATTGTATATTATCAATAACATAACTATAGTTGTAGTATACTACAAATAGTTATTAATAAAACTCCTGAAATATGTATTAATACATATATATATATATATATATATATATATATATAATAACATATATAAAAGCCATACACATATTTATTCTTCATTTTTTAATTTGTTTGTCTTATTATACTATAAGTCAATATTATAAAAGATATTAACTATGCATGGTTATATTACATATATTTATATATATATATATTTTTTTATAATGATGGAAGCACTATAAATTTAGGTAACTTCTAATTAATTATATAATTTATATATATATATATATATATATATATATATATATATATTATTAATAAAGAAAATGTCACAGTTAATCTAATAAAAAAACTATTAATTTGTAATGCGTTGAATAAATAGCTAAAACATTGATTAATAACATTGTTATTTTATAGTTGCAAAAATTATTTTAACAAATTAAGACATTTAAAGCATTTAAAGCATTTGTATATTGTAACGTATTGTACAATAGGTAAAAAATAGTTTTAAAACAACATTGATATTATATTTCTGTAATATATATCTCTAATATATGTTACACATCTACTTTTTTATTTAACCTACTAAAAAACTAGTAATTTATAGTTGTTATTTTATCAAACTATATCGATATGTTATATAGATAAATTAAATCTAGATTTATTTAAATATACCAATAATTACCAATAATTATTGGTTAATAATTAAATATAATTAATTAATTATATATGAATTATTATAATATATATATATTTAAAATATCAAATCCATCATTTATATATATATATATATATATATATATATATATATTTTAATAATTATAATCTAAATTAATATCAAACTATACATTAAAATGTAAAAATAAAAATCTATCATTATTTATATATTGAAAACTAATATAAAACTGTTATATATACTAATATATAACAAAGTAATGATATAAATTGGTTTTATATACATATATATATATATATATATATATATATATATATGAAGTTTGTATAGTCTAACTTATATTGAATGTAATTTAATATAATAATTAAAAATATGGTTGTATAAAACACTGGCATACTTAAATTTAATTCAGTGGCGACATATTGCTAGCAGCAGCAATGGTTGCTATTAATTACGCTGCGTAAGATAGGGAGTGTTGTATCTTATAACAATATTTCGTAATATTAAAATAATGTATACATTATATTTACATCATATATGATATTATATCGCTTGAAACAACCTGATAAGACCAAGGTCTTATTTTGAAGCCATTTGGATAACGAATAAATAAAACGAAAATGAATTCATATTAAATGATAATTACTAAATGAAAAACGAATGAAATAAAACAATTCCAACAAACTATATCTCTCTCTATATGTATATATCGATCTAAATTAAAAATGATAAGACGGAAAAAGCTTCTTATTAAATATCACCATATTAAATCCATTATATTTTACTTAAGAATTCATTCACATTACATTAATATAATATAATATTACTTATAAAATTAGACATCATAATATTAAATATCATTATATTTATTAATAAGATGTAAATAAATATACGATACATGTATACGTATACGTATATTGTAATAAATACATATACCATATATAGTACAATAAATATAATGTAGTATAATTATAATTACTAAGTAATATATTACTCTTCTTACTCAATAAAGTATGACATATTTTTATAAATAAAATACGAATAATAACTCAATTTTACTCATTCGTGAATTGTTTACAAATAATACGTGTACGAAGAATCCAACGCAATTGTTTTTATTTTTATATTCAACCCGGAAATACGACTTCATAAACAATCTTTAAATTTCGAATAAATAAATTATTTACAATAACATTAGTGAATAACAAATTATATTTTATTCTGAAATCGCGAACATTACACATTACACATAAATCATACATTTTACACCGTTACTAATAATAACTTAGTATACTAATAATAATAGTTTAAATCATTTTATTCGTCGTGATGCGATACACATTTCCCCATTAACATATATGTTCGATATGGTATACCTCTTAATCTCTTAAAGTCACTATTATCGCGTGTACCGCTAAAATGTCGTTACAAATATACTCTCACGATTATTGATCGAATCTCAAAAAATAAGCGCAATTATTTAAAGCGCGATATCCCACGTAATATGCAGACGTTTATAAATCATTTAAAGCTGTTCGCGTTCGCGAGATCATAATACACATACACACACACATATACACACATAAATATATATAATCATATATTTATATCTGCTAATGTACGTTGTTTATTTAGTTATGTAACTATATGTAACTATATTATCGTAGATTTAAAACCACGCATGCTTATAGCTACCCCATTGTCAGATTAAAGTTAATGCCTATTTGTATTGATTTTCTAATCATTGCAAACTTATATTTCGGTACCAGTATCGACACTATTATTGGTGTTATTTATATATATATATATATATACCTATAGGTATATACCTAGTATACTATAGTATACTAGGTATATGCTATGTATAGTATGTATGTTTTATTTGATACTTGGATGTTTTAATTATCAATCTTCAAATAACATAAACATGTTTATGTTCATGTAATGTGCATGGCTTTGTCCGTCGGACATTGTCCGTACTATGCTACATATTGAACATAAATGTATGTATTTTATGTATTTAAATACATAATAACCATTTAATCAGTATACGTTTCTATTGATTATGGTATTGATGAATCCATGTCTGATTTGACATACTTAGATGTATTCAGCTATATTGAAATATCACCCACGCGTATTGGCAGGGAACTACATACAACAATGCGTTCATTCACCATTCATTGTTAATGCATTAGAGGTTATTTATTAGTTTATCTTTTGTAGAATTGTACACAACCTGAATTTGGTATATGAATTAGAATTTTATATATATATATTTATTTAATTTTTGTGGTGTCCTTTTAACCAAACCATGAACTTAGCCATTTTAGCACAGGCAGTTAAATATATATATATATATATATATACATATATATGTAGTATAGTGGCGTTTACGTATCTACTTCTAATAAATTTACTTCGATCTAAATTACTAAAGAAATACGCGTTTCATTCATTTATTATAATTTCCTCGTGGTAACTGTCGATATCAGGTTATTCGCATACGTCTGCTCGCTTCGACCGCTAGCTCAAAAAAGGCAGTTCACCTTGGAACAATTCCAGATGTCACGCCCACAATATGTTAAGGGGCGTGCCAGATAAATAATAATAATAATACGGTTGGAGTCGGTAGCGCTCCAGAAGCAGGTCGTATCGTCCCAGCAGCAGCTCGTCGGTCGCAGTCGTCGTCGTGGTCGCTGGGTGAAGATCGGTATACGTGGTGGAGGAAATACGTGGTGACGGAATACGTGGTGGGGGAAATACGTGGTGACGGAATACGTGGTGGGGGAAATACGTGGTGACGGAATACGTGGGGGGGGGACAGTTATACATAAACATTTCAACAAACACTGACAATATCCTAGCGCCATTATATATATGTTATGTAACATTCATTCTCACAATCATCCTGCCTTAATACCACACCGCGCCGCCAATCTAATATAAACTCATTTGAACACACACTCATACAAAATACACTACATCACATATATATATATATTCCTATAGGAATAACAGTTTATACTATAAACTTTATAGTAATTAACCGTAATGGTATTACGAAACGTTAAGTGTCTTAAGAATTATAAATTATTATTTGGAAAACATATTGGTAAAGTAATATTATAGAAAATGAAAGAAAAAATGATGATTATAATAGTAGATGGCTGACTGTTTATACACATATAGGTGAGCGAGGTGTTCGGAGGTGAATTGCCGGATATAACCGTATACGGTTAGTTTTCTGTACAGTTCTATTATATAAGTACTGCTATAGAAGTATGTAGTCAGTAATTGCACGGTTAATAGCTCGAAAGTATTTGATTCTAATCATCAATGATGTATAACGACATTGAGGAGAGTATTATTGAAGTTGAGTAGGGAGATTTATTTTAATAGTGATAGTCAGAATTTACAGGTTTGTCATTAGTGGTTAGTAAAAAACGCTTCTTTTATATTATATTTATCTCATTAATCTGATTTGATAGATTGTAATATATTTGAAAGAATATTTGAGGATCAGACATATTATAAGATGTAATAGCAGTATTAAAATGTAATATTTATTTCAGGAAGGCGAGTACGGGACATATGCATTTAAATATGGGACCAACAAATATATAATGTAATATATCGTTGAATGTTTTTTTAAGTAAGTCTAAAATTAATAATTATGTGTGTATATTATGAAAAATATAAGTACAACTATATTCTAATAATAGAAATAGCAATGACAATTTAAAATGTAAATATAAAATTAAATAATATTATTCAATAGAAACCTGTCTATATAATATGTGCACAAGTTTGTAAAAATGAGTATGTATATGCGTATATTACAAAGTTAAAGAATATATATATATATATATATATATATATATATATTTAAATACATAAATATAATAGTCGTTTTCACAGTTTATTAATGAAAACACGTTACTTAGTTTCATCATTCTCTTTAGCGGATATCTCGGTATCGCAATCATCGCCCAACATATAAGTGAAGTCGTCCATATCTTCATCGTCTTCGCCGTTAAGCCCCGCCCCTTCGACCTCTTCATCACTTTCCACCTGTTCTGTGTAATCTCTTAGTTCGTCTTCGAGTTCGGTGCTTTCCTCGGACGAGTTCCTCTGTAAGACGACGATATCTTCCCGAGAACAGGTGGCGCCAACTTCTCGATATTCACCAGTCTCTTCTTTCATCTCGTTTGCGAAGAAATCTTCCATAAGTTGGTCTACCTCCGGAAGGTAGTTCTGCTCCGATCCGCAAACCAGTTGTTCGTTTGAGAATAGCCTAAACGTGTCTTCGGCGTGTGCTCGTACGCAAGAGCTAGACGAACAGGAGTGCGTGTTCACGGAGCGGCAGCTACCGACGTTTGATTCGCTGTAGACTATCTTCAGTTGAGATGAGGTGGCGACGTTGTTGTCATTGGTTACGTCGTTGTCCGCGATACTGTTGATACTATCGACGGTCACGTTACTGTTTCGCTTTTCTTTCAGGCTTCGTTTGAAGTCGAGGTAAGATTGTCGGCGACATTCCGCTAAAGTGGGCATGTTTTCCATTCGTCTGACCTTGGCGTCGTATTGCTGTGCGGAGTCGTTCGATTTTGATGTTGTTCTCTTTAGGGGATGCATGACGATATTGTTGAGTGTTCTAATCGACTTGTGTGTGTGGGTATAGATTTGCTTTGTTCGACAAGTATGTCGTTGCGGTTTTCTTTATTTGCTTTGTTGGTTATGAGTCGGACATATTTGTTGGACTTGCTTGTTTGCTTTTGTGTGATCAATTGAAGTTAATTATTATTTAATTCACTTTATTGGTATTAACATTTTAATTTAAAATAATTTTATTAAATAATACTAATTGATTATCTAAAAATAGAAATTATTTTAATTTTAAATGTTATAAATTGTTCAATAATACATTATTATATACATACATACAGTATTTATATTTAAAGTATACCCACAGATAAATATCAATGTATTGTAACATATATACACACACACACACACACACACACATATATATATATATATATATATTGGATTGGATAGTTTTTTTAAAACCAATAAGGTAAAACAATTACCCTCACTTGTGTAGAATCGAAACAGATAAATAAACATAAAATAAACAAAACAGTCAAATACAAACTGAATATACAAATAAAATAGCAAAGTAATAAATAAAATTAGGATCACGATCAAGATCAATAGATATGTTAATTTAGATAGTGTTTGAGACAATACGCAAAAGTAGGCGGTGACTTCAATTCACGTAAGTAGTACGGCATTATATTCCAGCTGGCTGGCGCAATTCTAAAGAAAGTGCGAGACTGCATTGCATTGCATCCATTTGGAACATCGAGTAAAGTAGACTCAGAAGAACGCAGATGCTGGAGAATCTGACGACGCACAAGCAAGCCATGTAGATATCCAGGTCTGCCTAGAATTAACGTTTTATGTATTAAGAATAGTAATCTAAATTCACACCTTTTTTTAAACGGTACCATTTCATATTGTATTGGTGCATGTCAGTTAAAAAGTGATTGCATCGCTTAAGCCTATGTATTAATCTGACAGATGATTGAATATGTTGGTAAACTTGTTTAGATTCTGTGTTCATAATACCATAAAAAAGAGAACAACAGTGTTATAATATAGACAACACTAGAGCATGTACGAGGCGCTTAGTGATATTTGTAGAGCAATAGTTTCTAATATGGAGAATTTTTCTCAAATAGAAATTAGAAGATTATGAAATCGCATTGATATGAGCACTATACGATAAAGTACTATCCATTAATATACAAAGATTATTCATAGATTAGAAGGCTGAATTATGTTACCATCGATTGATAAAGTAGAAAATATTACAGGTACCTTAGATATATTCAGAAGTTCGGTTTTTATAGTATTATATATATATATATTGTAAATAATATTTATTAACATTTTCTTAGTTAATATTTTAGTTAAACTTTATTTAATATGAAATGCTATCATATATATATATATATATATATATATATATATATATATATATATATATATAATTATATATAATTACATCGAATATAGCATTTTAAGTTATACATATAAGTAGATTAATTCATATATGAAGATTAATATATAAATATTTTTATGAAAACAGTGAACATTTGAAATTGGAATTTCAAATTATGTCATGTAATTATTAAAAAAATTAAAGTAATTTATAATCTTAATTTTATTTATAATATTATGATCTATTTTTTTTTTTAGTTTATTAATTATTTACTGAATATTTAATTAATATACAGAAGGATATTCAGAAGCTATACGTAGCTTATATTAAGAATATCCTTATAACAAAAATATTAAATATTTAATATATAATAATAATTATGAAATAAGAAAATGTAATAACAAAAATGGTGTAATACAAGATATTTATATCGAATATACATATTAATAATAATAATAATAATAATAATAATAATAATAATAATAATAATAATAATAATAATAATAAATGATAATAATAATAATAATAATAATAATAATAATAATATAAATAATAATAGTGCGCATATTAATACTACGTATGTACATATATTACAAAATATTATAAAAGATATGAATTTTTAATATAGATTAGAGATTACATGATATTAAATATTTAATTTTTGAACAAAATTGGTTAAGTGTGGTTTGACTATTGTATGATTTTATTTGTATCGGTAGATTATTCCAGCAAATGGGTCCATAATAAGTTATATTAAACTTTTTTGCATTGGTATTAACTAAAGGTATTTTAAATTTGTTATTATCGCGCATATTATAAGTAGTGTCTTGTAATTTAAATTAATTTATAATTGTTGTTGAAATTTGATAATTTTTAATCCTAAACATAATTTTACAGGCATTATAGAATATTATTTCTTTAAAAGTTAAAATGTGTTGTTCTTTGTAAATATTATCCACATTAGTTCTATTTTTTTGACGATATAATATTCTTATAGCTTTATTTTGAGCTATACTTATTTGTTTTGATGTTACATCATAATTATTCCCCCATATATGTGTACAATAAATAATATGGCAATGAAATACAGAATAATATATTAGTTTTAAAATATTGATGGGTACAATATTATTTAGTTTTCTTAGAATTGATAATCCATAATAAAGTTTAGATTTAACCATATTAGTATGTAGTTTCCAATTCATGTTCGAATCAATAATTACACCAAGGAGTTTTATTGAGTTTTTTTGAATAATGACAATATTATTTAATATAATAGATAATTTTGCTTTATTATTATTAAATATTAAATAGTTAGTTTTGCTTAAATTAATTGTCAATTTATTTAATGATAGCCATATATCAAGATTTTTTAAAGTTTTATTCATGGAATTTTCCATAGAATCAATATTATTTTCACGGAATATAATAGTAGTGTCATCAGCGAATAAAACAAAATGGCCTTGTGTTTTAATATTGACTATGTCATTTATAAATATTAAAAATAATAGGGGACCGAGGACAGATCCTTGAGGGACACCAAACTTAATATTCTTTATTTATGATTTAGACTTATTGAATATTACAAATTGATTTCTATTATTAAGAAAAGATATTAATAATTTTAAAGCAACTCCTCTGAAACCATACTTCTCTAACTTATTTATTAATAGATCATGACTAGATCTATAACTATATTATTCTTTATTCTTCTTTATTATCTTTATTATGGCTATTCTCAAGTGGTTTACATATGATCTAAGAATGCCATGCGTATAAATTAATATATACACACACATATATATATATAAAATCAATATCATATGATTATAATATAATATAATAATTAGTTATGTTAAATTAATATATTTACTATCTTGGTAAGACTATGTATGAATTTTAAAGAGCGCAAAATGATGTAATGAGTGTTAGGTTAATATAGTTCCTAATAATATATAATAATAATAATAATAATAATATCAGATTCAGTTGATGACCGAGATCAAAAACCCAGGTATAGTATAGAAGTTATATTGAACGTATCGAGATACCAACCTGCTCGTGGTAATGAGAGAATTAATACAAAATGAATAAATATAAATAAATATTTTACAATTCTATATTGTTCATTCGTGTTCTGTCTCATAAAAAAGCAATACAATAAAATTAAATATATCTCTCAATACCAAATATATATATATATATAATAATTTTAAAATTCATAGATAGCCTTACCAAGATAGTATATATCGAGATAGTAGATACTAATTATATCGACTAGAAAACTATTAATAATATATTATAATAACTACTTTACATCTGCAATCGTATAAGGACACCATAGTTAATTCATATTTACCCATCTATAGATGTTATAACAAAGGGATTTATTTTTTACAAACAATATTTAATTCTAGCAAAAATTCATTATTTGCTAAACTTGTATATGATTATATATTTTATGTAATTATATATATATATAACCTTTTACATTTTTGAATATATACTCATTTTCATAGTAGTATTTGAATCAACAACATATGAATCAGAGGTAGATCTAATGTAATAATATATTTAACTAATTATTATTAATAAAATAAAACGTGTAATATATATTATATATAACAAAAATAGGCAATATAATAAATAATAGATAAATAATTATATAATAAATAAATATATATACTAATTAATTAAAATTGTATATTATCATATTATGAAATAATATAACTTAAATTTATATTCTTAATCACATAATTAATATCCATTTAAAAATGCTAACTTATATATTTAATTAAAATATATTTAATATTTATTTGATATTAACAAACTAAATATATTAATTTATTTATATAAAAATATTAATTTAATATTCAGTAACATGATTATTATCTTAAATTATTGTGTATATATATACATTGCTATATATATATAACCTTTTCAAATGAGTAGATGGTGACATAATATTCCTATAGGATTTATATATGAATATGTATATCATATTTATGCATACAATTATTGTATCATCTATATGTAAATATGTATAAAATATAAACCCGTATAATATCATTAAAATACACCGAGTAGAAGACACAGTTAGTTTTACGAATAGTTTTAATACACACATACTCACTAACATACACATACACATTAATATACACATACACACACGAATATTCACACATACAATATTATTATATTCCGATATATGTTCTTTTATAAAATAAATTTTTTAAATTTTATAATTATTTTTTTTATAAAATTCAATACAATTGTATATTTTGCGAATGAAATATATATATATATATATATATATATATATATATATATATATGTATATATATATGTGTGAGTATCATACTGGTAAACTAGATAAGAGAGATAGAGAGACGTCCACTAAGAGCATATATATGAGTGTAAATATATTTACACTTATATATGAGCGTATTCTTGAATTCCCGAGGACTAAAATATCTACGAATCTACTTAACATAACATACTAATAATCTACTATATAAATGTTCTAACTTAATTAATTATAAATATTATTAAATATATAAATTATTTACATGCAACATATTTATTATTTTGTTAGATGTTTTGCTTACAATCGTCATAATTTCTATAAAATAATGTATATGAATGAATGAATGAAATCAGTTTATAGACAATTGTCTAAGGAGGATCATTGAAAGCTATAATTAGCTTTATTAAGTCGATACCTCCATAGTATATGAATATAATAGCTTTGGGACATTTATACAATAATAATAAGACTTGTGTACTATAGTACAATATAATAAGAGTAAAGAAATATATATAAAGAGAATAATAATAATAATAAAAATAATGTCCCTCAGCGTATTTCATCATGTTTCATCAATCCATTAAATAAACTAATAAAATAAAATGTGTTAAAACTTGTGCAAACAAATATAAAACAAAAAGTGCGAATAAAATAATAAAAAAGTATTGAAATATAATAACATAAAACGATTCAAATGGTTTAGTATATACAAATTAAAATAAAGTATGTTTAAAACTTGTGCAAACAATTATATAACAAAAAAGTGCGAATAAAATAATAAAAAATGATAAAAATATAATAACATAAAAATGACCCAAGTAGTTTTAAATATAAAAATTTTAAAAATTGACGAAGATTAAAAATATTAAAAATGATTAAAATGCTAAAATATAAAAACTAATATTTATTTAAAAAGTAATTCTTTAATACTTTTTTTAATTTGTGTATATTATGTATATTTTCAGATTTTAATATATTATTTATTATATAACATATACTATTGCATTACATTTTTACATTTTTACATTTTTGGACTGCATCGTACGGATTGTTGAATAGAGAATGTTCCAGAAGTATGGGAAGGATATTGGCCAATATCGAGGGTTTGGAGGTATTTGAAGTAGGAACATTGGTGAGGATTCTAGTTGTATTGGTTACTATTTATATGTGAGTAGAGATGCTAGTCATGAAAGTCATTGTGAATTTCTTTTTAGTAGGATTATTACGCTATACATGTAGATAATGGAGTATACTACACTGGCTACATGTACAGCGTATACTCCATATAGATATAGTTAGGCATGCAGATATATAAGTATGGGCGTATTTTGTTAATTAAATATAAACCTGGCGATATAATTTTGAAGAATTTGAGGTTTAGAAATATAAAAATAAGTTATAATAATAGCCGTGTATATTAATATATACAATTGTTATTAAATGACGAAGAAGGCGTAGTAGAGTTAGTTAATAGTTTAGTAACTTTGTGGTGTGTGATTTTTGTCTATAAAAACTAAAAGTATTCTGTCAAATATAACACCAAGATTTTTAGAATATGATACGTAGGTACATACTTGATAACCTCTACGTTAATATTAATTATAATTAATCTCGTTTTTAATTATATTGAAGATGAGGGAGTTAGTAGTGTGAAGTTGTGAATAGTAGTAACAGTAGAGCAGATGATGTCAGATGCACAGATTTTCCGTACATCTGACATAAACTTAGATACAACCCACGTACGCCGTACGGATACGTGCATTGTTCCACGGCAACTAACTGGAGAATTCGAGATGATGTGCGTGCATCTACAGAAGGAAAGTGTTTAAAAAGTATTGGTCTAAGGACCGTCCATTGGAGAACACCGTGTGCTACTAGATGGGGGAGATAAATGGGACGAGTGATCCATATCAGAGGAAGTTCTGTTTGTTATGAATGAAAATAGGCATCTGTATGCATTAGCGTACAGATGTAAGGCAGTGTTTCAGTATGGAGTAGGAGTACTGGAACGATGTTGTATGTAGGGTGGACCAATCAATCAAAATAGATGTTGTAGTAAAAGTAGGGGCGGGGACGAATACGTATGAGGTCCCCCTATATTTTAAAGTGGGGGGGGGGGCATAACCCCCCGTCCCCACTTGTTGCAGCGCCCCTAGTATGGAGTGGTCAATATTATCGAATGCGTATTAGAGATCAGGTATACCTGATAGTACATATAGTATTATAGTACGAGAATATTGACTATTTTAATATCAAAATTTGTGCGAATATCGCTGGATATTCTCGCTAGTTTGGTTTCTGTTGAAATGAAGATATGGGTTTCGGAAGATGCGAGGGATTGTGTGTGAAATTAAAGAACACGTGATGTAATACTAACAAATTCATTTTCTGATAATAAATCACCACACACAATGTAATCATAATAGTACATATTACATATATTACAGTTACCATGTAAGCCCCGTTCTGTTTACATTTATAATTATTTATTTATTGCATAAATACATATGTAATTAATATATTTATTCATATACATATATATATATATATATATAATTTACATTGATTTATTTATAGAGATAATAATTACAATTTATATTACTAGATTAATTAATTTAAATTATGATAAATAAAACTATATAGTTTTCATATTTTTTACATATGTCACGGTGCACTGATATATATTTCTATACAACTTAAATTAGATATATTAACAAGGTAATGACGAAAATTTGTAATATAATATAACTGCATTATTTGATTTTAAAATGTGCTTTCAATTAACTTATTAATGACATTTTTTAATTATTTTATTTTTATTATCTTATAACTTATAAAATAATATGTTTCAAGATAAAAATATAGATTACAAATGTTTGAACTTAAATATTAATAATATTGGTACACGTAATGTTTTAACATGTTACATAATGTTAATATTAATCAATATAATTATATATAAAACACATACACACTGAGTAGTAAACACAGTTAATAATTGATAACATTAACTTAACATAGTAATTCTATTATTAATTGACTCATACTAACTGAGTATTATTATTAAAATTATACATGCAAATACATGCAAATAAATAAATAATTAATTTTATTTATTTATTTCAATTATCAAAATTGTTAGATTAAGTATGAGATATGATATATTATTCAATATTAATAATATTTTAAACATAAGCAAATATTATCTGATATATTTTAGCAACTATTTATACTCTAAACAGTTAATATTTATTAATATATAAACTACTTTATAACACAAGTAAAGTAGCGTTATTGCATACATGTAGTCATAATTATCAAGTTTATTGAATATGGTATTCATGTTTTTAATCGAATTTTAGTTAAATAAATACTATTATTAGTTGGGTACTTAAGGTACTTCATATTTATAATTGTCCCCAATATTGCATGCATTCCGGATATGGGATATAAGGTATATTTAATAACGTATGTTGCATATTATTAACTAGTATATACTAGCAATATTGCTCAATTTCAATAATGTACACTATAGTGAGATACAAATATATATCTTATTTAAATAATAAATTATATATTCTATACAAAATCATACATTATATTTATATATATATATATATATATATATATATATATATATATAAGTTATATAAACAGAATCGTTATTTACGAGTTTTTCATTGGTCGGGAATTCACTGAAGTCGCATACCTCTGAGTGTTTGAAATACTTGAATCTCGGCATGTGTTCCGGGTATAATTCTAACGCGTTCCTGAGTTTCTGACACGAGGAGTGGTTTCTAGTTAAGCCCGGAGCGTTAACGCAGTTGGCGCTAGTATCTCCGACGGTCAGATCGAATGTTCTCGTCTCTTCTCGACTATTACGGAAGGGGATAAACGTATTATCGTATGCGCTTTATTCGAGCAATCTTACACACGTACACGCCGCACGAGTGCATTTAAGATTAATTGTGAAATAGAAACGTATTATTATATTAGTATATTATAATATACTATAGTATTTTAGTATATTAGTATATTAGTATATTAGTATATTAGTATATTAGTATCTTAGCATATTAGTATATTAGTATATTATAATATAGTATAGTATACTATAGTATATTAAAAATTCATAACATATTACGAACATTAAAAAAATGTGTTTATTTAACTATAACTAATATATATTAAGTGTCATATGTTATTGGGTTATGATTCATAACTTATGAGTCATATTTAGTTATTATTTATTCTTTTATTATCATATTTTTGTAATAAATCCTATATATATCATTATTGAGTCTTCTTCTTAAATATATATATATATATATATATATATATATATATATATATTTATAAATATATATATATATATATATATATATATATATATATATATATATATATATATATATACAGTAAAACCTCTCTATAAGAAACCTCTTTATAAGAAAAACCTCTTTATAAGAACATTTTTCATACATTTGGTTGAAATTCAACCTTTTCCATATTAAAAAACCTCTTTATAAGAAAATCTTATAAGAAAAATATAAGAAAAATCTCTGTATAAGAAACTTATTGTATACAAAATATAAAAAATAATTATATATAAATAGAATTATTGTATATTGATAACAATTTAAGAAATTAATTATTATATAAGATATTTTTTTTTCTTACAAATATTTTATATTACATAAATAGCTCGAAATGAATTAAAAATAATTAATAATTGTTATTGTATATTCATAGATTTATTAAAATTAATTAATAAATGTTATTTTAAATAAATCATATTTCTAAACTATTCTTTTGATTAATACTAAATATAAATAAATAAATATACTATATATATAAGCTATAGGTTATATAGTGCATTTTCAATTATAAATTAATTCTTAAAATCATTGGAAAAGTAAAAACCTCTTTATAAGAAAACCTCTCTATAAGAAAAAAAGTACTGCAAAAAAATAGATTCTTATAGAGAGGTTTTACTGTATATATATATATATATATATATATATATATATATATATATATATATATATATATATATTGACATATATGATATAACATATTAAACTATTCATTTTTATCGTACTATCTGGAATTTCTATATGTCTAAATATATGTTAAGGGTATTCGAATTAATCAAATGTTTTCTCAAATTCATATCAATTTAATAATTCATAACTTTGTAATCTTTGAGTGTAATACATTATTATTTATATGTTATAATATTTATATAATACATTAAAATGTTACTGATATAATAGTCGAGGAGAGGATAACAAATATATGTCATCGGTAGAACGGGGGATTCGAGTCAATAATTCAAGTATTAACATATCATTGATATATAATGGTTGAGAGGTTAACAATGATTTTTGTATGATACAAAGTAGTAGGTATATCGTTCTTTATTTCTATACCGAGTGACTGCATATTTAAAGTTATATTGCAGTGGTTCTAAACCTATGGGTTATGATTCATACCTTATGACCCAAACATGGGTCATTTGGTTTTTTGTTTAGGTCATGACTCATGCGCCAATTATTAATTTAAACATTTTTTATCCAACAATTTTAATTTTAAAAAATGCTCCTGTATTATAATGTAATACAAATCTAGTTAACAAATCAATAAAATCAAATTTGTCATTGGGTCATGTTATATTTTGTAATTAAGAATTATAAAATAAAAGGTCATGATGAAAAAAGGTTGGGAACCACTGTTATATTGGAGTGGTAGTTACGGGGTTTTGAAAAAGCAAACGAACCAATGCTCGAATTGCGCTATTCCGGTACGATTTTGAGGAAGGAGAAGCAGTAGGCAATGGATGACCTAACCAGTGACCGGACAAGGTTACCACAGAGGTCATCGTTAACACGTATACGGATATGACGTATCACGTAAAGATGGTAATTTGAATGTTTATATTATTCGTGAATTGATTTGCTTCTTAAAGGTTAACTCGTCATTCATAGTAACACCAAAGTATCGATGTAAATACTCGCTTCTACTATAAATTGAACTATATATAGTTCAATTTATATATTTCACAGGTATATCATAATAGGTTCCCGGAATTGTAATTATCTCTGATATATATAAGCATTTAGCAGCATATTATTTAATAGACACGTATTTCAGTTGCACACAGTTAGAAATTATTTCTGTTGGAAGTTGAATTGACAAAATATATATGAGGATATAAGTATCACATCGACGTAGAGATGATAATGAATTGATGGATAGAAATTTATAATATTAGTTAGAGATACCACATATATAAAAATGAACTTATAATTAATCCTCGGGGAACATATATTATGTAATTTATAGAAGTAGAAGAACCGGTTTTACAGAAAATCTACCATATTTAACTTATATTATATTAGCCAAGAAATTGCTATTCCACCAATACATATCTCATGTAATATACTAGTTATACTATCGTGGTCAAGGATATCAAACGCTAATGATAAGTCTAATAATAATAGTGGGACGAGATTCAGTGTTTTATTTATAAACAATTTATGAAAAAAATCTATTCTCACTTATTAAATTATTCCAATGCATAATTTTCAACACGTTAAGGACATTTAGCAGTTATTAAAAAATATAAATGTATATAGAGTATTATATTGTGTGTTTTTATATGATATAATCATGCATAATATCGTAACATTTATTAGTTAATTTTGCTATAACATCAATGTACATCGAATGTGAATTATAATATAGGTTAACCTATAGGTTAAAATAGTATTTTATATAGAAAATTGGTAAGAATTATTTTTGAGAATAGATAAAATAAGTCTTATTATTATGAGACACTTCATTTATTATAATCACCTTTGATCTATAAAAAATACATTTTGATCTGTATCACATATGCTCGAAAGCCTAAATATATATATTGGTGTATATATATATATATATATATATATGTATATATGTTTATATATATATGTGTATATATCGAACCCAATTGATGTTTGACAATAACTTTTAGTCATCAAAATAAACATCGTAGGTTCTCCAAGTAAGAATCTCAACATATTCAGAAATTTCATTAGTCTTCGATACGAAATTTTGTTATATTTAACAAATAATGTAAAATGATGCCTGGAGTCTGTGAAGTGTCGTTGCTATTATTACTATATTATGTAATGGATAACCTATATATTGTTATAAATAAGTATGTAAATAATATATTTAAATATTATATACATGTGTATGACGCCTTATGATATATATATATATATATATATATATATATATATATATATATATATATATATATATATATATATATATCATAAGGCGTCATATATATATATATATATATATATATATATATATATATATATCATAAGGCGTCATACACACAATCATTATGACCCGGGTTCGAGCCATATGTCTGGACCATTAAAATAGGTCTTAATATAATAATTGAAGTGACTTATATAATTGTGTATACATAAATGATCGGCTCACATTAAACTATGGATAACATGAGAGCGGCTTCGAAGGGACATTAGAGTTTTATATGATTATAAGTGAACACTTCATCTAGGTTCCTGTATGCATATCCCATGGGATGAATGGACTCCACCAAGTAATATAACAATATAAATATACTTAGTCTATAATTATACATACTACATTATGTATGGTAACTTTATCAGACATTTCCAACAGAAATTTCCAGCGGAAATTGTTGGTGTGAACGTTGGTGTTAAGGCCAATATTACCATGAACGGTCACGTGATAACTAACTCCTGTTCCGTTCACAGGTGGCGCCGTAACTCCTTCCTCGACAGAGGCACGCTTCTATAGAACGTATACGTTGTTTCGAAGCACACACGTTCCTCGTTATAACAGAACTTATAGCAAACTGTAATGTAGTTAGTAATATGTCATACATATATGTATTGTATATTATCAATAACATAACTATAGTTGTAGTATACTACAAATAGTTATTAATAAAACTCCTGAAATATGTATTAATACATATATATATATATATATATATATATATATATATAATAACATATATAAAAGCCATACACATATTTATTCTTCATTTTTTAATTTGTTTGTCTTATTATACTATAAGTCAATATTATAAAAGATATTAACTATGCATGGTTATATTACATATATTTATATATATATATATTTTTTTATAATGATGGAAGCACTATAAATTTAGGTAACTTCTAATTAATTATATAATTTATATATATATATATATATATATATATATATATTATTAATAAAGAAAATGTCACAGTTAATCTAATAAAAAAACTATTAATTTGTAATGCGTTGAATAAATAGCTAAAACATTGATTAATAACATTGTTATTTTATAGTTGCAAAAATTATTTTAACAAATTAAGACATTTAAAGCATTTAAAGCATTTGTATATTGTAACGTATTGTACAATAGGTAAAAAATAGTTTTAAAACAACATTGATATTATATTTCTGTAATATATATCTCTAATATATGTTACACATCTACTTTTTTATTTAACCTACTAAAAAACTAGTAATTTATAGTTGTTATTTTATCAAACTATATCGATATGTTATATAGATAAATTAAATCTAGATTTATTTAAATATACCAATAATTACCAATAATTATTGGTTAATAATTAAATATAATTAATTAATTATATATGAATTATTATAATATATATATATTTAAAATATCAAATCCATCATTTATATATATATATATATATATATATATATATATATTTTAATAATTATAATCTAAATTAATATCAAACTATACATTAAAATGTAAAAATAAAAATCTATCATTATTTATATATTGAAAACTAATATAAAACTGTTATATATACTAATATATAACAAAGTAATGATATAAATTGGTTTTATATACATATATATATATATATATATATATATATATATATGAAGTTTGTATAGTCTAACTTATATTGAATGTAATTTAATATAATAATTAAAAATATGGTTGTATAAAACACTGGCATACTTAAATTTAATTCAGTGGCGACATATTGCTAGCAGCAGCAATGGTTGCTATTAATTACGCTGCGTAAGATAGGGAGTGTTGTATCTTATAACAATATTTCGTAATATTAAAATAATGTATACATTATATTTACATCATATATGATATTATATCGCTTGAAACAACCTGATAAGACCAAGGTCTTATTTTGAAGCCATTTGGATAACGAATAAATAAAACGAAAATGAATTCATATTAAATGATAATTACTAAATGAAAAACGAATGAAATAAAACAATTCCAACAAACTATATCTCTCTCTATATGTATATATCGATCTAAATTAAAAATGATAAGACGGAAAAAGCTTATTCTACAACAGTAGGAATACACGTAAATACTAGAGTAATACTTCTACAATATCACATAATACTACAGTAACACCTAACACTACAGTAACACCTAATACTATAGTAACACCTAATACTATAGTAATACCTAATACTGCAGTAACCCATAATACTACAGTAACACCTATAGGCGTTATTATAATAAGTATTATTATAATAATAAAGTAACATCTAACAATACAGTAATACCTACTACTACAGTAACATATGATACTACAGTAACACCTAACAGTACAGTAATACCTACTACTACAGTAACATATAATACTACAGTAACACCTAACAGTACAGTAACAACTAATACTACAGTAACACCTAACAGTACAGTAACACATAATACTAGAGTATATTGTTATAACACCTAATACTACAGTAACACCTACTAATAAAGTAACATCTAATAATACAGTAATACCTACTACTACAGTAACATATAATACTACAGTAACATCTAACAATACAGTAACAACTAATACTACAGTAACACCTAACAGTACAGTAACACATAATACTACAGTATATTGTTATAACACCTAATACTACAGTAACACCTACTAATAAAGTAACATCTAACAATACAGTAATACCTACTACTACAGTAACATATAATACTACAGTAACACCTAACAGTACAGTAATACCTACTACTACAGTAACACCTATACTAACCCAACTCCCGTTCGCAGAATTCCCCGGTATACATTCCGATACGACACGAACATAAATGTTTATGATTGACGAGTTGAAGACAAGAAGCCCCCTGATTACATGTACCTTCGTTGGAATATATGTGTTTGTGATTACAGAGTACTCCAAAGTATCCTGTTAGATTAAGCTTGAGTTACTTGCTTGTTATTAGTAATATTAGTAACAATATATTAACATAAATATAAGTTGTAATCCTAAATTATATATATATATATATATATATATTTATATATTTATTGTCATCTATATAAATATATTATAAAATGTTAATTAATTTATAATAATAAAAGCTAACATATAGTCTAGTATATACTATATATACTATGTATACGTACTACTTTTGTGGGGTTAACTAATTAATATCACCTATTTTGAATATATTTCAAATAGAGTCAATAATTGAATAGGTATCAACATGAAATATGTTATACGAAAACTTAATATTGATTATATTATTTCCTAATTTAAATATTGTAGTGATAGTCCTTATTTATATGTATATTAAGCTTTATATATAATACATATGAATGCATGAATGAAATCAGTTTATAGACATAAGACATACTATGTATATCATACGTCTATGGAGGATCAGTGAAAGGCTTTATTTGGTCGATACCTCCAATATGTTCATGTACAGATTACAATATTAGTAAAAGTAATAATATAATAATAATGATTCATGTGTTAGCATTATTTGTAATATAATTAGCAAATGAAAAATAAAATAGAAATAGAATACATATATATATATAAATTAATAAAAATAATAAAACACTGTTCATGAACATAAGTTATCATCATATTTCAATCCATTACATTAAAGTAAATAATAAAATAAGATAATAAAATAATTGTATAATATTAAATGTAATGTATTAAAATATATATTAGTAAAATATGTAAATTTATAATATTGTAATATTGAGAACTTGTTAATAAAAATAGTAAATTATTATAATATGTGTAAAATAAAAATATCTAAAAGTATGTTATAAAATTAAAACTACTAAACATAAAGTAATCATATTTCAATAAGACGTGCAATGGTTCCACATTCCTGTCAAATTACAGATGACTAATAATAGGAATAATAATAATAATAATAATAATAAGAATACCAATAATAATTTAAAACAATATTTAAAACAATGTATATATATATATTATATATTATATTATATCACGTTTTTTAGTGAATGAATATTACATAATATTGCATATTATTTAATAACGATCAGATTTTAATTTGATTTAATTTATTATTTATTGACTAGAATAATATTATTAAATGTAATTATGTAGATTACAATATTCCCACAAATATCATTTGATATAATTAGTTTTGAAAATGTAAGATATTATGAATATATTATTAAGAAGAAGACAGAAGATATTATTGAAGGATATATTAATATTAGTTAATATATTAATACTATCTTAACAACTATTATTATCATTTCATTACCACTTAAAATTACACTAATAATATCATTAATACATTATATTTTTATATTATTTATAAATATTATAAGAAAATCTATAGAATATGTGAGTATAAATAATGATTGAATTATTAAATATAGAACATATCTCAGAAAATAGTAAAGTTGGGTCGAATACAAAATGTCCACAACAAATTAAATGTAATATTTTTAACAAATTAATTAACTTTTACATAATATATATTTAGTAGACATTATTTTAATATTTTGTTTAGTATTCATTATTAAAATAAAATAATTAAATATATTCAAAGAGTATATCATACTTAATTAATATATAAATTAATTACAACGTGAACGTTAACGTTCACCTTCATGGTTTTCTTTTATAAAATTGCTAAAAAATTGTTATATTTGTCATCGTATACTAAATAGTTATAATATGACTATATATATATATATATATGGTGTTATTATAAGAATATGGTTATGCATATTGTTAAGAATAGGTTGATATATTAATAAAGTCATATGGTAAAATAACCCTTTTGGCAGATGCAGAAATACGCATAGTTAGAGTGCGGGGTACACACGGACCCGTTCAAACACCGATGACCTAGTTCGCAGCCGTTCTTGTGTCTAGAGCATCGCGACCCCGTCCAATCGTTAGTAGGTTACAGTTACAGTTACAGTTACAGAAGTAGCCGTGCCTTTATCAACGCAGTCGCCTACGATCGTTGTAAGCCGACGGTATTGTTAGTCGGTTATATAATTATTCATATTTAATGATATATAAATAGAAAGATCAAACTTTTATTGTATGACTGGTTATATATAACAAAATAAAAAATACCATATAATTATAAACATATATAAACGTGATAACTGTAAGACAAAACGACACGATATAAAAAAACGAGAAATAAATGGAGAAGTAAAATAAAAATAAAACATTGGATTATACGAGCCGTTGTGAACATGTTGTATCATAAACAATTATAGTTTTAGTATCACCATCGCAGTTAATAATTCTAAATAAAGGTGATTTTAATTATAGTATGCACGATATAATAATTCTGGTACAACAAATATTCAGCATTTTATGATATTATATACTCATATATATTATAATATACCTAATAAAGTCCAGTAACGATATATACATATTAAATAACTAATTAATATACTACATAGGTATTATTTTAGTATTCATTAACTTACAACAATGTGTTGCAAATCATGAAACAACTATTTGAATGATTATAGGTTATTATTAAGTTTATACAAACTAACTTAACACTAATTATTTATAAAGATCACAGGTAGTTATACTATACCAGACGTACTGTAATAAACCACTATTGCATACATGTGATCGATTTTAGAAGCGTATTATGAATGTTATCAGTAATTTTAATTATTATGTTATTTTAGTAATTATTAATTTTTTAACCATCAATGTAAATATATATATATATATATATATATTTATATTTATAGACATGATAGTATTAAAGTAGTGTCTATACCTAATATCTGTTTTATATATATATATATATATATATATATATATATATATATATATATATATGTTGTTAGTGTTGGTATTTGTATATATATATATATATATATATATATATATATATTTAATACTTTACCATATATGCATGGGTTACTTAGGCATTCATCAATATTGTCGTCATAGTATATACCATTAAACCCTCTCATGCATTGACACATATACCTATCCTCCATAGTTAAACAAGTTGAACCATTTGTACCTGTTAATAGTTATAGTTATCAGTAAATGTGAATATAATTAAAAAACATAAGAGAATTAATAATTTAAATTCAACAACAATTTATTTTAGTATTTAACTATTAATGTATTATAAACAAATAATAGTTAATTTGTTTAGTTATATATAAATATATTTGTATATTAAATTAATAAATATATATAAATTAAAAGATATCAATACATTGTTTTAAATTCATTATTTAAGATAAATAAAGTTAAATAAACATTATAAACTAAAGTTAAAAACTTTTCTGATTTTTAAGTTAACTGATATCTGATCCACAACTTCCATTAAGTTATTAGTATTATATAAATCATATGATCTAACTTTTGTGAATTATTCTACCGATAACTATTTTCATTATTTTTGTTTAGTTTCAAATGTTGAAATATATAATATAATCTTTACTTTAAAATCTTCATCTCCTCTTGATCCTATTCTTTTTTCCTTATTTCATAATATTGCTTCTTTTCTAACACCTTTTATATCCACGGTTGTTAACAGTTCTCTTAAAACTGGGAAAATACCTGCCATTTTAAAGCTTGCAGTAGTTATACAACTTCTAAAAAAGCATAATCTCGATAAAGAAATATTATCCAATTGTAGACCAATATCATAATTACCCTTTATTTGTAAAATTATGGAAAAACTTGTAGCCAAGCTATTAAATATTTATTTATTACATTTTAATATTCTAGATGCCAAACAGAATGGGTTAAGAATAGTACAGAAACTAATTTAATTTCTCTCACTGATGATATTTTATGGACTTGAGATCATAACAATATACAATTGGCACTTCTCGATTTAGCATCAGCTTTTGATACAATTAAACATGATTGACTAATATATCGATTAAAAATGATTAGATTATCTGATACTCTTTTATTATGGTTTATATTATATCTTCAAAACAAATACAAAATAATAATGAATATTTGTAACCTATACATGGTTCAGTACTTAGTCCTATATTATCTATTACCTTTGATTGCAATTTGCCACAAGGTTCCTGATATTAATTGTCATCTTTATGCGGATGATTTACAAATTTATATCGATCTTCCTTTTCATGTTTTTAATTCTTATAATTATTCTTTGTTGAATTGTTTAAATACCTTAAATAGTTGGTTTTTTTTACAAAATAATCTAATTTTAAATATGTCTAAAACCTCTCTCATTAATTTTTCTCGTGTTAATTACATTTTCCCCAAGTAATTATTGAATGAAAAATTATTTCGCCAACAAATTCTGTTAAAAATCTTGATTTTATGTTATATAGCAAGATAAGTTTTATCAATCATATCTCAAGTGTATTTTGAACTATTTTTGTAATTTACACAAAATAACAAATATTAGAAATGTTTAACCTGATAATATATATATATAAGTTCCTTATTGCATCTATGATATTATCTCGTATTGAGTACTGTAATTATTTCTCACGGTTTACTTTATATTTTATAAATTGCATAAATAGAGTTATACGATCTTCAGTACCCTTACTATTTCGCATATAATTATTTGATCACTTTTGAACTTCTGAAAAATTATATGGATTAAAATGGTTATCTGCTAAAGAGCGATCAATATATAACATTATTAGGATTATTTATAAATCATATACCTTAAGTCACATCAATATTTAAAAGATTTGCTAACATACCATATTGAGTCGAGAATATCTAGATCGTCTAACAGCAAAATACTTAGTAACCATAAGTTCAGGCTGGCTTTATATGGCAAAAGATATTTTCGGTATTCGGCAGCTGTATAGAATGGTCTACCTCGAGATCTAATACTTGTGACATCCATAGAACGTTCCAGAAGTAAAGTCGAGATTTTATTATTGGTTATTTTTAATATTCGTATATTTTTTTTTATATTATTTTATTTTGTTCACTCTTATTAATCTAACAATCCTATTTTGTTTTACTTATATAATATGTTATCGTTTATTTATTTATATATTATTATTTTTTCTAAAACACAAATGAGAACTCTCTTTGTTATATTTATGTATTAAATAAATCATCTATCTACCTAGCTATCTAAACTACTACATTTTCAATAGATAATACAAAGTATTAATATAAATAACCTTACCTCATTTTATTTAGAATATGCACATGTCCGTATTCTTAAGCTTAGTTATATATTAACACATAGTATAGGGTACCAAACTAATGTTGATCATTTTCGTCCTTAATTTTTTATTTTTTTCTTTATATTTTTCTATTACATTATCCATAATTTTACTTTATTTCTTAAGTTTATTTGCTAAGATTTGTTAACTTTAAATTCTAAATTATATTATTAGCTTTAAAATTATATTGGTTTATAATATTTAATTTAATTTATAATACGACCATTAGTAGAATCAAAATGATGGTTCATTTAATTTTGTATATAAATAATATTCTATAATTGCAATATAATTTATAAAGAATTTACTATTTTTCCATGAAAAGGTTCACGAATATGTATACCATTAGTAATATGGTATATATATATAGGGAAAAATTAAATTAATATATGTTATACAATGATGTTAGATACTAGCATGTGTGCTGTAGGCAGAAGTCACGTGCTCGCTCGCAGTTCGCACCCCCGTAGGACATGGAACATAGGCAGGTGTAAGACGTTAGGTTGGTGATGCACTCACCTCCATTCAGACACGGAGAGTTGAGGCATTCGTCTACAACTAGGTCGCAGAGAACACCGGTATAACCTGTTCGATACGTAGAGGTTATTGTTATTAGTGTAGATATTCAATATTGTATAACGTAGTATTTATATATAATAATATACATAATTATAAAGACAAGTTGATATTTACATGACTTTTTAATTTATCTATCTATCAATAACCTTTATTCGATAATAATTCGCTATTAAACTATCATTTTAAATCTGCTATATTTCCGTATCACGTTATAAAATTGATTACACAATGTGCATCCCTCAATCATTACATAACGTTTCCAACATATATTAGTGGTAATTAGTGGTAACTCGTTTAATATTATTTATACTTTTTTTTTTAATAAATCCTCTTTATTATATTAATAAATTTATGAAATTATATCAAACTAATTACATAAATTTTCTCTTATCATGCACTCTAAACTTTAAACTAATTAATAATACTAATAAAACCATTACACATATGATATTAATTATGTTGTTACCATTTAGCTAATACTAGTTTGGGATTGTTACCATATTTATATTTATGTTTATTATCCCATAGCCCCGATCTACTAAAACATGCTGATAAAGTTAATCGATATACATCTCTAATTAAATCAATACCCATTAAATACTGCCAACCCTTCTATGGTTAACATCTGGCATAGTATTTAAGAGAAATATTCGTAGATTTGAGAATAAATCAATAAAAACCCTTAAATGACTTTAAATACGCTATTTCTTTGATACGTAAATCATATTAATCCGATGTTTGGTCACTAACCTAAAACGGAACTAATTATCATATCCGACTCCATATTATCCTCCATTAGAGACAATATTCATTTCTAACTAGTTATCCTAGACTTGTAGATTGCATTTGACTCCCTAAATCATAATATACTACTATCCCGTATACGTATGTTTAATATACATGGTTCTGTTTTTTATTGATTAGAGCCATATAGCCATATATCCATATACCTACATCAACTCGTCTCACATCTATTATAATAAAAATACTCGCTCTCCGTTATTTACATTTGATATTAGTTATTTCCGAATAGTCGGTATTATTCTCATTTTATATTCACCCTGTTCACGATGTAATTAACAAATGTCTCTTTACTATCATATGTATGCGGATTGAATTCTGATGTGTTCATTTTCCCTATCAATTCTCCATCAAACTGTATCCCAGACTTAATATATTGTATTATTACAATGTGAAAATTCTATATGAGTATGACTTCTTACTAATTATCTCCTTCTTGATACCTTCTTGGTACAACATTATCATAACAATTTCTATTATATTTCTTCTTTCCTGATTTTATAAAATCATTTTAATTTAATGTATAAATTATAATATATATATATCCTTATTAATAATTTATCCTACTCTAAAAACCCTGACTTTATAGTAAACAATAATCTATCTTTTACTAAACAAATCTCTTTCATATAAAAATCTAGGTACTAATAGTTCTACCTACTGATAGATATAAAAATTAGTTGACTTTTATATAACAGTTTATATATATATCAATAATTAAAAATGTCAATTAACAGTAATTTATATAGAATTCTTATTAATTATACAGTTTTGTCCGCATTCCCATTTTCCATTCCCAATACCAATTATTCTGCCGGCCAATACGATTTCACCCTTTAATCGTATCATCCATTCCTCGATAAGAATCGAACACCTCTTGCATAGACGCGATCACTCCTCTACATCGGCCCATTAAAGTTCACGTAGGGGAGGAAGGGTAATTTGGCCGACTCCAATATCTCAGAACCTATTAATGATTCCAAAAAAAAGTCCATATAAAATGTATAGAATTTAATATTAGAATTGTTCAAATTTATTTTAATAAATAAACAATAATTATAATATTTATTGATTTTTATAAAAATGCGGAATTTCTAAAAAATAAGCGTTTGTTAATCTGCTTATCATTTCATAAATACATATTGGATTGTGATATTTTTTAACCTTAATTAAAAAATAATATGTTCTTGATTCTATATGTTAATATCTAAATTATTTATCAATATGATACAAAGATTTTACTGAAATAATAATGTACGTCAAAATAGGTAATTTGGCCGATGCAAGTGGGGTTATTTGGCCGATCATTAACCAATCAGATATCATATAATAAAATAATAGAATATATAAATAAATTAATGGCTAGCCATATGTGTGGAATTTATAGTATACAATTATTTATAAAATATAATCCTTTTCATCGATTTCTCAAAATCTTTCGATTCCATACATCGAGGAAAGATGGCAGCGATATTCATGCATACGGTATACCAGATGAGATAATAAGTGCTATCATGATAGAATACAAAAATACTAAATCTATTGTGAGAATTGACGATGGTGATCTGACTTTATAAACATCTCGGGTGGAGTTTTGCATAGTGATACACTTGCTCCTTTTATTTTCATAATTTGTCTTGACTATGTTTTGAATAAAGCATTAGACCGAAATAATGATCTTGGGTTTACCATTTTACTATGACCCTCATTGAGAGAAGGAGCAAAAGATATCCAGCTATACAAATTACAGATGTGGACTATGCGGATGATCTAGCTAGAGTAACCAATACAACAAATGAAGCAATACTATTACTTTTACATAACATTGAAAAGGGTGCAAAAGAAATTGGGCTATTTATAAATACTGGAAAGACGAAATTCATCAGTATATATCAAAGAATAAATGAAGTTATAAAAAGCCTAACGGTAAGAATATTAAAGAAGTTTCTGATTTTAAGTATCCTGTAAGCTACATCCAGTCAACAGAAAAATATATCAATATCAGACTAGCTAAAAGCAGGGCAGCCTTAAATGAGATGAATTCTATATGGAAATCTACTCGCAATTTATAGTTTAGTTTTTGATTCTAAGAATTTTTTATAATAGGCTTATTATAACAAATTTTAATTATTTTTAATTTTAGCGAGAATAAATATACAATTATATTATTGATTACCATATATATATATATATATATATGTTATATAGTGATATTACGCAATATATAATACCCAGCGAATATGCATACAATGCACTAATCTGTCGATATAGCGTGGCGTATCACGCATCAGTGCGTCACGTAGAATCAACCAATTAGCGTCGTGCACCTATAACATAGAATGTTTAGTGCAGCAACATCATTCAGTTGATATTCTGATAGTAACGTATAGGTATAGTTATATTCTAATTGTAACATTCAAATTGTATACGCTATATGTACTGCATTATTCGAACCACATATACACGGTAAGGTTCATGTCATTAATGTAAACTACATGTATTATTATTATTACTATTTCTTTAGGTTTTTGGTTTAATAAAGTTGTTAAAGCAATTAACGTTTTGTTTAATACAAAACGACAAAGAGGTATTCCGGCCTTACTACATATATATATATATATATATATATATATATATATATATTAAAATAATATTTATATTATTTTGAATATATTATATATGATATTACGATTATATATTATAAATACGTATATTATATAATATTTATAATATATATTTCAATTAATTTCAAATATGTATATTTAATTTTAAATATAATTTATATTTCTATTAAAATTTAGTAATATTTAAAAATTAGAAAAAAATATATATATACATTATATATAGTAATACTTATTATGATTGCATATTAATCATATTAACCTATGTTACACACTCTTTCACCTCTATTATCGCGTGTATAAGTTGTACTATGTTGACAATATTGATCACATTCACCGTGTCTTGTGTAGTAGTTGTTAGCACATGCTAGTTCTATTTTGAATGATATTCTGATTGTAGAAATTGTAGTCATTTTATATTTATTTCGTACCATGTGTAATATTGTAGTAATATATTATAAATATATTTACACACACACTTCTCGCAAGTTATTTATACTGGCATATAAAACTTCTCACTTTCAGATAACAAAATTCTTCCCATTAAGTTTATTTTATAAATATAATTATACTCTTATATACTAGGTGCATATTAATTGATATATATATATATATATATATATATATATATATATATATATATATATATATATATATATATATATATATATATATATATTATAATAATGTTATTATTTAATAACATTTTTATAGACAATTATATTTATATAATATTAATTTATATAATAATAATATTATAACATATATTTTTCACGTCTAACATATATTGTTAATCATTCAATCACCATTTAGCATTGAATATTATATTATGTTAATATTATAACATATTATAACATATTTTAACATATACCTATTAATATATATATATATATATATATATATATATATATATATATATATATATATATATATATATATATATATATATATATATATATATATGTATTCAAATATATTAATATGCACATTGTTTGAGTAATTCTCTAACTTTTTATCACTATATTGATCTTCATGATACGATACTTAGCGTGCCGTCGTAGTATTGTAAGCTAAGCGATACGTAGCAATGAGACCGTAGAAGTTTGTTTCTCTATGGAAATCATAGACACGAATGCGAATCGTAAAGTTCTGAATAAATATTAGTATATTAAAATATTATCAACTAGGTAATTTATAAAAAACATTTTAAAAAATGTGGGTAATGTTCGTGTAAATCAGAGACTAAATGTCCGTGTTTACACAGAATAAATATATGTGTTTTACACGAACAAATGTCCGTATATTACACCGACTAAATCACTATATATCAACATAAATAATATAGTTTAATTTAACATAAATTGTAAAATAGTTTTAATTCTACTCTTTATTATCCTACAGTATTTAATTTAATAACATTTTTTTTTTAAATGTGTGTATTGGTCGTGTAAATCCAATATTATATGTTTGTATTTTACACAGACTAAATATCTGTATTACACTAACAAAATGTCCGTGTATTACACGCACATTTTGTCACTATAATATTCATTTACAAATACATTATTTATTTTAATATAAAAAAAATATAAAGTTATACATCATTTATTTAACTGATTATTTAGTAATTATTACTGGTAATTATTAATTTCATTTTATACTTCTAATAAAGTAATATTTTGAGGTAATTGTATGACGATTTGAGCTTAAATGATAGATAAATATTTGCTTATGGTATTTCTAATATAATAATTAAATATTTTTGTTCAAAGATAATAATTCCGAAGGTATTTACCTCCCCTAAAATAATTTATGATTTTAAAATAGTAAATTTATTTATTAAATACATAATATTAACTTAAATATAAATTAAAATATTAATTGATAATTAATTTACACTAGTACTAAATTAAATCAATATATCAAAATAAAGAAAAGATAAAATCAATTATCAATTTTGAAAATTTGAATTCTTTTATTAACAACAAATAGTCATTGTTTGTTTACAATTTATTTTATAATATAGAGGTAACTATGATACGAGTATTGACCAATTAAATGCAAGTATTTTAGATCACAAGCAATGACAAGCACGCGTTATCGATTTCATTTTAAATACCATTTACACAATATAATATTTTTCATATATTACTCTCACTCAAAATTCAATATCTCATTGAATAATGGAAATAATTAATTGTAATTTTCAATATAAGTAGACAATAAAATATCCTATAATGAAATCATTTTTTTTAAATAAAAAAATAATAATTTTAATTTGTCTTTGTTTATTAATGATACATAACATATTATATTTATAAACATTATACTAAATATTATAATGATGAATATGTAATAAAAAATTATTTCATAATAGAATGATATATTATTAAACTATAGAAAAAAAGAATTATGTGATTACCTATTATTTAATTTTGTAATTCAATTTATTGTGAGGCATAAATGCCTAAGTATTATTAAAAATTCACTATTTTAAAGATATGTAATTGTATTTATACGAGAAAGATCGATTTTTATTGTTTTTTTTTTCATAATGAAAATATGCAATATTATAATTAACTATAAAGACATAAGGTTTATAAAAAAAAAATATAATATATTTAGTAAATGAAATAAAAAAATATAATATAAAAATTAGATAGATAGATAGATATAGTTTATTGTTTAAAACAAACAAAATGACATAAAACAATAATAATAATAAAAAAAAACAAATAACGAATATAAACGAATATATATAATGATTTATTAATGCCATGTTACTAATGGTTAAGATATAAAATTAACAAATGATATAATAAACAAATAATAATAAAAAGGGGAATTATTCAGATGCAAGCACTTAATCACCGTATCAACTTTATATGTATAGATGTATAACTATATTATATACAACTCCTTATTATTTTAAAAAATACATATCAATTCCCACGTTACCAATCACCTTTACGTTAAAATCTATCTATAGAACAAATGGCGTTTAATAAAATTATATTTTTCTCTAGATTTATATTTTAATATTTAATGTATATTAACATATTTTTAAGTTATATCACAAGTATGCATAATATATACAAAAATTAATTAATTAACAATTCTACATTTATTAATGGTTTCCATATCCTATAGGTATATATATATATATATATATATATCATATAACAAACGCGTGATTAATATAAGAGTTTCATTGAAGTACATGAATACATACATATTTGTAATGTACTATATAATATTTAATAAAAACGTTTTTATGTATATAATAGTATGTACATAATATGATAATGATAATATAAGGTTTATTTGCACTAAAATAGACCCTTTCGCTCGTGCGGGAATAAAATAATAATAAAATAATAGTAACACGATAATAATTTAATAATAATATACATTGAATATACCACGGACAACAATACTAAATAATATAAAGGACTATTATATACTACAGTCTGTATTGATATAATGTAGTGTTATATTAATGGTGTTATATTAATAGTGTTGGAAATGACAACTCCCATCCATCGGCTCCCCGGGTTGCGGATAGGGGAAAGGCCACTAGATATTAGTGGTTAGCTGCGAATAACCAATAAGCAGTGCAGGACAAAATCCAGGCTGCCCTTTGGCAAGACATAACACCTATGAGCCACCCGATTCAGGGATACGTAAAGACATCGGAAGCAGGGTGTTGGAAAGTGGCAAGGCGATAATTTCTTCCAGGGCAATTTTCGTCGACACACAACAACTCTATCAAATGAGCATTGTTAGCCCGTGTATGGAGTAGCGACCGCACGAAGCTATATCAGCTACTGAAAGTAAAAATGACACACAACCAAAAACATTCATGCCGCATCGCCCGTCGCGCGGATAAACAAGGGGCGCGAACTCCAACTAAACCTCAGGTTGCACTTGATAAATCATTACTGAGGAAAAAGCTCTACTAACAATAATGAGAACAAACAGGAAATGCACAATCAGTTCACTAAATACACAAACAATGAGAAGTGAGTGGAAAATGGGTGAATTGATAGCATTTGCCAAAAAGACCATACATGACATAATATGTATCCAAGAACATAGACTCATACATGATGACACTCATATCAAAGAACATGCAAATGAAAATTGGAAACTGCTGACGTGCTCAGCCTTGAATAATTCAATTAATGCCGCCACAGGAGGAGTAGGAATGCTCCTAAGCCCGCTAGCCTATGATGCACTTGAAAATGTCGAAAGAATATCAACTAGAATTATGATTGCGAATCTTCAAGGAAACCCTAGGACAACTGTCATATCATGCTACATCCCAACAAATGTCTGCGATGAAAATGAAAAAATTGTATACTGAACTCAGTGCATTAACTTGGATTATACCGAGACACAACATACTTATAATTGGAGATAACTTCAATCCACATCTCGGCCAAAAAGACGGTCTCAAATATTCATTTCATGATAGCACAAATCAAAACGAAATATGCTTAAAAAACTGAAAATAAGTTATTATGCTTAAATACGCACTTCCAAAAAAGAACAGGTCAAAAATGGACACATAAATTGCCAAACAATTATTCTTCACAGATTGACTATATTATTATCAATATAAAATGGAAAAATAGTGCTCAGAATTGTAGATCCTATAATACATTTGTCAACGTAGAATCTGACCACCTTATTGCTACTGCACACATACAATTGAGCTTAAGAGCCAACAAAAAGAAAAACAGTAAAACTAAGCCATACGATTGGACAACATTACAATATGACAAAGATATACGTTGTGATTTTGTGACTAGAGTAGGACATACATTTGCGGCTCTGCAAACATTGGAAACTGAGGATACAGCATCTTTACGATATTCGCACTTCGAAACAGCTCGTAAGGAATATGCAATCGAAGCCATTTCATTAAAACCAAAGCTAAAGAAGTATATTCCCTGGGAGAGAGCAGACATATGTCATAAACGTGAAAAGTTGCATCTATCAGCAAAGGAAAAGGACACTATGCATACCCAGGAAAACATATGTAACTTCAATAAGGCAAAAAACTCACTTATAAAAGCATACGAAAAAGAACAAAATGAATACATACAACTGAACATCGATGAAATTGAAAACGCCGTCACTAACAAGAAATCAGCCATAGCATGGAAAGCTATAAATGAAATCAGCGGACATAAGAAATCGAACAGAGCAAGAATGAAAGCTAAAAATGATAAAGAACGCATAATGTTATGGCACAACCATTATAAAGAGCTTATATGCTTGAAAAAAAACATCCACAAGACATATCAACTTAGACGAAAATGAACAAGACCTAGATATTAAAAGAGGACTCTTTACCTCAGATGAACTACTGAAATCCACCAAAAGAATACAAAATGGTAAAGCTGTAGGCTTGGACGAAATTCCAGCTGAAATCTGGAAAATACCAGAAATGCAACAATTTCTACTTGAATGCTGAAATCGAGTTTACTCTCAAGACAAATTCTAAGATGGACAGAAGGCTGCCTGATACCTTTCCCTAAAAAAAGGTGATATTGCTTCACCAACAAATTATAGTGGGATTACGTGTACACCAATAGCAGCAAAAATTTACAATATAATGCTGCTGAATAGGATAAGACCAAAACTAGATATTCTATTAAGGACAAACCAAAATGGCTTCCGAACAAACAGATCTACATCCGGCCAAATTCTAACTATACGTCGATTACTTGAAGGAGTAAAACACAATCTTCCAGCAGTACTATTATTCATTGATTTCTCAAAAGCATTCGATTCCATAAACAGAAAGAACATGAAGCACATCTTAAAAAGCTATGTAATACCAGCTGAAACAGTCAACGCCATAATGATGTTGTATATGAATACCCGCTCTATGGTTCGATCTCCAGATGGCGATACACAATTCTTTGAGATAACAACATGCGTATTACAAGGCGATACGATAGTACCATTCCTGTTCATAATGTGTTTAGATTATGTCATAAAATCATCTATAGACTGTAGCCCAAATTTTGGTTTCACACTTAAGAAAAGACGAAATCGGAGACATCCAGCAACTTACATCACCGATACTGATTATGCAGATTATATTGCTATCACAGCTGACTCAATGGAAGATATCAAACAGCTCTTGAATCAAATCGAAGAGAAGGAAAAAGATATAGTATTGAAAATCAACTGCGGAAAAACAGAATACATGTCTTTTAATCAAAAAGAGGATCACGTATTAACTAACAATGAAGGTACAACCATTAAAAAAGTGAAACACTTTAACTACTTGGGTAGCTTTATCGATCAACTTCGCACGATATCGATGTGAGAATCGCAAAGGCCTGGGTGTCAATAATCAGAATGACTAAAATATGGGATTCAAAACTATCGGAAAGTCTCAAGAGAAACTTCTTCCGAGCGACCGTTAAATCTGTTTTAACATATGGAGCGACAACATGGACACTAACAAAGACTCTTGAAAATCGACTAAATGTATCATACACCAGAATGCTTAGAGCTGCGCTAAACAAATTATAGAAAGAACATCTAATACATGAAGAATTGCATAAAAGAATCCCAATGGTCAAGGAAACTATTCGAAAACAACGTATGCGCTTCGCGGTACTTTGTTGGAGAGCCGATAACGAACTGGCAATCACTGTATTACTATGGCAACCTCAACACGGTCAACGGTCACGTGGACGCCCAGCTAATACGTATATTGATCAACTGGTTGAAGATACAGATTGCATTTTTGACGAACTTCCAAACGCGATGAACGATAGAGATGGATGGAGAAAACGTGTAAATGAATGCCGAGCAAGCTCGACCTGAAGGAAGAAGGAAAGTGTTATATACTACAGACTGCATTGATATATATATATATATATATATATATATATATATATATATATATTCATTATTTATATTATATATATATATATATATATAGATTTATATATTTAAAATTATTAATATAACCTCAATTTTTCGTATATCAATAATAAATTGAGATGGCATTTCATATGAAATTTGGGATTTTTTTGAAATAATATTTTCAATATCTTCAATAATATGTATTTCAATTATACTTGAATTAGTTGGCTTTGTTTGAAGATAAAACACACCACATTTCTTGCTATCACAATATAAATATAAGATATAGTTATTATAAAAATATTGCAAATTAAAATGAAATGATAATTTTAAAGTCTACTATGAATATTAATTAGATACCTAATTATATTATAATTAAATATATATATATATATATATATATATATATATATAATAATATCAGATTCAGTTGATTACCGATAACAAAAACCCAAGTATGGTATAGAAGTTCTGTTGAAGTTATCAAGATACAAACCTGCTCTTGGCGATGAGAGAATTAATGCAAAAACTAATAAATATAAATAAATATTTTGAAATTCTACTTTTATTCATTCGTGTTCTATCTCATAAAAATCATAGAATCAGAATTAGTACTATATTTTGAATCACAATTTTCAACAATATTTTCAATTTCTATTGATGAAACAGGCTTTATAAAAATAGAAATCTTATTAATAGTAATATTTTCATATATATTTTGATTAGAGTATTGTATATTTTTATTTAATTCAACACCTATATTTGAAAAATATGAATTGAACATATTAGCATTTTGTAAATCTATTAATTTATTATTAATAATAGTTCTTGATTTTTTATTATTTCCTATAACTTTATTTAAAGTACGCCAAGTATTTTTAATATTAGTATTTTTTATTTTATTTTCATAATATTTTTTCTCTGTATATTTTCAGCAATTTTTATAATTTTTATATACATTTATTAGTGAATGATTATTTAAAGATTTTTATACATTTTATTCTATTTACCTATATATTTAATGATGGAAGGGGTTAGCCATGGTTTGTCAAAAACTCCAGATTTAATTTTAACTTTTGTTAATGGACAACATATATTAGGGGAAAGTAACCTAATACGGATACTTTAACAATAAATGGTCTTAACTTTTTATAACACATTATTTGTATTCAAAAATTACAATATATTAATATTATATAATTATAGATATTATTGTGATTTTAAAATTTTATTTAATCTTTTAATTCCATAGATAATGGGGGTGTCCGTATTCGGTGCCCATGTCCGAATACGGACACCCTGTGTTATACTACGGAAACCCTATATACCACTAGATAAACTATATATTATTGATGAATCAATCATACAAATTATAATTACGTTATATTAAATTAATTTTATAAAAAATATATTGTAATTTAATTAGTTAATAATTTATTTATTTTTATTATTTTTTAATTAATAATACAATTTAAGTATCTAAATAATAATTTTGTTAGATGTAGCTTTATTGGTGGTATTAATATTATAACGAACGCGATTTTTATGAAAATCAGAATTGTTCGTACTCTGCGCGCTGATTGGTTATAGGGTGTCCGTATTAAGACATTTAGAGTGTCCGTATTAGGAACTTATATGACCTATAGATATATGCTTATAACTTTAATGAATATAAAATTAAAAATATAGAAATTTAAAATACAATTTTAGAATGCTTTATTTTTTAATAATATAGTGTTATATTTTATCGATACATTTGTATATTCTTGAGAAGGTTTTAAGATGACATTTTGTTCATAAATTTAAAAACGTAATAAAAAAATCAGTTTATTGGATATATTAGCAATATTTTATATAATTCAAAAATAAAAAATACTTTTTTAGACTAATTTTATAATTATGAATATTTTATTCAATAAACATTTTTTTGTAGGATTTATGGTTTCTGAGATACCGAGAGTGTCCGTATTCGGGCACTGTCCGTTATTGGTTACTTTCCCCTATATTCGTTAGTTAATGTAGAAATACATTTTTTTTAAAGATATATGATATATGATATATGAATATCAGATTGAGCTAAAATAAAAGACCAATTTATATTAGTCAGATTATTATTAAAATTTTAAATATTTTGATCTGAATGATCCCTAACATATTTATAAGAGTTTTTCGTTTTTGTATTAATATTTTTTTTTTAAATACAGAATATCGGTAGATATCAGTCAAGAAAACTACATTAAAAAGTAACTTTGATATATCCACTGGATATTATCCAGTATCTAAATAAACTAATTCAGTCATACATTCATATGTATATATATATATATATATATATATATATATATATATATATATATATATATATTTATTGTTATGCTATTAACTACGCACTAATTATTATTATTATTATTATTATTATTATTATTATTATTATTATTATTATTATTATTATTATTATTATTATTATTATTATTATTATTATTATTATTATTATTATTATTATTATTATTATTATTATTATTATTATTATTATTATTATTATTATTATTATTATTATTATTATTATTATTATTATTATTATTATTATTATTATTATTATTATTATTACTATTACTATTACTATTACTATTACTATTACTATTACTATTACTATTACTATTACTATTACTATTACTATTACTATTACTATTACTATTACTATTACTATTACTATTACTATTACTATTACTATTACTATTACTATTACTATTACTATTACTATTACTATTACTATTACTATTACTATTACTATTACTATTACTATTACTATTACTATTACTATTACTATTACTATTACTATTACTATTACTATTACTATTACTATTACTATTACTATTACTATTACTATTACTATTACTATTACTATTACTATTACTATTACTATTACTATTACTATTACTATTACTATTATTATTATTATTATTATTATTATTATTATTATTATTATTATTATTATTATTATTATTATTATTATTATTATTATTATTATTATTATTATTATTATTATTATTATTATTATTATTATTATTATGTATTTTCCACGATTAAATCATTACAGCTTGCAAATTCTAAGAGTCTTAACCATCTGTCATTAGTAGCCGTATTACATGCGGTTCCACAGTAATCACTCCAGTCATTGATTTAATCCTTCATAATTTTTGCGTTCTAGTCCCCCTGAACAATTTGAATATCTATCTTTTTCATACTATCAATTGTACTTTGGAGTTGTGAGTAGACATTTTCCATTTGTTCATCAGAATAATCTGAAGTAGGTGAATATATCTGTATTATAAATAAGAAGAAATTAAGAGGTTTAGCTGTTATTATTTTAGTGTAAATTCTACTTGAAATATGATTGAATTCAATTACAATTTCTTTGATATTTTTCTGTATTATAATTCCAAAACCGTGTCTGTGGTATTTGGTTTCACCACTATAAAATAATTGATGATCATCATCAGTTATATGATTACCATTATGTTTCCATCTTGTTTCACAGAGTCCGTTAGTATACCACATTAATATTCATTAATATAAATTTGTATCCAATATGTCATCAAACAAGTTTCATATTTGATAAAGATAATGGTTGGATTTTTGTCATATTTATATTATTTATATTATTGCAGTATTCAATGTTTAATATAACCTATTTAATTTAAACCACTCATATATTTCATCAACATCTCAAATTATTAATTAGTTTAATCTATGTTATTATTTTTACGAATTTTAAGAGGTGTATGATCTGTAAAAGGGTTATAATTCTATCATTAGATAAATATAAATAATTAGGTACATCATTTATATATAATATAAATACTATATGTTTTAAAATATAGCCTTTCAGTATTCCTGTATTTATAATTGATGTATAAATACTATTATCATCCGGTTTATTAATGTGACTTATATTATTTAAAAATCTCTTCAATAAGATTAGTGATTTACATTTGAAATAGTAATAATTAACTTTTTTTTAAATTATATCATGATTTACCATATCAATAGCTTTTTAAGCCAAACAAAATATATTCAATTTCATTCTTTCTTGGAAACCCGAAGTCAATAAGTTATAATTATATGTATATGTATATATAAATTATATATATATATAAAATAATTACGAACTTAATGATAAATTGTAGAAATAATTATATTACGACGTTGTGAACGTTTTCTCGCACAGAAATAATGACTTTGATGAATACGATACAATTAGCCAGATTTGAGTTGGGATTTTGATGACCGAACACGTGTTATATCAAATTATCATTAATATACAAAGACAATGAACTTAATATACACATTATACGAATGTTTAAAATGCAATATATAACCGTATTCAAAGGTGTACGATATATACTATACATTAATACACACATATACACACACACACATATATATATATATATATATATATATATATATATATATATATATGTAGTTTATCAACAAATTAATTCTGGTATACCAATATTAAATATATATATATATATATAATACGGTGTGTATCATAATGGTTCGTACTATGGTATATTTTAAACTTTTATTTGAGTGTTTGTGAATTTGTTAGTGACTATGTTATATTAATTAATTATTAGAATAACATATATATATATTAATTATAACAATACTATGTTATATTATATAGATAATATATAATTAAGGATGATGTATATTATCATTATACGAATGATGATGTATATATATATATATATATATATATATATATATATATATATATAGTTAACTTATTGTAATAATGTATAATAAATTATCATAAATAAAAATAAATAACTCACCTTTTGAAATATACTCGATATATACTCGAGTAAAGAATATAAATATATATATGGTACATAGCCTTAAACAGTATGTGTAGTGTGTATAATATAAGTAAACTTAGTATTATCAATATAGAAGTAATTGTTTACAATTAATAACGAGATAACAAAATAAGAATATTACATTATTTACAAATATTTTTAATTTGTGTGTGATTCGCATAGTTATTAAATTTAATACATTACTAAACATTGTTTATCAATGTAACTAACGTAACATATTACTCTATGGTAAGTATGTTATCTCGTAGATATATAGTACGATATTTATATATTATATCTAATATAATCAACGTTTATAAATAATACGTATGTTAAAGGCAATCAATATATATCATCATTTAAATATTTCATATCTATAATATTTCTTATCAAATATGTACATGGGTGTCAACAAAGAAACATGTGCAGATATCTATAAATATTGGCGTCAACAAAGAAAATACACTCAAATCTTAATCAATTTGATTATGCCTTTTAGGGAAGTTATGAATTATGAAAAAAAAAGATTAATAAATAAAAGATTAATTAAAATTTTTAATTAAATTAATTAAATAAATATATGCTATTTTATTATATATATATATATATATATATATATATATATATATATATATATTGAATTGAATTGAATTTAAAGTTTATGTAAACACTTAAATACATCTTAAATGATTTATAATATTGTAGTTGTTGAGGAATGAACAATATATACTATGCGACAAGCAGAGCGTTTGTTAAAAGGTAATTATGAAGGTAAGTGAACGAATAACTTGATGTAGTTGAGAGATATGGGATAATGGAATATTGATAAGAAGTGATGAATAGTAATATACCTTAGAGGATAATGGAATTAACTAGAGTTTTAGTAATATATACAGTATTTAATTTTCGTATTTTTCTAATTCTAAAAATATGATAGTTTGCAGTTTAGTGATGGCAGTAATATAAGGTTTGAAGGAAAAAGTAAAATAAAAAAGTACTTCTAAGTTGCATGCAGTAAGAGAAGAAGAGATTACAATGGTATCGATAAAAAAGGAAAGAAGTAAGTAGGAGATGGAAAACGATTCAACAATGTAGTTTTGGAGGCATTAAGGAGAATATTATTAGAAATAAGCCATTATTTAATATCTTTAGCACAATTGGAGAGTTGATTATTATTACTTGATGATGACTTATAGGGTATAAACAAATATAGTTGTATTTCATCTGCATATAGATGGTAATACATATTTTTATCTTTAGATATTATGAATGGTAATGGATATAAATAAATAGAGAAAGAGAGTATTAATCCCTGGAGAATACCATATTACATAGGAGAAGAGGAAGAAAATGAATTATATATATATATATATTGTGGTATAGTGCATTATGATCATGGTTTGTAGACTATATCGTTGTAGTTAGCATCCCTCTAGCTACATCCCCCACCTAACCATAACAAGCGAAAAGGAAGTCCGAGCGTGTAAGTCCTTTCCTGATGGTTTTATGGTTCTACAAGTCAAGCTTGACTATCATTAAGTAATACTAATTAATTGTATATTATTAATTATTAATTATATATTATTTTAATAATTATTAATTATTCAATTATAATTTACTAATTAATAATTAGTTATCAATACTTATTATTAATTAATAACATTAATTATATATTATTTTAATAATTATTCAATCCTAATTTACTGATTAATAATTATTTATCAATACTTATTATTAACTAATAACACTTACTATATATAATATATAATATATTATATATATAGTATACAAATATTAAATTAAGTATATTATATACAAATAAATATTATAATATGTATACATATATAATATAAACATTATTATATGGGAATATGTGTATAAGTTATAATTATAATATCTATAGATAACATACAACTATTAATAATATTATTATATATATATGAGTTATTATTAATTTATTTATTAGTAACTAATAATTAGTTATATATATATAAAATGGATATGCATATATAAATGTGTATAGGTTATACCTTGGTAGAATATTTATATATGTATATTATTTCGTATAATATAAAATATCAAATATAACACACATAATGGAAAATAGAATGACTATAGTTATAACTTAGAATTATCCAAGTCAATTAAAAATTACATTAAGGAATTATTTGATAATGACATAACATTTGTATTAGAAGAAAATAATAAAATAATTAATGAATTAAAAAACACAGTAAATAATCTTGAAGACAAAATTTCTAATTTTAATACTATTAATATAAAGGATAACGTTAAATCATATGCTGATATTGTAAATACTGAATTAGACAATAATATTATAAATACAATTAAAGATACAGTATCAAATAATTTAAAATCAATGAATGAAATAAATGCACGTAATAAAACAATTATATTACATAATGTAAAAGAAATAATTCATGATGATAAAAAAACTAAATATGACGAAGAATTTAAAACAGTATCTAATATACTTGAAACAATTTCGTCTATTAAAATTATTAAAATGCATAGAATAGGAAAAATCGATATTGATAAACCAGTACATGCATATAAAGTTAGACCTATACAAATAATACTGAACACGGAAAATGAAAAAATCGATATTTTAGATAATGCTTTCAGATTAAAAAATACAATTTATAATAAAATTGGAATATCACATGAATTTGATAAAAATCAATTAAATACACAAAAGAAATTATTATCAGAAGCAAAAGATAAATCATCTGATACAATTGTATATAAAGTTAAATTTATTAACAATACTTTCAAAATGATAAAATTTAATATAATTAATGAAACTAATAATGATTTGCCATAATTATAATATTAAAGATTATAATAGAATTACATATAATTTGAATACAGATATATCAGTCATTATATTTAATATAAGGAGTTTAATAAAAATATTAATAACTTTTTAATATTACTTTTTAATTTTTTTTAAATATCAAATTCAGTTGATGACCGATATCAAAAACCCAGGTATGGTATAGAAGTTCTATCGAACTTATCGAGATACCAACCTGCTCTTGGTAATGAGAGAATTAATACAAAATGAATAAATACAAAATGAATAAATATAAATAAATATTTTACAATTCTATATTGTTCATTCGTGTTCTGTCTCATAAAAAAAAGCAATACAATAAAATTAAATATATCTCTCAATACCAAGAAATCATCATGTATATAACAATAAAATAATAATAAAATATAATAAAAATATATAATAAAATATTTAAAAATGTAAAAAGATACTAAAATAATAAATAAGTTAAACTATAAAAATCAAAGAAAACTAAAGACCAAAGGCTACAGAGTTAAAAAATATGTATACAATACGGACAATTTAAAAGAGCTAAAAAGAAGAAAAGATGATCATATAAATAAAATAACAAATAATACAGATAAGGTGTAAGTGATTAAATATAACTATTTAAAAGCATGTTTTTAATATGTATTGTAAAAGTATTCAAATTCGTCAAAGATGATATGGTTGTATTTAAAGAATTCCATAAATATGCGCCTTTGTAATGAGTACTACATTTATCATGATCAAATCTAATTTTTGGTATTAAGAATGTTCTATTTAACCTAAAAGTATATAAAGAGCAATTATAGGTAAATAACTTACAAATTGAACTATGCAAATAATGCTTGTTATATATTCTAAATATATATTTATAAATGGATATATTTATTATATCTTTAAATTTAAGAATGTTATGTCTTAAAAAAATGTAATCAATATTGGTTTTGTTATCAAGTTTATATATTGCTTTCATACATTTATTTTGTAAAATTTGAATACATTTTATTGCTATGGTAAGTACTTGCCCATATAATAGAACAATAATTAATATGACTATGACAAAAATAAAAATATAGCATAACTAAAGTATTAATATTAAATTTATATTTATATCTATGTAGTAAACTAAGTCCATAGTAAAGTTTATTTTTAATATTATTTATTTGAATTTTCCAATTACGATTTTCGTCAATTAAAATGCCTACGAATTTAAAATTAATTGATTGTGTTATGGCTATATTATTTATTGTGATGTTCAATTTATGTTTAACTCTTGTGCGATGGAATAAAATTAATTTTGTTTTATCAATATTAAGAACTAGCTTATTACCACAAAGTCACATATTAAAACTAAAGTAGAATTTATTTCATTTTTTAGATCATATAAATTATGAGACTTAAATGTTAAAGCTGTGTCGTCAGCAAAAAGAGTAAAATTGCGTTTATTAGTTATATTAGGTAAATCATTTATATACATTAAAAATAATACTGGTCCCAAAACTGAACCTTCTGGTACACCACATTTAATCGGAAGTATTTTAGAATTGGTATTATTATAGCTTACGTATTGATACCTGTTTGTCAAATAGCTTTTTAATAATGATAAAGTGATACCTCTTAACTTGATACTTTATATAATAAACCAGATATAATAATTCTTACTGAAACTTGGTTAATAAATATTGATGACCCGTCAATATATTTTAATAATTATAATATATTTTTAAATAATCGTACACTAACAATTAAAAAAAGAGGTGGGGCTGTTGCTATACTTGCAAATAAATTGTTAGATGTGTGCGTAATAGATAAACTATTTCTATTATAGATGATATTGAATTATTATCAATACAAATAAAAAATACAACTAAACATATACAAATAATCTCAGCAACTTATAGATCTCCTAATAGTAATATTGATTTTTTTAATGATTTATTTTATAATATATATTCCAAATTTTTAAATAATGAAATATATATATGTGGTGATTTTAATATAGATTTATCAAAATGTTCATTCATTTCTAATAATTTTAAATATATACTAACACAATTAGGACTAACAGCTAATATAACAATACCAACTCATTATTCCAACTCAACTATTTATAATATACACTCTAATAATGATAATATAACAAATAGTGGAACCATCGATACTGATATAACAGATCATTGTATTTTATTTTTTATATTTACATCATTTTCTCGGGTTAAAAAATGTGATAATAAAGTGATGTATATTAGAAATTTTAATCAACAAAATATTGAATATTTAAAAAATGATTTTATAAATATAAACTGGAAAATAGTATTATCGGAAATGACAGATCCTTCTATATGTTATAATACTTTTATTAATATTTTAAATGATATAGTCAACAAAAATTGTCCTTTAATTAAAAAAAAAACCAACATAAATACCCCGTATAATCCTTGGCTAACTAATAAATTAAAGAATGCCATAAAAAAGAAAAATAAATTATTCAGTTTATATAAATCTACTAATTGCATGACTATACTAAATAGATATAAACAATTAAAGAATAAAATCAAGAAAAATATAAAACACGATACAAATAATTACTATAAGCAACTTTTTTCACATAATAAACAAGAAGAAAATTTGAAAATAATTAATAAATTAATAAAAAGAAAAGAAAATGAGTATCCATATATATTTATTTATAAGGATATTGAAATATATGATGAAATAGATCAATGCAATTGTTTTAATAAGTATTTTGCAACAATAGGAAAAACCATAAATAATGCTATTGAAATTTCATCAGAAAAAAGTAGTTTTAAACAATTTTTAACAAATTATTCTAAAAGTTTTTATTTTTTACCAATAACAAATAATGAAATTATTAATGTAGCAGATAGTATGAAGTCAAAAAACTCAAAAAATATAAATAATTATAATATGTATTTAATAAAAGAAATTATATATGAAATATTGACTCCACTTAATCATTTATTTAATTTATGCATTGATAAATCAATATATCCGGATAATATGAAAGATGCAATAATTAAACCAATATATAAAAATAATAATATCCAATTAATAACTAATTATAGACCTATTTCTTTATTACCAACAAAAATATTACCTAAAAATATTCGAAAAAATCATATATAATAGACTATCAAATTGTATACATCAACATAATATAATTAATAATAATCAATATGGCTTCATACCAAACTCCAATACAACTTTATTATTAATAAATATACAACATTTTATTTTTAAAAATACTAATAATAATAAAAAAGTAGCAACAATATTTTTAGATCTTAAAAAAGCTTTTGATGTCGTAGATCATAATATATTAATTGATAAATTAGAATCGTATGGATTCAGAGGTAAAATGAAAACATTTTTAAAAAGTTATTTATATAAAAGATATATTGTTACAAGAATAAATGATTCATTATCATCGATGGATTGTATAGAATATAGATGAGACCCCAAGGATCAGTTCTTGGGCCTCTTTTTTATATTATTTATTAATGATATGCCAACTATTTTGAAAGATGCAGTCAATATTAATCTAAACTTTTATGCAGATGATACATCACTTACAATATATGCAGACAACAATGAATTATTAACTAAATACCTACAATTGTATATCGATAAATTAGTATATTGGTTCAATATCAATAAACTAAAACTGAATATTTAAAAAACTTTACCTTTTATGAATGCTAGAATATTAAAAGATATATATATTGGAAATTCTAAAATTGAAATTGTAGGTAGCTACAAATTTCTAGGATTAATTTTAGATCAACATTTAACTTTTAAAAAACATATAGAATATCTAGCTAACAAATTATCATCAATAATATATTTTATGAAAAAAGTTTCGTTTTTAAGTACTGAAAATATGATTTTATTATATAACTATTTTTTTTTATCTAATATTTCTTATTGCATAGAAATATGGGAAATACCTATAAATCAAATATAAATATTATTATGTTATTGCAAAAAAAAATTATCAGAATTATTAACAAAAAAATCTTAAATTTAAATCTATTACCTTTAATCAGATTATCAAATACATCTGAATTATTTATTAGTAATAATATTCTTAAATTAAATGATCTGGTGATGTTTAGAAATATTATATTAATTTATAAATTGCTAAATAAAAATTACAAAATTGATTTTAATGAATATTTTACATTAAATAAACGTAATGATAGATTCATTTTACCATTAATGAAAACTACAAAATACCAAAATACAATATTCTACAAAGGTATAAAGTATTATAATGATATAATAGTTGGTAATATTCTTAAAAAAAATAAAATAACAAATATAAATCAATTAAAAAAGTTATGAAATTGTTTTTCGTTAACCAATATAAAATATAACACTTATGTGTGATGTTTAATAATATTAAAAATATATTATTTCCTCTAATATTATATTGTAAATTAAACAAATATTTTATATTATAAAACTTTATTAAAAAATCAGTATTAAATTCGGTATTTCTCCATATAAATTTTAATTTTTATTAATTTTTACATATTTTACATTTTTATATATTTTACATCATATAACTAAACACAAAAAATAAAACAAAACAGTATTACAAATTAGAAGTATTAAAAACATAAAAAAAAAACAGTATTAAATGTTTAAAAATTTTAAAAAATTACTATTTATCAAAACTATTTTATATTTATTTTTCAAATTTTACGTTTTATATATTTAACTTTAAATAACTAATAAAAAAAAAAAACTAAACAGTATTAAAAATTAAAAGTATTATAATAATAAAAAACAGTATTAGAATTAAAAAAATTATAAACAGTATTAATAACCTATAGTAACCTACAAATATATATATATATATATATATATATATATCAATATTATTAAAATTTACATAAAATATGTGATACAAATATTTAGATTCTTTATAAATATTATATTACAATTATGAAAAATGTATTAATTATATTTTATACTTTGTTTTGGATGCTAACATGGGAATCAACTATTTGTTTTAGTTTTGTTTTATTCTTTCTTTTATATTTGTGTTTATTGTTTATTTTAATATCTATTTTTATGTAATTTTATTGTATTTTATCCGAATGAAGATGATGAAATATGACATTACACTACTGTTAGGAGATATCGAATTAAAAAAGCTCATCGCTTTCACTGATTCTCCTTAGACATTGTCTATAAACTGAATTCATTCATTCATTCATATATATATATAATTTACTAATTAATAATTATTTATCAATACTTATTATTAACTAATAACAATTAATTATATATTATTTTAATAATTATTCAATTCTAATTTATTAATTAATAATTATTTATCAATAATTATTATTAAGTAATACTAATTAATTGTATATTATTAATTATTAATTATATATTATTTTAATAATTATTCAATTATAATTTACTAATTAATAATTATTTATCAATACTTATTATTAATTAATAACACTTAATTATATATTAATAATTATTAATTATTTATTATCTTAATAATTATTTATCAATAATAATTTTGTAGTAATAATAATTAATTGTATATTAGTAATTATTATTTATATATATTCTAATAATTATTACGCGCTAAGTTAGGTGAATATTCTATATTTAACTATGACTACGGAACATGAATAATGCTCATAAGATAATTTACTATGCACACAGTTATCTAGGTCAGCAAGGGATTATAATTATACAATGCTTGCTTGATTACTATGCATTTATATTCACATATAAAAACATGTGTACAGTGTACGACGTATATACACATATATGCGTGTAACCATATATGGTATATTAAGTATATAATATACAAATAAATATTATACTATGTATACTATTATTCAATTATAATTATTAAGTAATAATAATTAATTGCATATAATAATTATTATTAATTATTATTATAGTGTTATGATAATTGATTTATTAATATACAATTTATAATTTCAGGATAATTAAGATCATCAGTAGTTTTCTTCCTGCTTGGCTAGATGAATATCTTCATGAATATGTTCAAGATCATCTCCTTTACCGCCTTAGACGTCCTCCGTATACTATCCGGGATCGCCTCCGGTATCGTCATCGTGAATGCCATGTATCTAAACTTGTTGGCCAGCTTCTAGTCCGACAAATTGAATAGTCAAGATGCAGAAGTTAGAAGTTAGTATACACATATAAATATTAATAATATTATATTATAGTGTCATGATAATTGATTTATTAATATACAATTTATAATTGCAGGATAATTAAGATCATCAGTAGTTTTCTTCCTGCTTGGCTAGATGCATATCTTCATGAATATGTTCAAGATCATCTCCGTTACCGCCCTAGACGTCCTCCGTATGCTATCCGGGATCGCCTCCGGTATCGTCTTCGTGAATGCCATGTATCTAAACTTGTTGGCCAGCTTCTAGTCCGACAAAATGAATAGTTAAGATGCAGAAGTTAGAAGTTAGTATACACATATAAATATTATAGTGTCATGATAATTGATTTATTAATATACAATTTATAATTTCAGGATAATTAAGATTATCAGTAGTTTTCTTCCTGCTTGGCTAGATGAATATCTTCATGAATATGTTCAAGATCATCTCCGTTACCGCCCTAGACGTCCACCGTATGCTATCCGGGATCGCCTCCGGTCTTCGTGAATGCCATGTATCTAAACTTATTTGCCAGCTTCTATTCCGACAAATTGAATAGTCAAGATACAGAAGTTAGTATTTAATGTATACATTCATACATATATATATATATATATATATATATATACTTATATAACTATACATAGTACGTGCAATGCATACGTCGTGCATGTATGTGTGTGTAATTATGTAAAATCTATATATAAACTAGTACCGGCCTTTGTCTAATTTTAACCCCCTGATGACCTAGATTAATATACACTATGATTCAATATAGTCATAGAGCTAGGGAGAATGTTTCTCTCTAGCTCTATGAATATAGTACACATGTTATATATTGTTATGTTGATATAATTACATTCGTATATATATATATTTAGTAATAGGGTTTACATGATATACCTAATTGTATATAAATTCGCATATATGTAAGTTATAGTATAAAATGACGACCTTGCCATTACCAATGATGCCCTCATCTTCACCCCTGATTCCTGTAATAGTCACACCTCTACCTAAAACCACCACTGGTTCAACATACACCTTATTCAGTTGTAAATTACCTCCTACACACGATGTTCATTTATAAAGTAAGCCGCCCGTCATGTATAGCCATATATACATATATATATATATATATATATATATATATATAAATATATATATATATATATATATATATCATGTTACTATCCGTAATGGACCAGTCCGTACAGCTTAGCATAATGGAACGTTCCATATCATGCTAACGAACTAGATATCGGTCGTCCCATTATGTAACATGTTTACTGCTTTAGGAATCAGGTTGACGCACGCACTGCGTGTGTGCCTAGGTAACGTAGCCCTCCCTGATTGGCTAAGGGATAAATGTACCATGCGATACCTTGCACCTGTTTGCACTTGTATGGTCCAGCTAGTCTATTATTCATTATATACAACTAGTTACAGTATACACATACATATGATTGTGTCATAATAATTGATTTATATTAATATACAATTTATAATTTCAGAATAAACAAGATGATCTTCCTGCTTAGCTATGGTTCATATCTCCATGAATATGTTAAAGATCATCTCCAGGATCCGGTATCGTCTTGGTGAATTTCGTATATATATATATATATCTGAATTATACACTGTGCTATTTAATGAACAGAAACCTCTATATTCGCATACTATATACTATATATTATAATCATATATGATCATATATGTATACATACTTGTATTATTATCATTATAAATATACCCTTGCATTCCCAGTGTATTATTATATATATATTATTCACGTGTTATATCATATCCGTATTTTGTGTATTATTCCTTGTAATAAATGAATGAATTATTTTACGTTTCTTTTTTACTGTATATGGGTAGAAATATACGTTCCACTAGGTATTTAATCATGGGTACAAATATACGTTCCACTAGGTGTTTATTTATGGGTAGAAATATACGTTCCACTAGGTATTTAATCATGGGTACAAATATACGTTCCACTAGGTGTTTATTTATGGGTAAAAATATACGTTCCACTAGGTGTTTATTTATGGGTAAAATAATACGTTCCACTATTGATTTTTTGACTGTTTATCTGCTCACAAACTACCTATGATTCGACCACCTACTGGAACATATTATTTGACCTATGATGTTACGTTGCGGCAACTAGTTTCTGGTTGCTTGGGAGACTCCTTCAATGCCTCCAAGTGGCATACCACGGTAAACTGTTTACTTAGTATCCAGGCTAAATTGTAGGGGATCTAGGAGAAGGTAACTCTGATTCAAAATATTTCTGCTGCCTTGTAGTAAGACCTTTTTAGGTAAAGGCTAATATAGTGAAACTCTGAATGCAAACGCACTGCTATAGAAATTGCGCCCATAGAAGTATTATCAAATGAAATACATGACAAGTACAAAAAAAAACAACACTAGGGTTAAAGTCCCTAATATAACCTTACCTATAACCGAAATGATCTATAAGGAGAAGTATGACGGACCTACTCCAAACCCGCAAGGAAGGGTAGATCTTAAGAAACGCGTAGGTAATAAGGCTAGACTATTAAGATGCAAACGATAACTCATTGTATAAACTATGAACGTTAGAACAATTCGAGAAGAACATAAACAATGAAATATAACCTTCACTCGATCCTGAATCACTTCTCACTTATCACCCAATTTCTCAGCTACCTTTGGTGAGTAAAATTTTGGAAAGAGTTGTCTCTCGTCAACTAATCTCCTATTAAACCGCCAATAATCTCAATATTCCACAATAAAGTGGTTTTCGCCGAGGACATTCCACAGAAACAGCACTACTAAACGTAATCGATGTAATCACTTCTACCCTTAATACTATAAATTGCTGTCAACTAGTAATGTTGGACATATCCATTGCTTTCGATATACTTGATCACACAATTCTACTGTCCCGTTTACATCTGCTTGGAATTAGAGACCTTGGTCTCTCATGGTTTACTTCATATCTATCTGACCGTAGTAGCAGTGTAAAAATATATAATTATTTTTCTTCCCCTTATCCTATGAAATATGGTGTTCCCCAGGGATCAGTATTCGGTCCTTCACTTTTCTCAATTTATTTATATCCACTACCATCCATAATATCTAAATATCCAAATATATATTACCATCTTTATGCAGATGACATACAACTATATATGTTTCTTCCAACTAATTCATCATCAGGTCTCAATAATCACTCTCTAATTGTGCTAATGACATTAAAGAATGGCTTATTTCTAATAATCTTCTCCTTAATACCTCCAAAACTACATTGTTAAATCTTTCTCCATCACCAACTTACTTCCCTCCTTTTCTTATTGATAATATTGTAATATCTCCTTCTTCTACTGCATCTAACTTAGGTGTACTTTTTGATTCTAGTCTTTCCTTTATTCCTCATATTACTGCCATTACTAAATCTGCAAATTATCATCTATTTAGAATTAGAAAAATACGAACATCAATTACTGTATCTCTTACTAAAACTCTAGTTAATTCCCTTGTACTCTCATGTATAGATTACTGTTCCTCAGTCCTTATAAATCTTCTATTATCATGTATCTCTCCCCTAAATCGAGTTATTCGTTCATCAATCTGTACAACACATAACCTACGTATTTGAGATCATTCCTCTACTTCCTCATACCAACACCTATCTCCATGGTTCATATTTAACAAACGCTCTGCTTATCGCATATTATCTATTGTTCATTCCCCAATATACTCTTCAAATTGCCCCTCATATATTTCTGATTCTCTAGTACAAAGATCTTCCCTTCCATCGCTTAGAAACCATGCATCTCATCTTCTATCTACCCCTATTCTACATCCCTCAATAATGAATACTCGGGCACTGAGTTATATTGGTCCTAAGCTATGGAATTCACTCCCACCCTATATTAGATCCATAAAATCGCATAAAACATTCTTGAAATATATACAACAATTGATCTCAGGTGGGAACATGAAATACTAATATTGTTTGTTATTATTATTTTATTTATTAATTTCCGTACGGCTTATTCTATTTTATTTTATTATTATTAATGGTATTTATTGTTTACCTACTTTTATTATTTGTATTCTATTCTATACACTTTTGAGAAATCATTTATGATTTATTTAAGTGTCTAAATAAACATTCAATCAATAAGCAATTATAACTCAAGTATAATTTCGAAAACCATGATCTAGATATTCTTGGAATACAGGAACATCGAATTATGCATGATGAAACTGTTAAGTATAATACTATTGGACATACACTTATAACTTATCAGCATGGAAAAATGATCAAGGTGCATCAACAAGAGGAATTGGTATAATGTTAAACAAAAGATCAATAAACTCATTATGGAAGGTTATAACACTTTGAGAGAATATATTGATAAGCACATTCTATGGAAATCCTGCAACTTCTATTATAATCATATATCACCTACAAATTCTAGAGAAGATAAAGTTATAAACATAACTAAGTTGAACTTAGAAGAGCTATAGCAACTGTACCACATCACTATGTCCTAATCATTATTGGAGATTGTAATGCAATGGTAGGTAAAGATGACATGAATTTTACATATTATCAAGAAACAAATAAAAATGATGTATTATTAATAGATATTATAAATGAAAAACAATTAGTAATAAAAAATACATGTTTTCAAAAGAAGTTGAATAAACTTTGGACATATATGGATCCGTGCTGCATGAAATATCAGCTTGATTATATCTTAATGAGAAAAAAATGAAGAAACATCATCATAAATATGGAAGCGTACAGTACTTTTTCTAGCATTGGTTCAGATCATCGAATCGTATCATCTAAGATAAGGCTAAGTTTGCGAGCGAATTGGAAGACATTACCAATAAAACTCCGTTATAACTAGCCTTTGTTTAAATCTGACATGTCCCTTCAGTAGAAATACGCAATTGAAATACAAAATATATTTATTTTGCAAGGTGATGAAGACATTTCAGATACATATGAACGATTCATTAATATAAATGCTGAAGTTACAAGAGAACTAGTTCTACTTTTAATTAAAATAAATAAAATGAGTCCATCCACTGAAAATACTGTTTCTAGGGCTAGATAAGACAACTATATAGCAAATAGAAAGTATGAAGACAATCCAAATGAGACTAATCCACATAACAATACTGAATCGCGCAATAAACTATATACAGCATATACACATATTCCAGTTGATACTCTAGAAGAAAAGATCAAACAAATTGAACACGATGATATCAACAGAAAGTACCTATTAAGCTGGGAATTAATAAATTAAATCAGTGGTAGAATAACAACTCAAAAAGGTATGATAAAAGGTAAGAACCAAAAAGAACGTCTACAAACTTGGTACAAACACTTTCATGATTTATTAGGCAAATCACCAAATATTGAAGACGAAAATGAAACGATAATACAAGTTATACAATATCTAGAAATAACGTTAAGCTTTTGAAATGTATGAATACAAGTTGGCAAGAGCGGTAATCAAAGATGGTAAAAGCTGCGGTGTTGATGAAATGCGGCCAGAAGTATTAAAACGATGTAATATGGATGACATTATCCTCTACTTCCTTAACAAATCACTATTAGATAAAATGAAGCCAAACAATGGTCAATTTTGTATATAATTCCAATACACAAGAAAGGAGATCTTAGTCTAGGTAGTAATTATCGTGGTATAAGTCTTACTTCATTAGTAGCGAAAACTTATAATCGTATGATACTGAAAAAAATTAGGCCTTATCTAGATTTTCATCTAAGGAAAAGTCAAAATGATTTCAGAAGTTGCAGAACAACAACCAGTCAAATATTAGCACTCAGACGACTGTTTGAGGGAGTAAAAGATAAGAATCTAGAAGTAATCCTGATATTCATCGACTTCAATAAAGCCTTTGATACTATACACAGAGGGAACATGATTGCGATACTGAAAGCTTATGGGTACCGGAGGAGTTGGTGACGGCTATTAGCATAATGTATGAAGATACTACTGCTAAGGTCATTACACTTATTGGAGACACAGAAAATTTCAACATTCTAGCTGGTGTTTTACAGGGAGATACGTTTGCTCCATACCTCTTTATCATAGTTATAGATTATGTTATGACAACAGTTTTACAAGGAAGAGAAAATAAACTAGGTTTCCAATTAAGGAAAATAAAAGCAGAAGAGTACCGGCTACCACTGTTACATATATGCACTTCGTAGATGATATTGCATTAGTAAGTGAAGGTATCGAAGAAGCCCAAGAGATGCTCACTCGAGTCGAAAAATCAGCAAAACGAGTAGTACTAAGCATGAATACAGGGAAAACGAAATAAATGAGCTACAATACCAATCAACAGTTTGAAATCAAAGCTATAGATGGGTCAAATCTAAAAAAGGTTGAAGACTTCAAATACCTAGGGGCATGGATAGACAGCAGTGCAAAAGATTTAAAAATTAGAAAAGCACTTGCTCATCAAATGTCATCAAATGAGGAATATCTGGATATCAACTCTTAGTAGGAAAATCAAACTCAGGCTCATGCACACCACAGTTGAATCGGTTCTGCTGTACGGATATGAGACTTGGACCTAACAAAAACACTACTCAAACAACTTGATGGCACATACACTAGAATTCTACGTATGATAAAACGTACATTGTATGATTAAACGTACATTGGTCTCATAAAGTTACTAATGAAGTACTGTATGGGGCTATAGAAAAAATATTTACAAAGATCAGACGTCGATTCTTAAAGTTTGCTGGACATTGCCTACGTAGAGATGATGAAGTTGTTTCGGACCTAGTTCTTTGGGAATCTACTCACGAACTAGAAAACGGGGAAGGCTACCAGAATCTCGAACGTGAAACTGGTATACAGGCGAGTGAGATGAAAGTAGATTTGATGAACCGTGAAGTTTCGAGAATTTTTACTGTCCTAGAAACAACAATCCCGAAATAAGCAAGTAAGCATATATATATATATTTACACAGCTTCTACAGTCGGATAGATATGAAGTAAATCATAAGAGGGCAATGTATTTAACTCCAAACATGTGTAGAAAATATAGTGGCATTTTGTGGTCAAGCGTATCGAAAGTACTGGATATATCCAGAATAACTAATTTACTGCAATTATTAGTATTAAAGGTAGAAGTGATAACATTAATTACATTTAGTAGTGCTGTTTCTGTGGAGTGTCCTCGGCGAAAACAATTTTTCTGGGAAGAAGATTATTGGCGGTTAAATAGAAGAATTGTTTTGAGAGACACCTATTTCCAAAATGTTAGCTGAGAAATTAGGCTATAATTGAGAAGTGATTCGAGATCGAGAGAAAGTTTTTTAAGAATTGGAGTGATTATTGATTGTTTAAAAATAGAAGTGACAGTACTGGAAATTAGATAATATTATATGATAACGTTATCATTGTGTTATCACTGTATACACATATGATTTTACATAGATAATAAGAGTAATTACTCTTATTATCTATGTCAAATCATCTGTGTTATCATATAATATTATCTAATTTCCGGTACTGTCCCTTCTATTTTTAAACAATGAATAATCACTCCAATTCTTAAAAAACTTTCTCTCGATCTCGAATCACTTCTCAATTAAACTTTAAAGTTTAAAAATAGATAGAGTAACAGGAATGGAGGGAAATATCAAAGTGGACGCATGTAGTGGTTTAGATATGAGAGATATATGTGGCGGACGACAAAAACTTAAGAAGTAAGATATAGGTAGGCTACCTATGATCCAAGGATATTTGGTAGTATGGTTATGGTTATTGATATGTATTATTATGGAGAAAATATTATTAGAAAATGTTTTGGAGAACATATAGCTTAATTTTAATAGAGAAAAGTTAGTTATAGATGGTAGTAACGCAGGTTTTATGGGAGATAACAACTTATTAGCCAGACTGAAAAGTCGTCGGTTATCAGTAGCAAGATCGTTTATAACCCGAGTATAATAGCTAGATTTGGCATTGGAAATTGCTAACTTGTAGATCTTATGTTGCTCAATAAATGAAGCTATAGAAGATGAAGATCGCAAGGATAACTATTAAAGAATATACGTATATATCCTTGCGTATATATATATATATATATATACGCAAGGATATATATGTATATGCTTTCAGATATATGCAGTGATCGATTCAAGGACATGAGGTGGAAAGTAAACCATGGGGTTTCAGGATGGAGAGTTACTGATATAGTTTTTAAAGAAGCATTTTTATCCAGTAAATGGGATAGTATGTAATTTAATACAACTGGAGAATAACGTTTAATAATTGGGGTTGTTGGGGTACTAGTTACAGTCAAATCAACCAGACCTAGTACTCAACTCTAACAGCAGGCTCCTCGTGCCACACCCTGGAAACTACTTTTAGTAGGCTAATGCTGTGGGGGATTTCAGAAAGGGATGGGCTCCGCTGATCTTATCTGCCCAAGATACGCAAATGATTTCAAAACAAAACTTAAACACCATACCGGCTCGGACGTCGCCCGGGAAAATAAGGTCCGCGTTATTTATTGCCAATCAGGATAATAACGTCAAGATGGTTACTGATGAACAAAATAAAATAAATATAAGAAGAAAAGACACATATATAGGTACTTGGAACGTACGTACTTTACGAGAAGAAGGTAAACTAGAAGAACTTACTCATGAACTAGATAGATATAGGTGGACTGTTGTAGGACTGTGTGAAGTACGCAGAAAAGGAGTGAAAGAAATACAAACCACAGAAGGTCACAAACTTTACTACATTGGAAATGACAACAAACACATTAATGGTGTTGGATTTTTGATAAACAGTGAAGTAACACGCATGGTTATGTGCTTCACTCCGATAAATGACAGAATAGAAATAATAAGACTGTATGCAACCCCTTTTAACATATCAATTATTCAAGTATATGCACCGACAACAGATCATACAGATGAAGAAATTGAAAAATTCTACAATGAATTGCAAAACTCAATCTCAAAAATTTCAAAGAAGGATATAATGGTGATTCAAGGTGATATGAATGCAAAAATTGGTAAGGATGCACATAAAAATTGGGGATCAACTTCTGGAATATTTTACAATTCAGTAACAAACGAGAGAGGATATCGACTTCTGGAATTCGCAAAAACAAATGAGTTAAAAATTGTTAATACATTTGGCCCGCACAAAAAATCACGAATACAAACTTGGCATAGCCCTGGAGGAATATATCATAATCAAATCGATTATATTTTAGTGAGTAAACGTTTTTCCACAAGTGTGAATATAAATAAGACTAGATCATTCCCTGGAGCTGACATAGGTAGTGACCATGACATGCTGATGATGACTTTTAGTCTACACCTAAAAAATCCTAAGAAAAATAAATTTACTCGAAATAAATTCGATCTAGAAAAGCTGAAAAATCCAGAGACCAAAAAACTATTTGAAAAAAAAATAAATTAAAAACTGACGGAACAAAAATTAACAGAAATTGAAAATACAGAAGAAATGTTACAGAAACTAAATATAACTATGACAGATACATCAACTGAAATCCTAGGAAAACACAGAGAAAAGAAAAAAAAATGGATAACAAATGAACTGATGGATATGTGTGACTTGAGAAGAGAACTGAAAAAGACTAAATGTGAACCAGGAAGTACGTACAAACAAATAAATAACACAATAAAGAAGGAGATGAGAATAGCAAAAGAAATCTGGATTAATAACAAATGTACTGATATTGGTGAATGTCTAATTAGAAACAATACAAAGAAAGCCTACCAAATTGTAAATGAGCTAACAAAAAAGAAGGACAAAATAATAGTTAATGTACATGATAAAGATGGAAAGTGCATAACAGATAAAACAGAAGTTCTGAAACGTTGGACAGAATATTGTTCTGAACTGTATACACATAACGCAGAAGGAGATATATCAGTACTAACAGTAAATGAACCATCAGACCAGGATAATTTTCCTATATTGGAAAGTGAAGTTGAGGCTGCTATCCAGGCATTAAAGATGGGAAAATCAGCTGGGATTGACAATATACCAGCCGAATTAATTAAAGCTGGAGGACATATAGTGATTCAAATACTGCTAGATATATGTAACAAAATATGGGAAACTGGAATCTGGCCATCAGACTGGACAAAATCAATGATAATAAGTTTACATAAGAAAGGAAGCAAACAGAAATGTGAAAATTATAGGACAATAAGCCTTATATCACACTCTAGTAAAATAATGCTAAAGATAATCCTAAACAGATTGAAAAATTACACGGAAGAGTTCATTTCTGAAGAGCAAGCTGGATTTCGAACATGTAGAAGTACTAGTACTACTATACAACATCTATACAATAAAGCAGAAAGTGCAGTTTACGTTGACGGTCAAATCGGAGAATGGTTCAGAACAACAACTGGAGTTAGGCAAGGCTGTCTACTTTCACCCACACTATTCAATATTTTGCTTGAACAAATAATGAACGATGCTTTAGATAATCATGTAGGTTCAGTAAGTATTGGTGGTAAAATAATCACAAATCTGAGATTCGCAGATGACATAGATGGGTTAGCAGGTAGTGAATCTGAATTAGCCAATCTTATTAAAATAATCGACAATACAGCACGTGCATATGGAATGGAAATAAACTCTACGAAAACACAAATAATGACAAATTCTGAAGGTCGTTTCACATCAGAAATAAAAATAAATAACGAGCCACTAAAAGTAGTTGACAGTTTTAAATACTTAGGAGCAATCATCGACGATAAAGGTTCAAAGGCTGAAATATTAGCTAGAACCGGACAGACGATTGCAGCTCTATCCAGACTAAATGTTATATGGTATGATAAAACACTAAAACTGAAAATGAAAATCCGACTACTGCAGTCACTAGTTAACTCAATTTTCTTATATGCGTGTGAGACATGGACAATAACGAAGGAACTGCAAAGAAAAATAACAACATTAGAAATGCGGTGCTTAAAATGACTATTGAACATATCATACAGAGATAGAATTACTAACATTGAAGTACGAAATAGAGTTACCAAAGAAATCGGTCCACATTCGGAACTACTAGCAATGGTCATCACGAAGAAACTGAGATGGTTTGGTCATGTAATAAGATCAAATTCCATGTCCAAAACAATTCTTCAGGGTTCTATTGAAGGTATAAGACGACGAGGTAGGCCAAAAATGCAATGGCAAGACAATATCGTGAAATGGACTGGTCTTGACATAAATAAAGCGATGAGAGCTGCAGAAAATAGAGAGGGATGGAAACAACTTGTGATGAAATCTACTGCGCCCCTACGGCATCCAAATGCTATGGGATAGGTAAAAGGTAAAAAAGGAGAATAACAGTAGTCACCTAAGGCAGAATGTAAGTCAGCTAATAATATTATAGAATTAATATTCTTAATGGGTCTGTATGTAATATGAGTTTTCTGATTAAGAGTGCTAGTAAAGTTAGTTTTTAATATTATGAGGAAGTGATCGGAAATAGATCAAGTCTATAAATATTACTCACGATTAGTTCAGATTTGAGAGACCTGGAGAATACAAGATCAATAATATTATAATTTATATGAGCTGGCAAATTTACATGTTGTGATAGAGATAATGAATTTGTTAAATTACTGAACATAATATGTTGATTTGAAGCAGCATTAAAATGATAGTTGAAATCACTAAGAATAATAGGGTGGTATGTAGGTGAACTTATGAGATCAGTAGTAATATCAGTAATCTCACTTAGAAAAGAAGAGAATTCTGGTTTAGGTGACAATGGTCTATAAATGACTATGATAGATATAGATTTATGTTGTTGGGTCAACGATATAGTTAGGTGGTCATAATAGTAGAAGTTATGGGATATGGATATACATGGTAAAGATAGAAAAAGTTTTGCGAGGAAGCCAATCCTACCACCACGATCGATAGATTGAGAGATCCATGTCTCCATTAATGAAATAATACTAAAATCAGAATCTTCAGGAATATTAATAATAGGGAGGCATTGGAATGAAGAGAACGACTATTGATTAGGGAAATGTGTTCAGATAGTCATTCAGATTGAGTTAGTGAAGGTTAATTGATAAAAAGAAGGTATAGGTATATGAGTAGATTTAAATGAGTGAATAACTAGGAAACTTTGGAGGTGAAAGCATTTAAATCAATATATCGAGTTGACTTTCCAGGAAAATAAGTGGTGTTGGCTTTTCCAGAAGGTTTATTTGGCGGGGTGTCGGAATTAGTATTTAGTGAATTAACACTAGATGAGGGAACGGTAGATATACATTTAAGGTAGGAAGATTCCCAGTCAATAAGGAGAGTTGGAGGTATGGTAATTGGGGAAAGAGACCTGTCAATATAATTAGATATAGGTCGTATTTCAAATGAATTATTATATGTGTTAAATATATATATTTAGGAGTCTAGACTCCTTCAATGCCTCCAAGTGGCATACCATGGTAAAGTGCTTACTTAGTATCCAGGCATAATTGTAGGGGATCTAGGAGAAGGTAACTCTGATTCAAAATATTTCTGCTGCCTTGTAGTAAGACCTCTTTAGGTAAAGGCTAATATAGTGAAACTCTGAATTCAAACGCACTGCTATAGAAATTGCGCCCATAGCAGTATTAGCAAATGAAAGATATGACAAGTACAACAAACAATAATAGGGTTAAAGTCCCTAATATAACCTTCCCTATAACCGAAACGATCTATAAGAAGAAGTATCACCTATAGGTTTAGGTTTTATACGGGCCAGTTTCAATATATATGTATGATAAAGTATTTTACCAAAAATAACGGGTTTTTATAAGTTAGTGAGTTTCGTATGTATAGATTGAAGAATCGGAGATTTGATTTAATAGAACTAAATCTGCTGAAAACATGTCACGAAATGATTTATTATATAACTGGATACTAACAATGATGTTTTTAAATGTGACTATAGAAATAGAAATTATAGGCAGTAACATATGAGTAAGAATTGATGACATAAATATTGAAGTCACTCATAAAACATATGTTGTTGTTAATATTATAAAATATTATAATATAGATTAATGAATAATTGTACACTATAGGATGGATTATTATTTATATTTTATTACAGTTTATATTATACTATGATTGTTTTTAACTTTATTTGTATTTAATTTTTTTTAAAGAAACTTCAATTCGCATTATTAATGTACTCATAAATATATGATTATGTAATTATATAATTAAGAGTACACGTGTTATCAAAACAAATAGCATTACTATAACCACGTTTTATATTACTATTTTCTCTTTAATTAGTTAACTACAATAATTATTAATAATTAATATAAATAATAATTATTATTTTATACACATATATATTTAAATTTGTATTCATTTAACCAAGTGTATGTGAGATTAATTAATTGAAATATCTCAGAAATGTAATCAATGTAAGTTATGTTTTGTATCTAATAACATGTATATATATATCATTATTTCAATATCTCAGACACATTTCTTCGTTACCTCGAATGATGATATATCGAATGTTAACTGTATATATATATATATATATATATATATATATATATATATATATATATATATATATATATATATATATATTGTTATCGTTATTGTTATTCTTATTTGATGGAGTGCTTTCATCCCATTCAGGAACTTAGACGAAGTTTTCACTTATAACTATATATATGGCTCTAATGTCCCTTCGAAGCCGCTATCATATTAAGACATCCATAGTTTTTTTTGAGAGCCTATCATTTATTTATACATCATTTTATAAGATCACTTTTAAATAATATCTTAAGACCCATTTATTTTATAAAATTAATTAATGGTCCAGACGAGGCTCGAACTCGTTTCCTACTGTTTGGGTGTCTGACGCCTTTGCCAACTGAACCACACAGGAAGTTTTAAATATATATATATATATATATATATATATATAATTTTGTTTTATTAGTCAATATACAAATTTAATTTGTTAAAGTAGTTATTTAATAGTAGATATTAAACTTAATATATTGAAAATATGATAATATTGAATTTTTCATTTATTATAACATTTATTTATTTAAAATTATTATGATTACTTTATACTTAATATTTATTTCACATTTATTTTTAGTTGTATCTTTAATTTATTTCTTATAAGTTTTATAATTAATATTTAATTGTTAATTATATATTGATTTCGGTTCCTAGTATAAGTATACACGGCTGCCACTCCACATATAATATAGTAATATCAACTACAAGAGTTTAAGTATCTTGCCTATAGTATATATACATATTTCTAAAGCATAGTATAAATCACCTATCCATATCAAATATACTTCTCCTCTTCATCATTAGAAAAATATCAGTTCACTACTATTTTAATTGTCTAATGAATGTTCATTTTTATTTTATCTCAAAAATTATTTGTGTTTACAAATTATTTGTTGGGAATTTGTATTTACAAAATTGATAATGTTTGGTAGATTCCACCGTTTGAACAATATTATAAATCTTTATAAAATTGTCAGAGTTTATAAATAATATATAGATACATTTGAAAATATAACATAATATAGTTTAATCAAAGAGACGTTTTTTTATTATAAGTATATTACAGCAATATATTTAAGGAACATATAATTATTAAATACAATATCGATGTTACCGCCTCTTCTATAGCTTAGTCTATTATATAGTAATAGTTTATATTTCCCAGTAGTTAGTAGAATCGATGATGTCAGGCTAATATCAGTAAGCCATGTCTCAGTTATTGCACTCATGTCTAAGTAGTTGTAAATAAAATGTGTGTATAGTTTGTAATTAAGTCTGTACATTTAGTGTTGAATAGAGTTGTAGATAGTGTTTTTGTAATCATTTTGGTGTAATATTTACAGGATGTACATTTTAAAGTTTTCAAGCTTATATAAATCATCAAATGGTGTTAAAAATAATAAATGATAAATCAAATTTTTAAGAATTAGACAATATGGTTTAGTTTTCCATTACATACTAAAAGCAGTGTTATTGTATTTAATAATAGATAAAAGTTGAGAGGCTATACTTCTCATATTAAAAATACATTTAACAATAGTAAGAGAATATTTTGACAAGCATGACACTGTAGTCATAATGGTTTCATGATGAAAATGTGGTGAATATGTAAACTTTTACATTTATAGGATTGTAGAGCTCATGAAATGAGTAATATTATTAATATAATATGACGAAAGTACTATATAGGAATAATTAGATCACATAAAACGTTAAAGTATTCTGTTCAAGATGTAGTTAAAATTATGTAATATATGTTAAGTTTCTATTAATAGGAATGATGTGTTTAATTATAATAGAAGGTTGAGAAGAACAATATAGGGTGTATATTTAGTAGGATAGTGTAGATTATAAATGTACTAAATAATATCAGAAAAGATTTAGAAGTTGACTCATTTAGGGTAGAGATGAGATAGCAGACGAAATTGAAATAAAATTACTAGAGTTATTAGTACGAGAAGCAAATGATGAGAAATGATAATTTAAACTATTAACATAATCTTGTTATTTAACGAGTTTATCAATAATACACTTAACAATACTTTAGTATTCACTCTATAATAAATATTATGTAACTACATTTATTATACTACAATATAAATATTTAAGATGTTAATATATTAAACAGGAATACTGGAGATAGTTATGGCATGTATGACAATGTATAGAATAAGATACATCATTAATATATTCTGATTAATATATATATATATATATATATATATAAATCATAGTACTATAGTACATATATGTATATATGTCAAACACGCGATATAAAATATAAATTATGATAAATGAGATAATTTGTATTATAAAATGGTAATTTATATATATATATATATATAGATTATTTTAGCTAAACAATAATGCAAAGTATTTTGCGATGCAAAGATATGCCACTCTAATTAATTTGTGAAATTATTAACAAAGTGTACCTTTTTACTGCAAATTATAGACAAATTATATGCAAATATATATTTTTTATTATTATAAAATATTAATTTTATTAACTATATTTATTAATTGAGTAATTTAATATATATACGCCCATTCCCTAACAATATATTTCAGTGAAATAAGTACCTCAGAATAGTTTACCAGATAAATGCAAATCTGTATCCATTATATAGAGTAATCAATATAATCAATTTTCTATATAATCAATCATCATTTAATCCAGATTATTCCTATATGGTTTTCAATATAATTATATAATATAATATATAATATAATATATATATATATATATATATATATATATATATATATATATATATAAGATAGTCATATATATATTAAAACATATTTATATATATAATGATAAATTATGATAAATTATTACTTTAATTATTTGGTAAACACAAAATTGTCAACCAATTATTTGTGTCACCTATTGGAAATTATTATGCAAATAATGTAAATATATATATATAGTAAATTAATTTTTGAATAAAGTTAAAAATTTAAAGGATTTTGCGATGCAAAGATATGCCACTCTAATTAATTTGTGAAATTATTAAAAAATTGCACCTTTTTACTAAAATTATAGGCAAATTATATGTAAATATATATTTTTATTATTATAAAATATTAATTTTATTAACTATATTTATTAATTGAGTAATTTAATATATATATACGATTATTCCCTAACAATATATTTCAGTGAAATGAGTACCTCAGAATAGTTTACAAAATAAATACAAATCTGTATCCAATATATAGAGACTCTATATAATCAATCATCATTTAATCCAGATTATTCCTATATGGTTTTCAATATAATTATATAATATATATATATATATATATATATATATATCAAATAGTCATATATATTAACACACATATATATAATGATAAATTATGATAAATTATTACTTTAATTATTTGGTAAACACAACATTATCAACCAATTATTTGTGTCTACCTATTGGAAATTATTATGCAAATAATGTAAATATATATATATAGTAAATTAATTTTTGAATAAAGTTAAAAATTTAAAGGATTTTGCGATGCAAAGATATGCCACTCTAATTAATTTGTGAAATTATTAAAAAATTGCACCTTTTTACTAAAATTATAGGCAAATTATATGTAAATATATATTTTTATTATTATAAAATATTAATTTTATTAACTATATTTATTAATTGAGTAATTTAATATATATATACGATTATTCCCTAACAATATATTTCAGTGAAATGAGTACCTCAGAATAGTTTACAAAATAAATACAAATCTGTATCCAATATATAGAGACTCTATATAATCAATCATCATTTAATCCAGATTATTCCTATATGGTTTTCAATATAATTATATAATATATATATATATATATATATATATATATATATATCAAATAGTCATATATATTAACACACATATATATAATGATAAATTATGATAAATTATTACTTTAATTATTTGGTAAACACAACATTATCAACCAATTATTTGTGTCTACCTATTGGAAATTATTATGCAAATAATGTAAATATATATATATAGTAAATTAATTTTTGAATAAAGTTAAAAATTCAAATATTTAAATAGATATACCTATTTAACTCTTAAATATATTTCCAATATCTTGCTAAATAATTAATTTTAGTATTTTTATTAATAAGGATGTACTTTATTCTTCTAAGTAGACATCCTAATGTCACCTAATTAACATAACAAGTTAAGACCGTATAGACATTTATTTATATTACTATAGTAATCTTATTTCTATCAAAAAATTTAAATAGAAATTAATGAATTTGTTGGTTGATTGTATTTAATTATACACAACATAATTCAGTAATATATAAAATATACAAATATATTAATCTATTTAGTAAGCAGTTACAGTAACTTAATATAGGGGAAAGTCCCCGATTACCGACCCCCTCATAATACCGACTCCCTCTCGTATCTCAGTAACTATAAAGTTATCAAAAAATAATATATACACGAACTGTTTGTAATTTAATGATAAATATGAATAAGTATTTTGTTTAAAAAAATATTTAATCCTACAATTGTTATTTGATAAAATGTAATATTCTGTTTTTACTTTTTAAATATTTGAATAATAACTTTTTTTAAATCATTGTAAATACTTTATTATTTAAAAGAAAACTTAATACTGAGCATAATATTGTAGATCAATAAAATATTTATAACTATTATAAAAATAATTTATTTGAATAACTATTAACCAATATATCTTAATTATAGCAGCCCATATGATTTTACTATTACCGAACCCCTAAATTACCCTAATATCGAACTAATGTGATTTATAATATCCTATCAAAATAGATCCGTATTTTACTTTAAAATGTATCATAAATTGTTTGTGTATTATTGATATCGATTTAGGATTCATGATTCCAGTTGATTATATACATACTGATTAAGGGGATCCCGTACATTTAAAGTGATGATAATTTATTTTTTTTTATATTTTTTTTATTACTTATTAATACTTATTGTAGTGTTTTTTAGTATCTATAAAAAAATTAAACATGAATTCAGTCTAGAAAAATTCATAAAAATGAGTTATATGACTATAAGATAATGCTATATTATATACTATTCAATATTACATTTTTATGCTGTCAAACTTTAAACGCTGTTTTCTCGGAATTATTATTTCACGCTAGGTATGTGCATTCAAAAATATAGAACATAAAAACTATTATAATTATAATATTTTTTTTTGTTGCTTTATATAGAATTTAATTATGTGAATAGTAAAATAGAGTGATAATCAATAAAATGTATAGAATTCATCGTATAAAATGATAATTTCTATAGAAATACCATCATTTTAGTATCGCTAATTTTTAATTTAGATATATATAATATAATGGTGTGTAATGGTGGTAGGAGTTAATGGTGTGTAACCAACACATAATGTCTAATGCTGCACTCTGTATCTAATAGAGTGGTAGACATTATGTGCCACAAAACATTAACCTAATCTCTTGCATCGGCTCCTCGTGCCACCCCTGGTAATCGCTTCAGCAAGCGGGCTAAGATGCAAGAGAGATCTAGGAGAGGAGATAGGTGCCATCTAGATTATAAAACCTAGTGAAAAAATCAATGACGTCTAATAACAACAATACCATGCCGGATCGGCTGAGGCCCAGATTAACAACGACCGCGTTGTCTATCAATAATATCCAGGATGTAAACGATAAATCGACTACTGGATACTCAATAAAACTACCAAAAAATATTACTTCCATTGGAACGTGGAATGTAAGAACACTAAATATAACTGGAAAAATTGAAGAGCTAACTAATGAACTAAGTAGATACAAATGGGATATTGTTGGTCTTTCAGAAACTAGATTAAGTGGTTGTAGGAGAACTAACGAAGAATGAAGGCCACAAAATATATTATAGTGGACGAGAAAAACATCAAGAAGGTGTCGGATTTATAGTACGAAAGGAACTAATAAACGCAGTACTAAACTATACTACCATATCCAGCCGAGTAATTTCAATACGCTTGAAAGCAAGTCCAATTAACATCACGATAATACAAATATACGCTCCTACATCTACATATAATGATGAAGAAATCGAGCAATTCTATGAAACTGTTGATAATACTATAAAAGAATCACATACAAAATATATATTAATTGTGCAAGGTGATTTCAATGCAAAAATTGGAAGTGATGCAAATGAGGAATGGGCTGAATGCGCTGGGCGATTTGGAATAGGAGTAAGAAATGATAGAGACCAGAAAGTACTAGAATTTGCTGGAAAACACAGACTGATAGCGGCGAATACATTATTTTCACATAAAAAGTCAAGGTGTACCATATGGCACTCTCCTAATGGTGACGTTCACAACCAAATAGATTATATCTTAACGCCACAACGTTTCAAGTCTAGCATCATTCGCACCAGCACAAGAACATATCCAGGTGCAGACAACAAGAGTGATCATGACCTTGTACTATGTAACATGAAACTCAAACTGAAGGTGGATAGAAAACCAAAGACCACACGAATACGATTCGATGTCAACAAGCTCACAAATGGAAAGACTGCAGATAATTACAAAGACGAATTGGAAAAAAAATGTAGAGTTAGATATTCATAAATATGACCTTACCACATCTTATAATAAAATTGAAGATATAATCATTGACTCAGCTACAATAACTATAGGAAAATATAGAATAAAAAAACAACCATGGATCACAAACGACATACTTGATCTGTACGATGAAAGACGATATCTTAAAGCAGCGAAAAATAAGAACAATATAGAACTTATTAGCAAATATAGAAAAGTCAATAATAAAATACGCAAAGACATGAAGACAGCAAAAGATCAGTGGATACAGATGCAATGTAAATCAATAAATGAAGACATGAAATATGGACGACATAACAAAAGAGCATATGAAACTCTCAAAAGTCTCACAAAAACTCCAGCAAGAAGCACTTCGATAATAGAAGATAAGAACGGACAGCAGCTAGCTGATGAACACTCTATTTTAAAGCGATGGATAGAATACTGTCAGGAACTTTATAACTATCCTATCAAACCTGACCATAGCATCATAATCAGTCAGAACACAGATAATGTAGATGAACTACACATTTTTAAAATCAGAAGTAGAAGATGCTATACAAAAACTTAAAGTAAGGTAAATCTCCTGGCATTGATAACATACCTGGTGAGTTACTAAAATACGGAGGAGACGCAATCGTTAATGTTTTCACAGAATTATGTCAATTATCATGGTCTAACAAATAATGGCCAAAACAATGGACAGAGTCCCTAATAGTACCAATTCCAAAAAAAGGCAATCTCAGAAAGTGTGAGTATTATAGAACTCTGAGCCTAATATGCCACTCAAGCAAAATTCTATTGAGAATTATATTGAATAGATTAACCTCGCAAGCTGAAGAAGTACTCTCGGAAGAACAAGCTGGTTTTAGGAAAGGAAAATGTACCACTGAGCAGATATTCGATTGTAGAAATATAATAGAAAAATACTTAGAAAGCCAAAAGGACTTCAAACACTCACAAACAAGCTATCAAGTAGTGCTAGTTGGTATGGAATGCAAATTAGTGCAGAAAAGAGCAAGATAGTGATCAACAGTAACAAAATAAATCTTCATTCCAACATCAAATTATATGGAGAAAAGCTAGAAGAAGTAGAACAGTTTAAATATCTCGGTACTACAATTACAAAAAATGGCTCAAGCGACACTGAGATTAAAATAAGATTAGCTCAAGCTACATCGGCTATGGTAAGGCTAACTATAATCTGTAATAGCAAAGATATCCGTTTCAAGCTTAAATATAATCTCTATCGCTCTCTAGTACTGTCTATTCTAACGTATAGGTGTATCTTGGACTATAAGTGCCATTTCCACACAAAAACTACAAGGTTTCGAAAACAAATCACATAGAAAACTTCTTGGAATTACATACAGAGAAATGAAGACAAACGAGTACAGCAAAGGTGTGATGATTAGTTTAATTGGTACATGTGAACCAATAGTACAGTCCATCCGCCGAAGAAAATTAAAATGGTAAGGTCATACAATTAGACATGACAACCTTAGCAAAACAATCCTCCAAGGTATGGTTGAAGGTAATCGTAAATGTGGCAGACCTAAAAGGAAATGGATTGATGACATCAAAGAATGGAGTAAGCTGAATCAGTCCGACTTAATAAAAAGTAAAGCCACACGACCGCAACGAAGAGAATGGCGACGGCATTGTTTGACAGCCAGCTCATTGATTTCCCCTACGATTCGCGAGTCAAGGGAATAAAGTAAAGTAAGTATAATATAATAAATAATAATATTAAAAATAACTTTATATTTTCCTATGCATGTATATGTTATGAATATATTACAAAAAAAAGTTGGTCAATTGAATGAATAGAATATCAGTTATATTTTTTTTAGTGGACCTATGTTTTTCCTATTTATGCACGAAATTGGCAAATTGCGTGTTATGTATGGGATCCCCTTAAGGGTTAAATAAATAAATATTAAATAATAATACACACTATTTTAATATAATTACTATAAAGTTCAAATTTAAATTTAATATTACTATTAAAACATAAATTAAATACAAAATAAATTGCGAGAATGTTATAATTAATTATATTTATGTACATAATATGTACATACGTATATCTACTATTTTTATTAGATATTATAATACTAAAATTATTTATATCACGATTATGTTAGGGGGTCGGTATTAGGTACATGTATCCGATTATCCACACCCCTGTTTATTCTTGTAAATATAATTATATCAACAATTTAAAATAGCCACATTATTTATTGCCATAATATTACCCTAATTACAAAATTTAAAATAAATATATTTAATATTGAATAAGTTATTACAAATAATTATTTAGGGGTCGGTAATCGAAGACTTTCCCCTACACAGTTGTATATTATATATATATATATATATATATATATATATATATATATATTTATATAACCTTTAAACGTGTTGAATAACTACTCAATTTCTGATTAGTTCTTGCAAGATGCGATTCTGGGTTAACACTAATAATTTTGACATATTTAAATAATTTTTAATAATAAAATAATAGAGTAATATTTTATATATATAATACAATTGAAATAAATATGTATAGTTTTCATGATTATTAATTACTTATAATTATAATACAATTAAGTAAATATTCATAGCAACCAAATTAAAGTCGATTTATTTACGTTAGCTAATACATATCCTTTAATTATATTATTTGTAGTAATAATATAGCTATAAAACAAAGTACGTAATTATTTATTTGGTTTATAGTAAGCATATATAATAATAATATTAATTAAACATTAATATATTATTAGTTTGAAATATATCGTAGCGATTTTAAAATTATATTCATTTATTATATAGATATAATTATATTTAGTATTTGATTTATAAAATATAAATAAAATAGACAGTCTATCATAGATATAAAATATACATACAAATTAATTACATCTTAAATATTATATCATAGTATTTTGTATTCAATAGATTTTTATATATTTATTTGTATCTTATATTTTTTTTTAATTTTCCATTATTTAGATATTCAATGATTATGAATGCGGATAATTCTCGAAAACATATATTTCAATATAATTGATATACATACACTTTAGATAATCTCGATATTGATATTACTTCTAGCGATAGTATTATTTATAATCATAAAAAAACAATGTAATACATAGTTAACAAAATCCGATTCCCCTTTGTATTTGTTATCGCTACCTGAGTGTCTTAATGAGAATCTGTTTTAAATCGATGCCCTAAATTCAAATTTAGGAATCGGTTTATTTGAAAATGTAGATAATATTTACATAGAGCAACATATTTTAAATTTTAAAGAATTGATAGTATATAGCGCATGTACAATTATATTTAAGATTAGGAATTATCAAATGTCACCAATAATTATAAATTTATTTAAATGTATACAATCAACATATATGCGAGATAATATTAAATTCTAAATATATTGTTATCATCAAATAGGTCCATTATAGGTTATATTAAATTGCTTTGCGTTGGTATTAACTAAAGGTATACCTTTCGAAAGTAACCGAATATGGACAGTGCCCGAATACGGACACTATCGGTATATCAGAAACCATAAATCCTACAAAAATGATTAATAAATAAAATATTCATAATTATATAAATAGTCTAAAAAAGTATTTTTATTTTGTATTCAAAATATAGTCAAGATATATCCAATAAACTTATTTTGTTATTACGTTTTTAAATTTATGAAAAAAAATATCAACTTAAAACCTTCTTAATAATATACAAATGTATCGATATTTAATATAACACTATATTATTAAAAAATAAAGCATTCTAAAGTTATATATATAATTTCTATATTTGTTTTCAAATATTCATTAAGTTATAAGCATATAAGTTACTAATACGAACAACCTATAACCAATCAGCTTGCAGCGTGTGAACTATTCTGATTTTCATAAAAATCGCGTGCTATATAATATTAATACCACCACAAAAGCTAAATCAAATTGTTGTATTATTGAGATACTTAAATTGTATTATTATTTTAAATTAAAAATGAATTAAAAAAATAATAAAAATAAATAAATTATTAACTAATTAAATTAGAATAAATTTTTCATAGAATTAATTATAAATAATATAATTGCAATTTGTCTGATTGTTTAATCAATAATATATAGTTTATCTTGTGGTATATATGATGTATGTATATTATATCACAGGGTGTCCGTATTCGTACATGGATACCGAATATGGTCAGCCCCGTTATCCATGTAAGTAAAAGATTAAATAAAATTTTAAAATCACAATATTATCTATAATCATATAATATTAATATATTGTGATTTTTGAATAAAAATAATATGTCATAAAATGTTAATACTATTTATTGTTAAAGTGTCCGTATTGGTTACTTTCCCTTATTCACTTGTATTCTATAATTAATATTATAAAATTATTTTAAATAAATATTTATTTATAAAATTGAAAAATATGAAATAAAACAAGCATTATTTTATACTATAATAAATAAATCCCTTAACAAATATCTATATATCAATCTATTTATCTTATATTCGGCAAAATATGTTGACTTATTAATTAAAATTACGACTATTATATTATTATATATATAACCTTTTTAAATGTTCTTGAAATGAAAGTATGACCCTATTAATATGTGAGTAATTAACATGAGAGTATATTATTATTTATTTATATATATATACAGGTAATGTATATGATGTAAATATTTATTCATAATAAGTTTTTGTTTCTTAATTAATATATATATATATATATATATATATATTATAATATATATTAGTATAAAACGGTTGTACAGACACTGTATCGACACATCGGTTCTAACCACACCAGTTACTTTGGAAGGTAAATGAATTTCTAACTATTTATGTATATTATAATATATTCTATTAATATTATATTGCCTTTGTATTAAAGATGATTATAAGAATTTATTTAATTTCATTACCGGACTGCTATGTATATATCAAGGAACATCATCCGTTGAATTAGATTTTTCATTATTAAAGTCGATAAATACTGAAGGAAATACCTATCTTTCAAACATTTTAGTTGAAGGATGTATAAACTCAAAACAATTTAATTATGTAATACAAATATAATACATTTCTTATTTTGTTGTACTATATTATTGATTTAAAGACTATATATATAGTATTTAATCAATATATTGATACCAATATATTTGTTGACACTAAAATGTTTGCAAATTCATGCTATATAATATATAGAGAGAGAGCTATATTGGTCAATAGAGAAAGGCCGAATTTAAGCTGAATTTAAGCCGAATATAAGGATTTTGAAAGGCCGAAAATGATCTAAAATAAGCCTTTTTCCTTAGATTAGGTAATGGCCGAATTTAACTCACCCTGGTCATGACTCATATAAATTACATTTTGTTATTATTTAAACTAATAATATAAACTAATATATATATATATATATATATATATATATATATAATTAATCAATATATATAATTAATAAATATTATAGTTTATATTATTAGTTTAAATAATAACAATGTGTAATTTATCTTTGGGTCATGGTATATTTTTTTTAATTAAAAATTACCAAAAAAGTGTCATAGTGAAACAATGTTGGGAACCACTGCTCCAACCGTAAGTAGTATACGCTATTCTCTATAAGTAATATCTTAACATTACTGCGCATATGTAATTGCAATTAGTAATATTTAACCATAAACAATATTAGCAATGTGAATAAGTAAATTCGTAATTATTTAAGATTAAGGGAAGTATAATAATATTTTATATACTTTGATTTTATACTAATAACAAAATACATGATATGCACCTATTAAACTTTCGCATCTTTGAGAAACATACAAGCGCAGTTTTATTTACGTCAATATCACAAGTATTAGAGGTTAGGGTATATTAAGAATATTAAAGAATATAAAATTAGTGGAATAATAACGGATGTTGAAAAAAAAATATGACAGGACATATTAATATGTTTTAATAATATTTATTATTAAATTGTTTATATATTACTATTATTGTAGGGTAATCAACTAGAATACAAAGAGCTTCCTTGACAGGATTAGTAAGGGTCTGGTATGGAGATCATCAACTAGACTTGGCATTACAGATGTTTTAAACAAATTCGATGTCAATGAAATTGTTGCCTACTTTAATAAAAATTAATCGGACTTTTAAGGAGGCAATTCAATTTAATAACTAAAATAAGATCTAAATGCCCCAAGTTAATACAATTATAATTTTTGAATATGTAGGTTATAGAATAAATGATATATATATATAAATATATATATATATATATATATATATATATATATATATATATATAGCTGATACTCTATGGTGGGTTTATTTATATTTAAATAAAATATCTACAAGAGCAACAATAGTATATAAAGAATTACAAAAGAAATCCTTACTATAGTATAATAAGAACAATTGTCACATTTAAAAAATCTCAAGGAAAGTTTAATTTGATCGGTTTGTAAATAGTAATGTAATAAATGTAATATATAATGTAATCAAAATATTTTTTAGACTAAATCTACTAATCAAAAAATTGATGATGATGATATGGACTCCATTCTAAATAATGAAAATTCAGTTAGATTTAATTTGTATGATATTACAGATTTACGTTATGTAAGTAAATAAATAAAAATTAAAAATATTCAACTAATAGAATACAACTATTATGGGATCGATGAAATTTAGTACGAGGATATATTTAAATAGTGCAACGAATATAGAACAAATTTTGTTTATAAGGAACACTGGACAATATATATTGAATTTTATAATGAAAATTAGTAATATTTCTCCAGAAATAGATATCTCTTTAACATATGTTAATAATTAAAGTACAGTGACCGGCGAAGTTAATATTATTCTCAATGAATTATTCAACTTATCAGGAGAAGAATTTTGAAATATAATTAGTAAGCACAAGTTAAGACTAAATCATACAATGAGTTAAGTAAAAGTAAATCTAATTGAGGTAGAATTTGATGAGATAAAAGATAGAATTGATATATATTTAAGTTTTTATGAAACTATTATTGAAAAGTTACTTTGGAAGGTAAATGCATTTCTAATTATTTATGTATAATATAATATATTCTATTAATATTATATTGCCTTTGTATTAAAGATGATTATAAGAATGTATTTAATTTCATTACCGGACTGCTATGTATATATCAAGGAACATCATCACTGTTGAATTAGATTTTTCATTATTAAAGTCGATAAAAACTTAAGGAAATACCTATCTTTCAAACATTTTACTTGAAGGATGTAAAAACTCAAACAAATTTAATTATTGAATACAAATATAATATATTTCTTATTTTGTTGTACTATATTATTGATTTAAAGACTATATATATAGTATTTAATCAATATATTGATACCAATATATTTGTTGACACTAAAATGTTTGCAAAGTCATGCTATATAATATATAGAGAGAGAGCTATATTGATCAATAGAGAAAGGCCGAATTTAAGCTGAATTTAAGCCGAATATAATGATTTTGAAAGGCCGAAAATGATCTAAAATAAGCCTTTTTCCTTAGATTAGGTAATGGCCGAATTTAACTCACCCTGGTCATGACTCATATAAATTACATTTTGTTATTATTTAAACTAATAATATAAACTATAATATATATATATATATATATATAATTAATCAATATATATAATTAATAAATATTATAGTTTATATTATTAGTTTAAATAATAACAATGTGTAATTTATCTTTGGGTCATGGTATATTTTTTTTAATTAAAAATTACCAAAAAAGTATCATAGTGAAACAATGTTGGGAACCACTGCTCTAACCGTAAGTAGTATACGCTATTCTCTATAAGTAATATCTTAACATTACTGCGCATATGTAATTGCAATTAGTAATATTTAACCATATACAATCAATACAATTAATATACTTGGATATTATATAATGTATATTTGTAATTAGGTAATTATTTCCTATTAATAATTATAGAAAGATATTATTTTCTATTTATAATATCCTACAACAATGGGAAGATCTCTATATGTTGCAAGCGTTATATCGGTTGACATCAATACAATAAATTAATACTTATAAACCGAGAAAAGAAATAGACATGTATTTTTGGGCGGGATTAATTGGGAATAATGAGGGGTAGAAAAATATTGAGTGTATGTTATTATGAATAAGGAAATGTTAATAAATCTAAAGGACCTACGAAAATAACTCCATAGAAAACTATCATTTAATATGATATAATGCTGCAAGAATTTTAAAAGTATTGATAAATCTGAATTATTATCTCAGCAGTTATCCAATATTAAATCACATATTAAAAATATTCATTTATCAATGTTAATAACTACTAAACAAACTCAATATAAAAAAATATATATATATATTCCATTTCCTTTTATTTTTTTTAAATTTATGAAATACATAATTCTATATAATGTATAATAGTTAATAGTTAATACGCATACATATTGATAATATCTAAATCAAGAGTAGCATATATTTTATCTTAAAAAATATCATTATTTCATATAGATAGATAGATAGATATAGTTTATTTTTTAAAACAAACAAAATGACATAAAATAATAATAATAATAATAAACAAATAACGAATATAAACGAATATATATAATGATTTATAAATGCCATGTTACATATGGTTAAGATATAAAATTAACAAATGATATAATACAAAAATAATAATAAAAAGGGGAATTATTCAGATGCAAGCACTTAATCACCGTATCAACTTTAGGGAAAGGGGTCCTCAATACCTGTGCCTTGGGGGTACAAACTTGACCCAAGAGTTTGTCCACTGACACCCGTAATACCCGATAAATAATGATAAAGAGAATGCAACCGAATAAATTAACCCCATAAAACTAAATATAAAATAATATAATGATTGAATAATATAAAGTAATAAAATAAAATAAAATTAAAATATTAATACAATGAATTATCAAGCCTTGTAATAAATTGATTGACCGAAATTGCTGAACACGTATAATTAGATAGAAAATTCCAAGGAGTTGAAATACGATTTAAATACACGAATACAAATAAGTATACATATATAGTGATTTATAATAATAATAATAATAATAATAATAATAATAATAATAATAATAATAATAATAATAATAATAATAATAATAATAATAATAATAATAATAATAATAATAATAATAATAATAATAATAATAATAATAATAATAATAATAATAATAATAATAATAATAATAATAATAATAATAATAATAATAATAATAATAATAATAATAATAATAATAATAATAATAATAATAATAATAATAATGTTTATTTATTGAATCAAACATATAATAATATCGGATACAAATGGACCACTCGAGAAGTCATAGACTTGTACATGTTATACATAACTGTGAGGATCCCCGGGCAATATAAAACAAATAGTAACATTTTGTATTCAATTCTTGATAAACACAAGAGAAAAACAAGAACTGCCTTGAGTCGAACACGGGACTTCTGGCTTACTAGGTTTTGGTTGTGCCGATAGTTACGATAGTTTCCCAGTGTCATTCTTACTTCCCGGGAGATGAAAAGATGGCACCGTGTAAATATTACACAGGGTAAAATAAATTAAAAAAATAAAAATAATGAATATTTATAATTATATGTAATACGAGATATTTATCACGTAGAGTAACGCATTGTGTTTATACTAACGGATAGCATTGCAGGTAAATAACCAACGCATACATTGTAATGACACCGATTATATACATAATCATTGTCAGAGTAGACTTATCTTTCTGTATTGTTGACATTATTTATTTTGTTAACAAATAAATTTTCATTTTGTAATTTAATACAAGAAATGAAACAAATATTAAAAAATATATATATATATGCAAACCAAATCATTTTTCTTAATCCGGTCTTTGGTTGGAAACTTACTGAAGTCGCAGTCTTCCGATTGTTTGAAATTCTTAAACATTGGAATATATTCCGTATACATTTCCAAAGCATTCCTCAATTTTTGGCAAAGGTAGTGATATCTTTCTATGCCCGGAGCGTTAATACAATTAGTTCTAAAATCTGAAATTCTTAGGTCGAATGTTATAGTATCTTCAATCCTATTCCGACAATATTCGTGGTTATATAATGAGTTTATAATTGTTCGAACATATATATATATATATATGCCATATTAGTATTTAGAGGAAAGTCTCCTATTACCGACCACTAAATGACTATTTGTAATAACTTATAAAATATTCATATAGTTATTAAATATTATATAATTAGAGTAATGTTATGGCAATACATAATTTTGCTCTTTTAAATTGTTGATATAATTTCACTGACAAGAATAAACAGGTGGGTCGATAATTAGTTACATGTGGGTAATAAAACCAACCCTTCCCAATTAACGACCCCCAAAAATATATGTTGTGGATATAACTGTGGTAGTATAGTATTTAATAAAAATAGCATATATTACTAGATTTAATGACTTAAAAAAGGCACGCAACTTATATATCATTTCAATTAAGTTTTAATATTCATATTCAATTTATAATTACAATTTATATTTCTATACTAAACTTTAAATTAACTGATTATGAATAATACTAACAATATTAAATAATCAATGTATATTATTAATGACGGGTTAAAATGATACACAATAAATTAGAAACTATTTCAAATTAAAACACTGATTTAGTTTTATTGGATAATATTATTCCATGATGTCGTTATTATGGTAATTTAGATTGTCAGTAATAGAAAAATCATATGGGTTGCTATAATTAATATTTAGGTATTTATAAACGTATATGTATGATATTCTAACGAATTCAGTTCAAATTTGAAATATTATAATGTTCGATCATTTTTATATATGCAATAAATACAAAATACCCGCGCGAATAATATATATATATATATATATATATATATATATATATATATATATAAATATATATATCAAACCCAATGGATGTTTGACAATAGCTTTTATTCATCGAAATGTTTATATATGGTTCTCCAAGTAACTTATCATATTCTCGAATTGTAATAAACTAAGCTTCGTTATTATCTTATGTTTAACCACTAGTGTAAAATGTTGTCTGGAGTCTGTACAAGTTGTCGTTAATTTAATTACTTAATTATGAAATCGAACCATTTTATTATTATTATATATATATATATATATATATATATAAGTTAAATTCTGAATTACGAAGTGAACAGTCGTTATTCTTAAATTCATTTATCATTTATAAATTTACATTTAAAATTTATACATTTATAAATTCTTTTATATTTTATTTATATTTCATTTGCTGAATATATTCTGAATATAAATATCTAGTATACCAGATATTTATAAAATATATATTTTTAATTTTAATTTCTTTTGTATAGTAGATTTTTCAAAATAGTTTTTATTTCAATTGCTTTTGTCTGGCCATTATATACTCTTTTATTCTCGTCACAAAATAAATTCTGATAGAGGGGAAAGTAACCAAATACGGACAGTGCCCGAATACGGATACTCTCGGTATCTCAGAAACCATAAATCCTACCAAAAAATATTTAATGAATAACATGTTATTCATATTCATAATTCATAATTATAAAAATAGTCTAAAAAAGTATTTTTTATTTTTGAATTATACAAAATATTGCTAATATATCCAATAAACAGATTTTTTTATTACGTTTTTAAATTTATGAAAAAAAATGTCAACTTAAAACCTTCTCAAGATTATACAAATGTATCGATATAAAATATAATACAATATTATCAACAAATAAAGCATTCTAAAAATTGTATTTTTAATTTCTATATTTTTAATCAAATATTCATTAAGTTATATGCATATATCTAGAGGTCATATAAGTTCCTAATACGGACACTCTAAATGTCTTAATACGGACACCCTATAACCAATCAGCGCGAGGCGTATGAACAATTCTGAATTTCATAAAAATTGAGTGCGTTATAATATTAATACCACCAATAAAGCTAATTCTAACAAAATTATTATTTAGATACTTAAATTGTATTATTAATTAAAATATAATAAAAATAAATAAATTATTAACTAATTAATTTACAATATATTTTTTATAAAATTAATTTTAAATAACGTAATTGTAATTTGTCTGATTGATTCATCAATAATATATAGTTTATCTAGAGGTATATATGGTGTCCGTATTATAACACAGGGTGTCCGTATTCGGACATGGGTACCGAACACGGACACCCCCGTTATCTATGGAATTAAAAGATTAAATAAAATTTTAAAATCATAATAATATCTATAATCATATAATAGTAATATGTTGTCATTTTTGAATACAAATAATGAGTCATAAAAATGTAAGACCATTTATTTTTAAAGTGTCCGTATTAGGTTACTTTCCCCTAATTTTATTATAATGTATATTTAGTATTTTGTTTTATTGATTTTTATAGTACATGCATATGTATATTTTATGAAAGTTTAGATTTGTATATAGTTTTAGCTATATAATTTTATATCTACATATATATTTGGGTATTTTTATACATAAATACAGTATATATATATATATATATATATATATATTAAATCCTCCAACTTATTATTTTTGTCGGTGTTATATTCAACGTATATTATTATTAAATTGTTATCGTATTATTATTATCTTATTATTATATAGCACTATTCTATATAAATTTAGTATGTAGTATATAACACTCCAATATATCAATGTAGTCTGTAGTATATAATACTCCTCTATATCACTTATTATTTTTTTCCTTGTTATATTCAATATATATTATAGTATGAATGAATGAATGAATGTTTATTTATACACAAAAATAAAGTTAGACGTTCTCTATTGTGTAAAAAAAATATATAAAAGAACAAAATACACAACAACAAAATATAAATCAGTTGTAAATAATAAAATTAATTTTTACGAATTAATAACAATAAATTAAATTTAAAAATACTTGACATTAGTTCTTAGTCATACAGGTAGGCATTCTATAGGTCAGGTACCGGTATACTGAAAGAACGTTTGCCATATCTCGATAGCTTGTAGTTCCTCTTTTGTAATAATCGAGTAGACGCGTTTCTTATACTCCTCTTTTAAACTTTGAATTGTAGGATGTCATTCAAATAATTCGGAAGACGATTCTTCAGTAACTTAAAATGTAGCTTTAAATTGCTGAAGGTAGATCTCTGGTACATATTTAACCATTTATAATTAACTAAGTGATAATTGACTGATTTATGGTCATATCATTTTACACGATGTAAAACTATTATCGATGATTTAATTATTCTATCTAAGGGTTTAGTAGAAGTAGCAGGAATGCCATAATATAGAGAACAACAATAATTTATACGTGACATAACTAATGATTCTATTAACATTTTAGAAATTCTAAAAGGTAAGAATTTCCTCATTGATCGTATTTTATATAATTGATAATTAGTTGATGTACACACATTAGCTATCTGATCTGAGAAATTTAGGTCATCATCGAAAATAAAACCAAGGTTTTTAACATTAATGAAAGGAACACTTGTTATAGAATGAATGATAACAGAAGGAAAACTGATGATGTTCTAGATATAGGGGAGGGAAGGGAGTAGTGAACGATAATTAATATGCCTCAGAATATTTCTAATATATCGATAAATACTGAATTGTAGGCTCTTATTTTTTTTGAATTAACTAGAAATCATATAGTTCTAGAATACTGTGATTTCACTTTTATATATAATATGTTTACCTAATAATATAAACGTTAAATTAAGTATTAAAAAAGAACTAAAATAAGGCAAGGCCGTAGTAGTGGCCGCGTAGTAGTACCAGAATATGCGATATGTGTCTCGTAATGTATTCGATTTATAGTTAGTTAATTATGTAATATTAAATAATTATATTTATGATGCATACACACCTTATTTTATTCAATGATTTAATTATATATGCACATACTCTTACACATAAATAAGCATACATATATATAATCATGTTTTTCTAAAAATTTAACAAACAAATGATTATGTAATAAATTAGAGTAATTAATTAATTATTTAAAAAAAATGTTACTATATATTATAGATATTTTGATTATCTAAATATTGTATATAGAACTTGTTATCCTATCAAGCACCATTTTAATTAAAACGGCCACTACTATTTGATATTTTACAGTATATATATAGCAGACTAACGTATTTTGAATTTTTGATTAGTTGTTTTAATTGTCTATTATATATTTTAAAGTAGTTATTTTTTAGTTTTGTATTATGTAATAATTATAATATAAATGTAAGTAGGGGGAGGTTTCCGATTACCGACCCTCTCCTAATACCGACCCCCTCTCGTATCTCATTAACTATAATATATATCAACAAGTTATATATATATATGATCTGTTAGTAATTTAATGATAAATATGAATGAGTATTTTGTTTAAAAAAATATTTAATCCTGCAATTTTTATTTGATAAAATGTAATAGTCTGTTTTTGATTTTTAAATATTTGAATAATAACTTTTTTTAAATCATTATAAATACTTTATTAATTAAAAGAACACTTAATACTGCACATTATATTGTAGATTAATAAAATGTTTATAACTATTATAAAATTAATTTAATTTGAATAAATATTAACCAATATATCTTAATTATAGTAATCCATATTAACTTACTATAACCGACCCCCTAAATTACCATAATACCGACCCTATGTGATTTATAATATCCAATCAAAATAGATTAGTATTTTACTTTAAAATATGTCGTAGGTTGTGTGTGTATCATTTATATAGATTTATGATTTATGATTCCAGTTGATTATATACTGATACTGATTAATAAATAAATATTAAATAATAATATACACTATTTTAATATAATTACAATAAAGTTTAAATTTAAATTTAATATTACTATTAAAACATAAATTCAATAAATAATAAATTGCGTACATATTATAATTAATTATATTTATGTATATCTACTATTTGTATCGAATATTATAATACTACAATTATTTATACCACGATTATTTTAGGGGGTCGGTAATAGGGGAATGGGGTCGGTATTAGGCACATGTATCTGATTAGCGACCCCCCTGATTATTCTTGTAAATATAATAATATCAACAATTTAAAATAGCTACATTATTCATTGCCATAATATTACCCTAATTACAAAATTTCAAATAAATATATTTAATATTGAATAGGTTATTACAAATAATCATTTAGGGGTCGGTAATCAGAGACTTTCCCCTATAGTATAAATGTTGTTTTCATTGATTTTTATATTTTTATTTAGTGTTATTTATTATATTTATAGAATTTATTGTATTCCATATATGGATATATTCATATATTCTATAGAATAGAATTGGATAAATAAACAGTCGAATAGCAATATTATAATCAAAATATATTTCATTTAATAATATTGTTTTCTTTTTGATTATACCTTGATATGTAGGGGTATGTATAACTACAATGCACTATTTTACGTAGTAATTTTGTATTTATTATTTAATAGAATTAGTTAAATTTGTGTTTGTTTTATATTTAATAAAAGTATAATAAATACTACAAATCCATCTATTATTTTGAGTTGTAACTTATCTTAACATTTACTTCGACCACTCATTATTACACACACACACAAACATATATATATATATAAAATAATAATAATAATGTATAACTATATGTTTATATACTTCGAAAAATAGCATAAATAACATATATATTTGATAACACTTTTAAATTACAAATATATATATATATATGAAAATTATAATATATTACAATTATTAATTGCCTGCGCATTATTTACACACATGCATTTTTACATGGTGACCTTCTAAAATGTACTTAGATACATGTGATAAATCATGATTTACTAAAAGCATAATATATTTATAAATTCATATAATACTAACTTAATTTTTTAATTTTACCAACAATATAATTATTAAATAAGTATCCTTATTTAATAATTAAATTGTAATATCCATATATAATCTATTTTGAAAATACTTAATGTCCTAGTACATGTAAACATTGCTACTTACATCTAATCTCTCCGCAGGTGACGCCATAGGTTACTCCCCGGCAGAGACATACCTCTATATTATGCCGAACAATACACGTACCTCCGTTTCGACAGAACTTATTGCATACTAAAATTGAGATAATGAAATATTGTATATATAAATAATATTATTTGTTATATATATATATATATATATATATATATATATATATTTATATATATATATTATTTAGTCTAAAGTAGTAAATGTACTCTATCAACGGAGTAGTTATATATTACTGACCAAGTTTAATTTCACAGAATTCACCTGTATAAACTCCGATTTGACACGAACAGAACTGTTTATGATTCACGAGTTGATGACAAGTGGCACCATTGTTACACGTATCGTTACCATAACATGTGTTTGTGTAGTCACATAGGCGGCCATAGAATCCTATAGGATTATTATCATTAATGCTATTATTATTATAGATATTTTATATGTATAACTTATTTTAGTCAATCACCTATAGAAAGTTTTAATAATTTAATATTTCTATAGGCTGATTAATTAATTATATATGTTATAATGATACTACTGTTGATTGTTATATAAATATCATATAATAGTATCATAACATCCTCATATTGTTCATAATTATAAAATGTGTGTAGTTTATGATTATGTATTCATTATGTAATATATATTATATAATATAAATTATATAATTTTCTTTCAAAATAATAATATGATTATTAAATATACTTTTTATTAATCTACTATGTATACAATATATAGTATATACACTGTATATTATACAGTGTATATACAGTGTATATATAGTGTATATATATATATACAGTGTATACAGTGTATACAGTGAATACAGTGAATACAGTGTATAAAGCTGTATACACTATAGTATATACAGTTTATAGTATAATAAATTATACAAACAAATAGGTATATAGAGTTAATATGTAAAGTTATTTATAAAAACAATAATTATAATTATATTATCATACAATTTTAGCACCATACACATGATTATATAAAATAAAATTTTTAAATGTAGATAAATTGAATTCAAGTTTTATTATGGGTTTAATGTAACGTATATATATATATATATATATATATATATATATAATACTAATATGTTCGTAGCATTTTTAGAAGATTCCAAAGCTTTTGATAACATTAATCATAACATTTTATTTCAAAGATTAAAAGATAATAATATTCCTTTATACATAATTAATTTTTTAAATTACTGGTATAGAAACCAAAGAATATATATTAAATGGTGTAATAATTCATCGGATAGCTTTCCTGTTACAAGGGGTGTTCGTCAAGGTGGCATTCTCTCACCATTGTTATTTAATTTATATACTAATCCTATGATTAAGAAATTAAATGAAATACAATCAGGTTATTGCTTAAATGGAAATATCATCAATAATCTATGTTATGCAGATGATATAGCATTATTTTCACCATCACTAGGGGGTTTGCAGTTGTTGATAAGTTGTTGTGAAGAGTTTGCTAACCATAACCACATAACGTTTAATATTGATAAATCGGTTATTTTACCAATTTATTTTGATAAATCATATCATAAACCTGTGAAATTATATATAGATAATACACTTCTAAAATTTGTCAAATCATATAGATATCTTGGACATTGGATTTCAGAGGACTTATCTGATGATATTGATATATATATAGTAATATTAAACAGTTATATAAACAAAGCTATGCAATATCATATAACTTTAATCATTGCTCTAAGGATACAAAAATTATTCTATTTAAAACATTTGTTTCTAATATATACCTTAGTAGCATATGGATACCAAATAGATATTGTATGGCTAAACTTAATATAGCTTATAATAATGCTTATCGTATTGTTATGAACTACATACGTAGAAATAGTGCCTCTTTAATGTTTTTTAACGATTATGTTAATAATTTAACTGTTAAATTACGCAAGTCATATTATTCGCTATATAAACGAATAAAATTATCGTGTAATTCACTAATTGTTCAATTATATGAATATAATATTGTGTTCCCATCGCCACTGTTTACCATGTGGTATAACTCATTGTTTGTATAGTATTTTAAATTTCGTTTCTTAGATTAATTGTTTTTTTTTTAGTTTATTCTTTTTAATTTTCGTTTATATTCTATGGACCTCTGTATTTCATGTCTGATTTAAATAAATAAATAAATAAATATATATATATATATATATATATATATTTACAACATATTTTATTTATTACCCTGTTATTATTCCATGTTAAATAATAACTTAATATTAAACGTGAATATATATATAGAGTGAAGTAACTCTTCTGGCAGATGCAATCGTATGTAGAGTTAGACCGCGGATAGCAAACGGAACCACGTGTGCATTTGTGTCCTACTTCACATATGTCCTTGAGTTTATCGCATCTCGATTCTTTCCATTCCCCTGTGCAGTTGCATAAGTAACCATCAACTTTATCCACGCAGTCTCCTGCGATATATACCGATGGTATTATAAGAAAATGATAACATTATTAATATCGCAGCATACCTATATATAGTGTATACATACGAATCTATTGAAAATGTATACGTTTGGGCTATACATTCAGGGCCCAAATTTCCGGTTAATCATTTAAAATACACTAATGTATATTATTTTAATTATAATAATTCTACTATAGTTCTAATATGTATTATTGTATTCTTCTCTACTCAGATATATAACATAGTCCGCCTTGTTAGGGGAATGAAAGGTAATTTGGCCGACAATGTAATTTCTAAAAAATAATTATTCATTTTAAATATACTAAAAACATGTGATGTTAATTTCGTATAATATATTAATTATACATACTATAGTATAATATATTATTAAGATAGATGTGTACAAGTCATTTTAACTGTCCACACAAGTGTACACATAATACTAGAATAAATATACAGGTATTCGTTATCTATATGTTTATATATATATATATATATGGTTTAAAATACCATTGTTATTGCATGGGTTACTTAAGCATTCGTCAATATTATCTTCGCAGTGTATACCAGTAAACCCAGTCAGGCACGTACATGAGTAGTTATCCTTCATATTTAAACACGTTGCATTATTAATACCTATAGTTACATATAGGATCAAATATGAAAATCATTAATATGTACAATATACGTAATGGGATTCGTGGCCTTTTATGTATACATATACAATGTAATATTTATGACATTTAAAAAAAAAAAATTGTTTATAAGAAAATAATTTTTGTATCTTATTTATTTATTTATAATATTATAATATAACAGAATACCACACTAATATACCCATAAGGTTGTACTTATAATATTTATATAATATTATATTACCAATAATTACATATAATAAACTATATTTATGACATTTTTATAAAATAAAATAAATAAATGACTCAATCTCACTTACTTTGTTTATAATTCGAATTTTACACCACATTCAATGAGTTCATTTGATATAAATACTTTAATTATAGATGTCGCTAGTTGACATCCTTTTATATAATAGATCATATATAACAGTGCATTTACAATTATTTAAAAATATAATTATAAATAACTATAAGTTTAAACTTATAGTTATCATATTATAAGTTTAAAATATGAGTATTTTGCTATTATTTACGCCATTTTTTTTTATAAATTTAAGTATTTTTACCAAATAGGCCATGTACTAAACTATACAATTTAAGTATTTATATGCTCTACAAGTTTCAGAGGATATATATTAAATAATACTTTTCTCAAATAAAAAAAAAATTTATTTTCAAATTTATTAAATCTTAAATCACAAATGTATTCGCAAACACATTTGTGATTTAAGATTGAATAAATTTGAAAATAAATTATATATATATAATATAATATAAATAAGATGTGTAATGTGGCCATATTTAGATAGTATTGTATAACTTTATAAATATAAGTGTAATATAGGTAAATATATAGTATATATGAATATATTCAATTGATCGGCAGAATCATTTTTTATTTTAGCTCTTCTAATTAAAATTATTAAGGTGGCTAAATTATCCTCCTGAAAAAAATACTTATCTTTCCCCTATTAATACTGAGAGATTTATATTATTAATGTTATTATTGTGATCAATTTAATACAATTAAAATAATATTATTAATATTTAAAATGTATATAAAAATAATATATTAATGTGAAATATTATTAAAATGATTTAATATCGATTCTAATATTATAATAATTTATCTTTAAATCAGTTAATACTAATTATATTTAAAATATATATTACATTGTATAATATTATATTAATCTTTGTGTATAAATAAATACTATTACTACTACATGCGACAAAATTAAAAATTTTAAATTTAATTACAATTTTAAATTTGTTCGCAAATGTTTGTAATTTATTTACGAATACTGAAAATGATTGTAAATAATTTTCAATATTCGTAAAATATTTGAAAATGATTTTCGAAAATGTTACGAATATCATTTGGAAATAAAACGCAAAGTTTGTAATTTTTTTGAAAATAAAACACGAAGTCTTCAAATCTTATCTTAATCTTATGCTAATATAAATTAATTATTATATTAAATTATTTATAGATTTAATTTAATTTTAAAATATACATTTTATATCAGATATATGTTTAAATTTAAAAAAAAATCTACTTTCTAATATTTATTTATAATTAACGAAATAAATATAAAATAGATAAAATGTTTCTATCTTAAAATTAATTTGTATTTATATTGATATACATATTTTATATTGAACATCATTATTAATGGGTATTCAATTAAAAATAATAACAGGTCTGCAAACACCAATTAATAGTCCACTATTTATTCAGTTAAACTAATTTTTGAATCATTCAATGAAGTACAACATATTTATTTTATATATTAGTATATTAATTCTATATATATAACCATATCTTTTATTTTTATTATATTATCAAGATCATTTATTTTTAATTTCAAAATGTGTTGATTGTTAACTAAATAAGTATGTGCCAAATTGCAAATGATTTTTGAAAAATGTACGCAAATAATTAAAAATATTTTCAAAGTTCATTAAAATGTGTCCAAACAATTTTATTAACAATTTTCGAAAATTATTTTAAATATTGAAAATTATTTGAAAATGTGGTTTACTTTATATAAACTTTCACTATATTCAGGAATCATGAAATAGTATATAATATATCTTAATTAATGGCAGGCGAAATATATGGTTTTTGAAATTAAATATTTGTTATTAAAAATGATAATACATTTATATACAATTTAGTAAATATATTATCTTTACTTTAATATATAGCTTGATGTAAAGAAAATCTATAAGATCATAAAGTAAATTATTCATAAATTTGTGTTTACAACTGATATTATATCACTTTATATTTAATACTTAATCATAATAAACACATATTCCTATATAGTATCTAGATAATAATCACAGATATGACCTAAGATTATAACTTATTACTGAATATATTGGAAAATAGTAGAAAATTTTGTTATTTTTTAAATTAGTGTTCTATAGAATATATATCGAATTATATAGAATTATAGAATTATATCGAATTATATAGAATTATATCTATAGGTATATAGCTCTAATTATCATCGTCTTATAATTTTCATATATTTCTATTACATAATATATATATGTAGATCTAAATGTAATTAATAGGACACCAAATATATTCATACTATTATTAATTTTAGAAATTATCATACTTTTAGTAATGTCCTATGTTCACAATATAAATTTGTATATGTTTCGTCGGCCCTTAACCCTCTGAATCCCAAAACGCACAAATCACACATTAGTTATATAATATATAATATATAATATGTATATTAGATTATCATATAAAAGTATATAATTCTATATATATATATATATATATTATGTTATATAACGATATACTATGACCATTAATAAAATCATAAATATTATTTTAATGTTATATTTATTAGATATATAATACGATAATTTATAATATAAAAATATAGTAGGAGCTAATTTTATACTTTTCAAAGCTTTGATTAATATAAAGCATAACGTTACATATTATCAGTATCAATTAGACTATTATCCGTCACATACGGTGATGTAATATACTAGCATGCATTCTTTGCACATAAGTCGAGGTTAATCTCACAGTGTATCCCCTCGTATAAACTTTCACAGTTGCAGCTGTATGAGTTTACACGGTTGTAGCAAGAAGCTCCATGTTTACACGGGGAGCTTAGGCATTCGTTTATATCTATATTGCAGAGTTTACCTGTATAACCTGGAACATGCAGTATCGTATATAATAATATTGTATATAGTATACCTATATTACATAACTATATTATATCTATAATATATATATATATATATAATCTCTTCTCAAAATTAACTTCAAGCAAAATATTTGTTGAAAATTCCACTTATTCATAGACACACATAGTGAGTATGTTATATTAATTAATGTTGAACTATTGTATTTACTATTTAAATAATTGTATATTTATATATATATATATGAGTAATCCTAAATATAAATGTTATTTCAAACATATATCAACTAAGATAAAATATCATGCACGAATTTATATATATGTATGATGATGATAATAGATAACGATTTATTGGTACTAAAGTAGTGTCATGTAGATCATACTAAAAGAAAATAATAATAAAATAATAAAAAAATAATAATATATTGATGTAACATTTTCCTATAAAATTTAGATACAAATAATATGATAAAGATAAAATGAGACAACAATTCAGACATAATAATTTTAGTGGGTTAGTGATTAGAGGAAGAGAGATAAGATGAAGTAGGACTTTTAAAACATTAGAGGGATGCAATAGAGTGAATATTAGGAGGGAGGGAATTCAATAGAGTGGATATTAGGATGGAGGGATACAATAGAGTTAGATCGGAATTTCTAAAAGTTCTATTATGGGAATTTTTACTAGAGTTCCGGTAGATAAGGAGAGAAGCATTTTGGTAATTAATATAAGGTAATATTATATTGTTTTGAGTTAGTCAGATATATATCTAAGGGTGAAATAGTATAAGTATTTATAGATAATGGAGAGAACACGTAATTTACACATTAGAAATAAGGGTAACCACATACTAGATGATTGAGGAGATTTTGTAACAGAGTGGTCCTGTCAGTAATTACTTAAGTACGTAAGTACTTATACAGTAATTACTTAAGTAGTATATATTTACGAAAGGTTAATCAGATTTAGTGGAAAATATATTTATTAGAAAGTCGATTCAGTAGGGAATAATAGTAGTCAAGTCGGGAGAGTACAAGAGAATGTATTAGTAATTTAGTGAGGTTTCTGGAAAGTGACGTCATTATTTTTGTTTATTCTGAAAGATGAAATTGGGAGGAATTTGTAATAGATGATATATGATTCTTAAAGGATACTTTGACATCAAAGATAACTCCTAGATTTTTGAAATAATAGGAGGGAGATATATTCGTGTTATTTAAAGAAAATTTAGAAAATAAGTATCATAAGTATATATTTGCAGAGAGAATTCTTGAGGCATTGATTATAAGTTTATTGGATGTAGGCATACTATTATGCAGGTTATGTTTCATAAGGTATACTATCAAACATTATGATATTACCATCATAGAAGGCGTACGTTTAGTAATATATGGTCGAATGTGTTAAAAGTAGATGAGAGGTTAAGTAGGATTAATTGGCTACACATGTTTCTATTTAAGATAGATAATATTATATCAGACAGAGTTGTTTCAATAGAATGGATAACTTCGAACACTTACGTAAAGCGCTTTCAAACGGATCAACAAGATTATTTCTATATATAAAAGCGATAAGTTATTTCGAGACAATTGAAAGAACATACATAAGTGAGTATGTGATAATGTCCAATAATATAGGAAAAAAATAATGATTATATTTATGGCATAAGAAGATAAGTAAGAAATTAGTGGAGGTTCAGTTATTTTACATATAATATTATATTTATATATTTAACGTATGTTTATTTATATAATATTTAAGTATATTTAGCTTTTTTTTCGAATATTTATATAATATTTAGATATATTTTCCTTTTTTTCGAAGAATATGAAAAATATGAAAAATATTTTTATATATTTTCTAATTATGAGGTCTTTCCCTAAAATTACATTATTTACATTCCTGTTATTATCATTTAAATATAAAATATAGTCATAAAGTTAGCTATATTATAGAATTTACGAATACTTTACTTATTAAAAGTGTACAATTTTTAAGATTGATATTTGATACCTTATTCTATATACATATTATCATTTAGTTTAGTTTTAGAGTTTCAAATTACCGAGTATGTTTGAAATGACCATCATGCATACATTATTGTGTACTATTTAGGTCTGATTTATTCTGTCATTAAATATATATATATATATATATATATATATATATTACTGTATGATTGAGGACTACAATATAAGGCGTGTACTTATATATTTGTATGTATTATTATTTTAATTGTCCATCAGATATACATATATATATATTATTTTCAACTGAACTAAGGAAATTAAATATATTTATTTATCTAGCGTTATAATATTATTACATCTTGTGTTTGATTTGTATTAACCAAGCTTGCATATTTTGTTTCCATTAGCATCGCAACTATAGTCATTTGTAATTTTACAGTATTCACATTCACTACCTCGAGAATAGTAGTTGGTCGCACACATTCTTGTAATTCTGAAATGAATTCTGTTTGTGGAAATATCATTAATTTATATAATATTTAATTACTAGAGTTTGTTAATCATATTAAAAATTATAAATATATATATATGTTATCTCGCGTGTACATAAGTTATCCATGGAGAATGACAGGTCTAGCCAGGTTGTATTTATTTATAGGAATAATACATATTGGTTTAGGATACCTATATATGATTTAATTAATTTATTAATTTAACGGAAAGTAAAATAGTATGAGGCAATGTAACAAGGTGGTGTAATCACCCTCGAGTGTAGTGACCGATTGCTTTTATAGAGAGAAACGAAAGCACACCAAAACAAGAATATTACCATATATTGAGTTTGTCGTGGCATGAGATCGATATATGGTTAATGGTAACAATAACGGCATTCTTTTAATGGCATCGATGTTAAGAAAGTATGTATTTGTATTGATGGTTAATAGTTAAATTAATAAAATTTAAATACATAAATGTTAATATGCATTTATAGAGATAGTTGAAAATAATAAGTTTATGGAATAAACCAGAGTTTTGCAAATATAATAATATATTTTATTTTATTTATATATAGTTTATTGACTGCAAAAAAACTGTGTGGTTATAGGCGTCGTTAGATAATAAAACAAAAACAAAAACAAAAATAAATAGAAAACGAACAGTAAAATAAAATAGAACGAATTATAATGAATTAAAATGTACATACAGTTTACGTTTAAACAATGAAATTGATGTAACACAATGGAAGAGAATTACAGCTTTTCGGAGCAATAACCGAGAAAGCTGATTCAAAGAATGCCAACGACGTAGATGGTGCACCAATTTCATGAAGTGGCACTTCCGACTGGATCTGTTCGAACTCTGAATAGTAATGGAATGAGCTAAATATTCAGGAAATCCACGGTGTATAGCCTTATGTGTAATACACAATAGCCTATGTATACAAATATATATATAAACTTAAGCCAGCCTAATGATCTCATTAAATTAGATATAGACAATATTGAAGCAAAATTTAGTTTATATAAAACACGTATAGAACGACGTTGAATACGCTAAAGTTTATACAAGGTCAACAGGTAAAGTACATAATAATGAACAGCAATATATAAGTCTGCTGAAAACTAGCGAGTGAATTAAACATTTCGTCATGGCGAAGGTAAGCTTATAACGAGGTTTTCTAATATTATATAGAAAATAGTTGGCAGTGCGAATCATGTTATTAATATGTGGAGATTAGTCTAGGTGAGAATTTAGAGTGAAACCGATGGTAGTTATAGATTCAGAAGTTGGTAGAGATAGTAAAAAAGGATGAATGATTGATAGTGGAGAACAGGGTCTCGAAAATATGATAGTGTCAGTTTTAGTCATATTTAAGGAAATGGAGTTATGAGAGAACCAATGAGTAAAATCAGTAATACAATTAAACATATATATTTGAATCAGACCAGAATTATTAGAATTAGGAAATGGCTATATATCTGAAGATCATCGGCATAAAGATAATAATAAATATTAGGTTATTTGTGAAAAATTGAATTTATAGGAAGAATATAAATAATTAACAATATAGGCCCAATAACAGAGCCTTGTGGTACAACATGTATGTTAATATAAGGAGGAGACAACGTGGAGTTAATCTTCACGGAAAATGTTCTAGATGACACAAAAGATATAAACCAACTGTGTACTTGACCGTATAATCCAATTACATTAAGTCTAATTGAAAGAATATTGTGATCTAGGGTATCAAAGGCAATAGATAAATCAAGTAGTACGAGATAGCATGGGGCTTTATTATCAAGAGATATGAGAATATCATTAATGATTAAAGTAAGAGCAGTTTCGGTACTACGATGAAGAATATACGCACTTTGATATTGATCAACAATATCATTTGACGATTAATTAAATTTTATTAATTAATAAGTTGAGTGGACACAACTCGTTCTGAGGTCTTAGATATTGATGATAACTTGGATATCGGACGATAACTTGATAAATTAGATTGGTCAAGAGTAGTTTTTTTTTAAATCTGAATAATATATGAATATTTCATGGAGTGTGAAACAATAGATGATATAAGAGATCTATGAATGATTTAGGTGATAAGTCCAATAAAATATGGTGATAATGAACGAAGTAGATTGAGTGGAATTGGATCAAGTGGGGAATTCGTTTTCAAGGATGTCATCAGAGAGAGTACAAAGTCATGTGTGGGAAACGTAAAACATGACCAATGATTAAGATTGATGTTAAATTGGGATTGAGTCGTACCGAGTTGATGTTTGGAAGTACATTGGTAATACTAGACATTTTTTGTTGGAAGAAATTGGCAAACAAGGAGCAAAGAACTGAATCAGGTATGTCAGGAAGATGATTGGTCTGGGTTTTACCTACTAAGGTGAAAGATAATTTGTAAGCTTTCTTAGAAGATATTCCATAACTACCGAGCATATCAGTAAAGTATGACGATTTGGTAGATAGAAGTTTATTCTTGTAAAGCGATCGACAAACTTTAAATGCAATAAGATCAGAGTCAAGTCTAGAGAATGCATATTTACGTTGTAGTCTACGAAGTAGTTGCCTTAGTTTAATAAGTTCAGTATTAAACCAGGGAGACTTAGCATAAGTTCGGTTGATAAGAGTAATGGGGGTGCAAAAATATCAGGCGAATGATATAATGCTAAATTAAAAGAATCAAAAAGTGTAGAAAAACCAGAAGATATACTGTTGTTAAGTTGATGGAATACAGAGTTAACAAACATTGGTTTATCAATAGATGATATTTTCCGAAACGATAATTAAGGTCGATTAATTTGAGACACCGGCAAGTTCAAATCAAATAAAATGGCAAAGTGATTAGATATTAGATAACTTTAAGTGGGATATGAAATTAAATTAGAAACAGCTAAAGGTAAAACTAAGTCAATAGTATTACCATTGGTGTTAGTAGGAAAACGAATATGTTGCGTCAAGGAATACTCAAATATAAGTTTATTCAGAGATAAGGAAGCATAATTATCATTATTAATTTGAATATTAAAATCACCAAGAATAACCGTGTTAACCGATATGATAGATTCTAAGATAGAGGAGAGGTAAATTAAGAAACCCCGTAGGATAGATAAAGGTGGACGGTAGATAAGTATAATTACAATGGTAAATAAGGAATGAACTGAATATTACAGATCAGAATTTCACATGAAGAGTAACATGGGGTAGATGATGAAATAAGCTTAAGTGATGAAAATAACATAGCTAAGCCGTCACCACGATATGATTTAGACCTATTAGCAAGTAATAATTTAAAACCATCAAGGGTCAGTTGAGAAGCTAGTGCAGAATCATCATTAGTTAGCCTAGTCTCCGTAATAGCAGATATAGAACAATTCGAATCAATAATTGATTGAGTAATCAAACCAACTTTTATACGTACTGATCTAGCATTGAGGAGTTGAAAAGAATACTTTCTGGGAGAGTGCACAGGTAGTCATTCAACAGTTCTATCTTTTTTTACGCGATTCGCAGAAGGAATATGATTGGGACCATGTCTCGAACTCTTCAGTACTATGATTATAAGGATCAGCTTTCCAGTCAATAGGAACATCATCGATGTTAGAACGAAGTTGTTAGGTTAAACTCCTTATAAAGACACACTTAAATACACACTTTCTTTGAAGTGTTAGATCTTATGTTGGCTTCAAAATCGTCTTCTCCTATCGATCCATTGCCTCTATCTCTTTTTCATAAGCTTGCTTTTATACTAACTCCATTTATTTTAAATATCATTAATATTTCTCTCCAATCTGGTATTGTACCTTCATCTTTAAAACATGCTATAATAAAACCTATTCTAAAGAACCAGGATTGCATATTGAGTGTTTATATAATTATAGACTAATATCCCAATTACCTTTTATAAGTAAAATATTGGAAAGAATAGTTTCCAAGCAATTAATAAATTATCTAAATGCAAATTCATTATTTGACACTAGACAAAGTGCATATAGGAAATTTCATAGTCCTGAAACACTTCTTCTTTATATTCTTGATGATTTTCTTATTAAGCTTGATAATAATTCTAATATACAGCTTATTTTATTAGATCTATCTGCGGCATTTGATACTATTGATCATTCTATTTTAATTAAACGTCTTGAAGATATTGGTATTGTAGGTGTTCCTCTAGCTTGGGTTAAATCGTACTTATCTGAAAGAACATTTTCTATAAAAATTGATAACCATTATTCATATTAATCTACTTGTAAAATGTATTATGGAGTGCCTCAAGGTTCAGTTTTAGGGCCATTACTATTTTCTCTGTCCTATATCTCACTTCTTAAAAATATTATATCTAATTTTCCATCTGTAAAATATCAAATTTTTGCTGATGATATTTAATTGTATATTAAGCTTCCAGTAATGGCCAATTCATCTGATAATATAGCTCTAATTTATTGTATTAATATGGTTAAAAATTGATTTTTACAAAATAGCTTAATAGTGAATATGAATATAACTCAACTTCTAAATAAATCTAGAACATCATCAATTTTTCCTTCTGTCATCATTGATTCTATTACAATTATTCCATTCAATAATGTTAAAAACCTTGGTTTTATTTTTGATATAACTTAAATTTCTCCGAGCAGTTAGCTAATGTGTGTAAATCAACTAATTATCAATTATATAAAATACGATGCATAAAGAAATGTTTACCTTTTAGAATTTCTAAAATGTTAATAGAATCATTAGTTATGTCACGTATACATTATTGTTGTTCTCTATATTATGGCCTTCTTGCTACTTCTACTAAATCCTTATATAGAATCATTAGATCATCGATAAGAATTTTACATCGTGTAAAATTATATGACCATGAATCAGTCAATTACCACTTAGTTAATTATAAATGGTTAATTAAATATGTTAAATAATAAACATTAAATATGTATCAGAGATATACCTTCAGCTATTTTAAACTAATTTGTATGGTACAGAATTTTTGTTATTTTATATATTTTTTTTTACACAATAGAGAACGTATAATGTTATTTTTGTGTCTAAATAAACATTCATTCATTCATTCATTCATTCATTCATTCATTCATATTTAGAACATAACAAAGGAATGAAATAAGTACATACAAACATTCAATAATTAAAATAAATTCAGATTATATGGTAAAGTGAATGATTAAAGAAATAACTGTATACCGCATTTTGAAAAACATGTTAGAAATGTGGAAATAGGAATCATGTATGTCTTAATTACAGAGAAAGTGACAATTGTATTCAAGGTGAGCAAGACTGTAAATGACATAAAGACAGTCAATCGTTTACCACTATGCTATACATTAACACACAAATGATAATGCATTATCCCCATGGGGATCCATTATAAACTGTCAGATAGATAACGGATCATTAGTGCATATATTACCTATAACTAGATAGCTAGTAAATAATATAACCATACAGAAATAATCTTATAAAACAAAATACATAACAGCATTTGGTAGAACCTACCTGATTTAATAATGTAATAATGAAATCCCCAAAAGATAATACAGGAGTAAAAATAATCTTGGTGACCTTCCTATATTTAACAAAGTTTCTTCCAAACTTTAGTGATAATGCGATCGCACTATAGAACTTAACTAAAAAATAGTTGCCATGGAAATGGACCGAAGTATAAGAACAAGAATTCACGAAAAATTAAAAGGCCATAACCATAATTCCATTATTGAGATACTTCGATGAAAGTAAATCAGCAACAATGCAATATGATGAATTCGTAGATGGATTAGACAGCGCGTTGTTACAAGAAGACCAACCCTGGACAACAACGGATAAGAAGTATTCAAACATCTATAAGGAGATACTCGCGATCGTATTCGCGTGTGAAAAGTGTCATTACTATATGTATGGTTAACATACAAGTTGACAGTAAATATACACCCTTAGAAAGACTATTCACATAAGTATGAAATGACATATCACTAAGGATATAATGTATTCGATTGAAATTATAAATATATGATTTAATAGTAACATACAGACCCGGATAAGATATATTATTAGCGAATCATTGAGTCGAGAATATTTACCACACGAATACACCGTAAATAATATATAGATATCGGAACAGAAGTGTATCCAGAAGCAAATATATATATAAAGAAATACACCTGAGTCATGAGATTGGAACAACACGGGTACGAAAATTGAAATGGATATATGTTACGTATAAAAGGAGAACTCTTTTAGTAATGTTAGACTACTACACTGTGTAGTCTATACACATTACAGTACCATGCCACCAGTCCACAAGAGAAGAAGTCGTAAAAGAACTTTTTGCTACATTATCAATACATGCAACCCCAGAATACATAATATGTGTCAATATACCCTAATCCGCACGATATTATCAACTTAACACAGGCATGATATAGTGATAGTAACATAGGGCCCATATCTATCGAATATCGGGAAATCCGAAAACGATGTAAAAACTATAAAAAGGATATTTAAAAAATGCAAGGGCACTCGAAAATCAGACACTTCTTGATTAAAATAATAACCCTCGATAAGCATTAACATAGGCTCATCACAATGATAGTTTAGAGTAATATTCAGGACCATAATGCATATGACTAAGGAAATGTTAAAACTGCGTCATAACACAGAAGAGGAATGAAGAAGAATCGGAAATACAAAAGATAAACAAACGTATCATTATATTCAAAACTTATGCTCAACTAAAGAAATAAGGAAAGAGTGATGTTGTTAGGATAAGAACCAACTGAAGAACGGTGTATCCTGGGTAAATTCATAGGACAAGTATACTTATTATACTGCTATAGAATCGAGATTATTTTTTATCGAGGTATTTGATAAATGCTATTTGAGAAACATAACATATATCAGAACCGAAAAAAGTTAATAAAGCACATATTTTTAATGAACATGTTTTTATCCGATTTAGGTTATATAAATTGCTTATTATTAACCACAAAAAAAAAGTTACTTAATTTTAAAAAAATGGTTCATTGAAAAACCGAAATATTGTAGGCAACTTATGATGCTAAATTAATTATTTTTTTAATTAGTTATAATTTGTATATGTTATATTATGTGTAATAAATATTTTTTAATTAATATTTATTATACATATATTAATAAAGATATTATGAAAATGTCATAAAGTTTAAATAATTATTGAGAGGGACAAAAAATGTCTAAGATTCAATATAAATAAAAATCAATATTGTGAGTATATCGAGTTTAAAGTTTACATTTTATGGTAATTACTAATTACCATAATATAGTTTAATATAATATAATATAATGTAATATAGCTTTATTATAATTGATAGTCTAACTGATAGTCTAACTAATAGTCTAACTTTTTATTATTATAATATTTTTTATATTGCATATATTTTTTGTCCATCGTTGAATAATACGTATAAAAAGTTGCAATATGTTGTTTCCAATTATTATCAATATCCCATACTTTAATTTCAATCTTAAATTTCTAAAATGTATACAATTATTAAAATATTAATTCACTCAAAATAATGTAGTATTAAAATATTATTTAGATATTTGTATGTTGTAATAAATATATATATATATAATAAAATATTAAAATTAATTTTAATTTAAATAAGTATATATTATAGTTAAGTATATATACTTAACTATACTATAAATATATATATATATATATATATTAATTGTATATATATAGATATATACATAAATTATATATATACTTAAGTATCATTAAAAATTAAAATTAATTTTAATTTTATTAATGAAATATATAATTAATGAAACTAATAGCTTGACATATAAAGTATACATGGATTTAATTAATTGTGATATGTCATTGATAAATCAGATTATTAATTTATATCCTATAAATATATTTAATACTATTTTTGTAACTGGAATATTTCAAACGGATATGACTAAATAAATTATAATGCCACTATTTAAAAATAATGACAATACAAATATTATTAATTACCGTTCAATTGCATTTTTACCACAAATTAGTAAAATATTTGAAACAATTATATAAGATTATCTAATAATTTATCCAATAATAAATTAAGATAAATATAGGTTTATTCCAAAATTGAAAAAAAACAATATCGCTTTTAAATATACAGGATATTATTCTACACAAAAATTGTGAAAATAAAAAAATTGCTAAAATGTTTCTAGAACTTAAAAAAGCTTTCGATATTGTTGATCATGAGATATGATTAAAGAAACTTGAAATATACGGATAACTCTGTATGGGAAGCTGAGAAGTAATGTTCATTTCCAAAGGGAATCTAGTATTTTGTCTAGTGTTGTTATTGAATATTCGTAGATAAGCACTTTATCTAGTGATCATCCCCCAACCATCAACTTGATGAGCCGATCATCGGTTCATGTATGCGATGTTGTAATTACCTAATATGTTTAAATCAGGGAGTACGACGTACTGATTAATGATCTTTATGATGATTTCCAGAATGAATATCGATCAGGAAATAATATAAAACTACTTTAATAAAGTTAACTAACGATATAATAGGTTACTTAGATTATTCATAATATGCGAAGTTACTCCTTCTTGATTTAATTTCTGTTTTTGATAGTTTAGATCTATTTTGATCTATCATAATATTCTTATTTATAGACTATAGTCTTATAAGATAAAGAGGTTTTAATGGTGCCTCATTAAATTTGTTAAATTATCTATCTGATAGAACATACTCTATAAATATTAAATATATATTATTCACAAAATGAATCTCTAATATATATATACTCTAATACAATATATGGTGTTCCGTAAGGATCTGTATTAGGCCCGTTATTATTTATGATTTATATTCTTTCTTTCTCTAACGTTATTTAACCATTTCCTAATATAAACTATGTCATATATGCTGATGATATTCAGTTATACTGGTTAGACTTCTAAAACTAAACTACTTAATATTACCCTTAAGAATTGTATTTGTCCTACTATTAATTCCTTACTATTTAATAGTAGGTTACCTTTGATTCGACTGTTATCATTCCAAGTGATTGTGATACATTTCTTGGAGTAATATTAGAGTATAAATTAGTATTTACTCAATTCGTCACTTTGCAATGTAGTTCTGTTAATTTTAATATATTTAATAGGAGAAAATTAAGAAAATACATGAGTACTGAATCAACTATTGCAATATCTTGTTTTATACAGATTACAATATTGCAATAGTTTACTAATTAATTCCAAACTTAAATTATATTATAGATTAAATAGGGTTATTAAAACATCTATAAGATTAATTTGTAATATTAAGAGGTGTGACCAAATAAGTATTACCATCAAATTATATGAATTAAATTTGATTCTTTCGGACATTATGTGTACATTTAAAATACAAAGCATAATGCATAAAATATCTATTATTATGAGAAAGATTACATATTTATATAAACTTCTATATGGTGAATTAATAAGAAACACACGTCTGCCATAATATAATTTATTTTCAGTAGTCCTACCGAAGTGATGTCTAATGAGAAATGGAAAAATATCATTCAGCTGGCCTGTAGAATTCTTTTCCCAAGATATTGCGCCGCAATATGAGTCGTTACATGTTCAAGAAGATGTTACAGTATTTTTGTTGACAATTTAATTAATTTATATATTTAAAAACATTTTTTTTTATATATTCTCAACACTTGTGATATTTTAGATTATAACGAGTGTAATCATACATAATGTACTTACTTACTTACATTTATAGTTTATAATCTCTCTTTTATTTATATATTATAAGTATTCTTATATATATATAATGATTAATGAATTTATTTTTAACTGCTTATTTACATTATGGTTTACATATAAATGTCACTGGCATAGTTATATTTGTGGGTACTATCTACCTGGTTTGGTTATTGTTATGATCGAATATCGCATTATACAATTACAATTTTAATTTTCATTATTTTTTGTAAATAATATATATAAATATATATATATATATATAAATTATCTATATTATTTATATAAATATATTAATATATTTAACCGTATAGTCATATATATCAATACTAATTGTTAGGTCCTTTACATTCATGTTTTTGTATATACTATCTGATGTAAAGTATGCAGTATCATATTGGAAAATATCACATGTCTTATATCCTGCTGTATTTTTATAATTCATCTCTCTATAAAAATTATTTATATTTAATATAATAATATTGAAATTTTCAATTAAATAAAAATATATATCTATATGGTTAACTCTATTTATTATAATATATATTGGATGGATAGATAATTATATTATTAATAAGAATTATGGATCTATATTTTCAAATCTTTCAAATCGAGTTTCAAATCGAGTCAAATCGAGTCAATTCGAGTCACATCATTTTCAAACATTTATATAAATTATTATTTCAAATCTTAAATCTAATTTTCGAGTCAATTCGAGTCACACCTATTTTCAAACATTTGTATGGATTAAATTCACTATTTATCATAGTATTGTAGCTACATTATATGTAATTTATGTACTTATAATGTATATAAGTCATTATTTATTTGTATATATAATAGGAATATATTTAATAAATTCGATTAGTACTATAATTTGGAATAAACTCGAAAAAAAAGGAGAATTTATACGATTTTTTATACGATTCGGAGTGACAGATTATTATTAAGCTAGATGTAGGGCGGCCCGTGCATACCATTTAAATTAGTGAACAAACATGTATTAATACATAATAGAGAATGGCGTAATTAGTTAATTGAGTATCCTAAGTTATTATTATATAATAATCATGATTCGATTTTATATGATACATTGGATGGCATACAGTGTATGATAGACTCTCAATATATAACTCTATGTAGAGAAATAGGTACACTTATTAACTATTTTAGTGTTTGTATATTATATATGTGTGTATATATGCATGTATGTAGGTAGGTGGGTGGGTGGGTATGTAGGTAGGTGTTTATTTAGTTAGATAGGTATGATAGAATGATAGGCAGGCAAATATGTAGGCAGGTATACAGGTGGGGAGGTAGGTAGGCAGTCAGCTATGTAGGACCTACATATATATATATACATTGTGAAAGAGGTAGGTATGTATATAGGTAGATAGATGGGTAGTATAGTTAGGTAGGTTGTAGGTAGATAGGTGGGTAGTCAGGCAGGTATGTATGTAAGTATGCATATGGATAGGTGGGTAGATAGGAGGTAGGTAGGTGGGTGATAGGGTAGTTATATAGGCAAGTAGGTTGGTAGGTAGTCATGACGGTAGATAGATATATTGGTGGGTAGTTAGGTAGGTGGGTGGATAGGTAGATAGATAGTTAGGTGGGTGGTAGGGTAGTGTATGCATATAGGCAAGTAGGTGGATGGGTAGGTAGTCAGGTAGGTATATGTATGGGTGGGTAGTTAGGTGGGTGGATGGGTAGGTAGATATGTGAGTAGGTAGATAGATAGGTAGGTGGGTTGTTGGGTAGGGTATGTATATAAGCAAGTAGGTGGGTGGGTAGGTAGTCATGAATATACTTAGATTTGTAAGTAGGTAGGTATATAGGTGGGTAAGTAGGTATTCATGTAGATATGTAGCTATAGTAGGTAGGTATGTAGGAAATCTTCAATGGAATTTGTTTAGCTTTACTGTGCTCTCACATTAGACTTTGTTTGTAGAAGTAAAGGGGATCAACTGTATATTAGATGATGGGAAGTTTTTAGTATCAATAAATTTAATAATTTATATGACAAACATTGTTTTATGATTTGAAAGTCTTCGAAGCCATGATTTGGTAGAGATTTGATGTCTCCAAATATTTTTTTAGTGATATGAAAGTCTTCGAAGCCATGACTTGGTAGAGATTTGATGTCTCCACACATTTTTTTAGTGATTTGAAAGTCTTCGAAGCCAAGCAAAGATTTGAATTTTTAGATCACTAATAAGAATTAGTCAATTGATGTCAATGTATACATATGTTAAGATAATACATGTATCTTATTAATATCCTCATATTTGAATTATTACGTTGATATATCAATATATATATATATATATATATATATATATATATATATATATATATATATATATATATATATATATATATATATATTATATATAACATGGATATACCATATTATATTAATATAATAATTTCACATATATTATAATTCATTTATTTTGACACTGTGTTCGAACTATATATGAAGTAGAATTTTTTCTAATGATTATATCATTTAAGAATCACATATCATCCATTACAAAATCTTCCACCTTTATCACTTCAGAATTAAACAATACGGACATCACTTTCCAGAAACCTTACGAAAACTCTAACGAATTCTCTTGTACTTTCCCGACTAGACTACTGGTCTTCCCTACTGAATTTACTTCCTGCTAAAACTACTTACTCACTAAATCGGATTATCCGCTTCTCAATACGTAGGATTATACGCTCCTCCTACTACTTACTGCATAACACGACTAGATCTATCTACTACAACATCACATCAATCATCTCGTATGTGGCTATATCCCTTCCCCTCGGGTGTAAATTATGTATACTATAATACTATTTAATTATCTTAATTCTTCTTTTCTCTCTAACTATAATCATTAAATCATCGAATTTATTATTGTTGTCATTAAATAAAACATTTATGTAAAGTTTTCAAAATGTAATAAATATACCATCACTAAAGATGGCTAAGGCATCGATGATTAGATCTAACACACAGACAATAGGATGCGCTCCGAGCATCGTCCGGACCATTAAAATGGGCCTTAAAATATTATTTAGAAGTGATCGTATATAATTGTGTATACATAAATAATCGGCTCTCGTTAAAACCATGGATACCTTAACATGATAGCGGCTTCGAAGGGATATTAGGGCCCTGTGGTTATAAGTGAAAACTTCATCTAAATTCCTGGATGGGATGAAAAGACTCCACTAAATAAAAATAACAATAAAAATAATATTACAAATATATCATGTTATCACTAGTATTATTTATCGATTTCGTATATTTGTTTATATTCATAATCGATTTTTTATTTATATCAATTTTGATATATATATATATATATATATATATATATATATATATATATATATTAATTTTAACTACATTAATTATATTATCTTTATTTATTTTAGTGTGTGTACAATAGTGTATCATAATTCTGTTTATACATTTAGTATATTGATTATTAGTATATTAACTATCTATAGGGGAAAGAAACTTAAACACTTTAACAATAAATGGTCTTAACATTTTATGACTCAATATTTTTATTCAAAAATTACTTTATATTAATATGTTATGATTATAGATATTATTGTGATTTTAAAATTTTATTTAATATTTTAATTCCATAGATAACGGGGGTGTCCGTATTCGGTACCCATGTCCGAATACGGACATCCTATGTTATATTACGGACACCCTATATACCACTAGATAAACTATATATTATTGATGAATAAATCAGACAAATTACAATTACGTTATTTATAATTAATTTTATGAAAAATATATTGTAATTTAATTAGTTAATATTTTATTTATTTTTATTATTTTTTAATTAATAATACAATTTAGGTGTCTAAATAATATTTTTTTTAGAATTAGCTTTATTGGTAGTATTAATATTATTAACGCACCCGATTTTTATATAAATCAGAATTGTTCATACGCTGCGCGCTGATTGGTTATAGGGTGTCCGTATTAAGATATTTAGAATGTCCATATTATGAACTTATATGACATCTAGATATATGCTTATAACTTAATGAATATTTGATAAAAAATATAGAAATTAAAAATACAATTTTTAGAATGCTTTATTTTTTAATAATATAGTATTATATTTTATATCGATACATTTGTATATTCTTGAGAAGGTTTTAAGTTGAAATTTTTTTCATAAATTTAAAAACGTAATAAAAAAATCAGTTTATTGGATATATTAGCAATATTTTGAATAATTAAAAAATAAAAAATACTTTTTTTGACTATTTTTATAATTATGAATATTTTATTGATTACAATTTTTTTTGTAGGATTTATGGTTTCTGAGATACCGAGACTGTCCGTATTCGGGCACTGTCCGTATTCGGTTACTTTCCCCTAGATATATCTATAATTATAGTTAAGATTGTATTTAATATAATATTTAAATATGTAAATAATTAAAATATATACACATACTTAAACATATTTTTAACAGGACTTCCTATTTACAATTTGTTGTTAATATTAATTTACATTAATAACTCATATTAACAACCTAATGTAGTATTATATAAACCCTGCGTATATATATATATATAGTCACTCTATATTCTACACATATTATTTATTATTTCCAATCAGTACTTCTCTATTAAATATTATGTATATTTTCTTAATCTTTATTTAAATACATTTATTTAAAAATCACTGAATTGTTTACATTATAATGTAGGTATACCTATAGCATTAGTATACTATAGTATGATATACGTAATGTTAACATAGTAGTAATTACTACTGCTTAAATTGTATTACACTGTGTATATATTTTTTCTATAGTATAGATATAGTATATAATATATATTTATATTTATATATATATATATATATATATATAGTCATTCTTTACGGGAACGGCTGACAATCAAAAATATACCTAATGGGCATACCTTTTTTTAACAATAGGTATCAATTTGAAATTTTATATTATACTTAATTAATATATATAATATAATGTTCCATATTTGGTTTTATAAAATAATCATTAATGACAAATATACAAAATAATTGTCAACCTAAAAAAACCCACGCAAAGTATACCGGAATGGTATTCAATTTTATTCATGCATAATAAACACGAATGGGGTTACAATTAAGATTGCATATAATCCTCTACTAGGTATCCATTATTTATGATGAATCATATACTCTAGTTTCATATTATAATGAGAATATTCAATGCGCATGCGTTATTTTAATCATTGATGTAAATAAACTATAATTTTAATTCATTTTAATATATTCATCTAAACAAGTTATACAGACAATTATATGTTAGTTTTTTATTAATATAATATTTTTAAATAATATATTTATAAATTAAATTGTAAATTGAATTAACAGTTAATTATATACAACATTTTTAATATTATCTATATATTTTAAATTATTTAAAAAATACAATTTGAAATATTCAATAATTGAATATAACATGTGTTTTTAAATCTGCTTTATATTATTAAATTTATTTTTCGTAATAATTATTAATACAATAATTTAATTTATAATAAATAATTGTGAATATTAAAGTTATAATAATAGTATTGTGAATAAAATATGGAAACTTTTTATTTTGATTACTCGAGTAACAGTATTAAATTAGATTTGAATTAATCAATATATTAATAATATATTATATTATGCGCAAATACACATAACTAATAAACACCATACAAATACAATAACGCGATTTTAAACTCTAAATCTAAAACATGCTCACTAGACATATTTTAAATGTTGTGTATAATATTATATGAAATATAATTATAAAAATGATTATTGATAATTGTATAACATAAATTATTGTTACATTTATAATATTGTCAACTAGATAAATCATTTATTAAATTAATTTATATTAATTAAATAAATGATGTAATCATTACAGTAATGCTCAATTTACATTCTTAATATTTATTTACTTATCATAATCATTATGATAATGATAATCATTATATATAATAAAAATTCATAATATAATAGTATTATTAATACACATAATATATTTACTATAATATTACTTGTTTAGTAATGTATACATAATTGTTGATAATTATTTTATAATAATTTATTATAGTATAATTTTAAATATGATAATTTATTAACTATAAAATTAATAAAATCGTATTCATTTAGTGTTAAAATTATATTATTATGTTTAGTATATTATTATCTGTATAATCATATAGTGTTTAATAATTAATATTTATACATCATAATTATAGTATGATTTATAACTTATATTTTAATAACATGTTTAGTATTAATTACGGTAGAAAGTAATCTTGTACGAGATCATTTCGGACTATATAATCTAGTACGTCTTATTAAATTTATTCTAAAAGTATTATTTATGAATTTAATATTAAAGTTATCTTAGATTATTTTAATTTCGACTCTATAGTCATCATTTATATACATATATATATATATTATATTTTCCATCAGTAATTAATAATTAAATATAAATATTAGAATAATTCTATAATTATGAAAACACTTAATTTTACAAGTCGTAAGAGAGTACTAATAACTTATTTAATAACTTAGTAATAAGTCGTACTTTTAAATTACGTACATTCTAATTACCTCGTGCCATAATAATTTAATTATTAATTACTCATATAAATTTATTAAAGTAATCTCTGACGACTTTTTGAGTAATCTATTGACTTATTTCGTCAATAAGTAATTTTATTTATAGACCAATTTAACTTATCTATAAAAAAACTTATCTAAAATTAATCTTGTACGAGGTCATTTCGGACTATGTAATCTAGTACGTCTTATTAAATTTAGTTTATTCTAAAAGTATTATTTATGAATTTAACATTATAGTTATCTTAAATGATTTTAATTTCTAATCTAGATTTATTATTTATATACATATTTGTATATATTATATTTTCCATCAATAATTAATGATTAAATATAAATATTAGAATAATAATTGTAGAATTATGAAAACACTTAACTTTACAAGTGGTACGAGGTTACTAATGAGTAGTGATATTACTTAATTCTTAATTACTCATATTAATTTATTAAAGTAATCTCTGACGACTTATTTAGTAATCTATTAAGACTTATTCCGCCAATAAGTAATTTTATTTATAAAACAAATTTAACTTATATATATATTAATAAATATAGTTATCTATATTTATACTTATCTATATTTTTCTAATTTCTATATTCAGGACACTGTTGGGGCAATAAAGTAAACCTGGCGAGATATGTTCCTCTCTGAATGTCATCTCATAAATGACGTATCGTGGGTGCCTATAAAGAACTATATACAGCAGTCGATGGACGATATAGTATGCATGTCTGGTGCTCTACTAAATGTGATGAGAGATATAAATGATCTGAGAATGCGATTCATAAAGTGCCGAAAAAGCTTGCCATAGTAAGGTAAATTAATTTTGTGTATATAAATATATATATATATTTATTAATTAAGAGGATCTCAATGGATAAATTAGTTAATATCAGAACAAATTGTAATATGTACTAGTGATCTAAAAATTCAAATCTTTGCTTGTCTTCGAAGACTTTCAAATCATTACAAAAATGTTTGGAGACATCAAATCTCTACCATGTCATGTATTCGAAGACATTCAAATCACCAAAAAAATGTTTGAAGACATCAAATCTTTACCAATTCCTGTATTCGAAGACTTTCAAATCATAAAACAATGTTTGTCACATAAATTATTGAATTTATTGATAGTAAAAACTTCCCATCATCTAATATACAGTTGATCCCCTTTACTTCTACAAACAAAGTATAATGTGAGAGCACAGTAAACATAAACAAATTCCATTGCAGATTTCCTACATACCTACTATAGCTACATATCTACATGAATACCTACTTACCACCTATATACCTACCTACTTACCAACCTAAGTATATGCATGACTACCTACCCAGCCACCTACATGCCCATATACATACCCTACCCAACAACCCGCCTACCTATCTATCTACCTACTCACATATCTACCTATCCATCCACCCACCTAACTACCCACCCATACATATATCTACCTGACTACCTACCCATCCACCTACTTGCCTATATGCATACCCTACCACCAACCTACTTACCTACCCACCCACTCATATACCTAAATATCTTCCTGAGTACCTACTTACCTATATGCATACACTACCCTACCACCCACCTAACTATCTATCTACCTTTCCACCCACCCACCTAACTACCCACCCATATCTCTCTACCTTCATGACTACCTACCAACCTACTTGCCTATATAACTACCCTATCACCCACCTACCTACCTCCTATCTACCCACCCATCCATATATCTACCTACATACATACCTCCCTGCCCTACAACCTACCTAACTATACTACCCACCTATCTACCTACATACATACCTATCTACTTTCCCAATGTATATATATATGTAGGTCCTACATACCTGACTGCCTACCTCCCCACCTGTATACTTGCCTACATATTTGCCTGACTATCTATCCATCTACACATATACCTACCTGCATACCTATCTAACTAAATAAACACCTACCTACATACATGCATATATACACACATATATAATATACAAACACTAAAATAGTTAATAAGTGTACATATTTCTCTACATAGAGTTATATATTGAGAGTGTATCATACACTAAATGCCATCCAATGTATCATATAAAATCGATTCATGAGTATTATATAATAATAATTTAGGATATGCAATTAGCTACCTGTCCTTATCTATTATCTATTAATATACGTTTGTTCACTAATTTAGTTCCCTACATCTATATTAATAATCTATCACTCTGATCGTATAAATGCTCCTTTTTTTTCGAGTTTATTCCAAATTATAGTACTAATCGAACTTATTAAATATATTCCTATTATATATAATAGGAATATATTTAATAAGTTCGATTAGTACTATAATTTGGAATAAACTCGAAAAAAAAGGAGCATTTATTGTATATATATATACATATAAATAATGACTTATATAATTTATAAGTATATAAATTACATATTACGTATAATAATGTGGCTACAATACTATGATAAATAGTGAATTTAATCCATACAAATTTTTGAAAATTAAATAGGTGTGACTCGAATTGACTCGAAAATTAGATTTAAGATTTGAAATAATAATTTATATAAATGTTTGAAAATGATGTGACTCGATTTGAAACTTGAATTGAAAGATTTGAAAATTTAGATCACTAATATGTACTATTAATTGATGATATAGCATATATAACATATATGTTATTTAGTAACTATGAACAAATTACCAATTAAATAAGTTTTTAAATAACATAAAAAGCATATTTTATAGCATGATATTTAAAATATATTGTTATATAATATTTTATATCTAATATATAAATTCTATAAAAATTACATTTATATATAGATAAAAAAACTTATTAATTATTAACTTTAACTTATAAACTATTAACTATTATTTTATAATATTGATTTTATATTAGCTGAATGCATAATGTAATTACTTTACAATTTATTTATTGTTGACTTTTCAAATGCATTTTACTAGAAATAATATATGCTATGTTTACATATATAAATGAATGTTTAGATAAAAGTACAAAGCTATCTACCTAATTATTTTTCTATATATAATTAACATATATATGAATAATATAACAAAACCCATATTCAAAAATAGAATTATTATTTGTAAAATATATATTTGTTACTTTTATGTAATAGATATGATTTTCTTTCTTTTTTATATAATAAAAAAAATAGTTTAAATCAATAAATAGTATTTTAGAAACATTTAAAAAAAAGAGAAAATGCTTCCTTATCTCTACATATATGAATTCAACAAAATGGCCGTCTCAAAAATACATATCGCACCTACCACCACCAAACTTACTACAGCTAAATAATTTTTAGATCTTTGCCGGTAATTTATATACTCCAATATGCATGTTTTATTTGGTTCATTTTATATCACTATTTAATCGTATATAATATTTATTATCATACTTAATTATCTACTAACTATTTTTTATATATATAAATTACTCATATATACATATATGTTACTCAAAATATCAGTAACTATTAAGTATATATATATTTATTAATATATTTAAATTATATAGAATTGGATACCTGCAATCCAGTTTATTTGATGAGTTTCAACACGGTATCATGTACTGATTAACGTTAGTAATATATAACACTTTAAATTATTTACTAATTAATATTTTGTTTCAATTATATAGTTTAAAACTACAAAAAAAACTATGTTGAAATAAATTACAGGAAGCAGCTCTCGGACTCAGATGCAATGCTTGTAACAAGATGAATAACTTCAAATCCTTCTGTAGGAGCAGACATTACTATAAGAACTATAAGAAACAGGAGTCCACTAAATTACATCAAACTTACATGTAGCAGACCAGGACATAAGATACAAGGTTTTTATTAAATTATGTTAAACTATTCATACCCTTTAAAAATAGAACATATATATTATTTAAAGTTGACAAAGGGTCTTAAAGTAATGTACTATCCTTTAAGGTATACAATAACATTAGAAAGCCTACTTAACTAACCCCTATCCATACATACTCTTAGCATATGAAAATAAACCTATTGCGACCTACGGCATAACAATAATATGTTATAATTATAATGGCATATTATACGATATAAACTTCACTATAGTCGAATCCCCACAACCCCCTATAATATGACTAATAGACACATCTGCAGAAGGCTAAGCCTCATAAAAATATTATGCACAGACATAATCCCACCTATATCAAAACCACCCGCCAAAAATGATACCAGAATATTCCCCGTAACACTTCAAATAAGCCTCGACAAATAAGTACGACCCTTGTTACATGCGAATAAATGTGTCGAAATCAACTTTAAAGTATATATAGAACTATAGCGTATGATGTCCAAAGGAATCATCATATCGGTAAATAAGCCTACAGCATAGGTATCCAGCATAACATATGCACCAAAGAAGTAAGGCGACATCATGATATTATATGTAATATGGTATTCCAACCAATGCGAAAGATTCCAGACACATCCAATAAGCAATTGGAAACTACCACCAAACATCAGAAGCATACCATATATTTCCTCCACTAATAGGACATCACCCACATTTCATCCAGTCCTCACTACCTAGCATCATATGAATTCATAGAAAGACACGTTCAGACCATAAAGAACATTATAAAAAATACATACATCAATAAGATAACTAAAGCACTACTATCTTAGAGAAATAACCCTCAAAATATGATGACCCCAGCCCTCTACACCTACTCTTACATCAATCCAAACATCAGAACGCACGAAACTACAAACACATCAAACAGACATAAATTAACTAGATGACATTACTTGCAAGAAAACTGCATACATCGTACATAACGTTCAAATCTGTCAAATTCGAGACTCCTTAAAATTCACATGATCCCCAGCTACCATTGTCAAGAAACGAACCAGAATCATATGTAATGTGTACCCATACGGGAAACATCCTATGACGTACAAGACATAAAATACGATCAACACCTACAACTAACCCCAAGAAAATTACACCACCATAGAGAATACCCCCACTCAAACACTACATTTATCTAATTACCCAACACCACCATCTGATAATAATACCACCCTCTCACACACAGCTATTATAGAACAAAAGCAGCTTAGGAAACTATACGCCGAAGCTCCAGGAACAGGCACACTCCCTACCGATTTGTCCTGTAATATATCTTCTTCTTAGAAGAGGTGATGTTATGTTATTATCACTATTACTTTGTGTATTATTATTATTATCTCGCATTATACTAACACACGCCGAGTGCTAGGGATATGCCCATACATCACCGTCTCACATGATTAAGCAATGCTAGACGCCTATCTATAAGAGCCGTGATAAATGTACAAAGTTAATAAATAATGTATTTAACGCATTGATTCTTTTTCTAATAACTTAACAACTTGTATATACAAATATACTTTAATATAAATACATTTCTGATTAATGATTCATATACAAATATACTAAATTTGATTTTGATAATTATGTTAATGTTTGAATCAAATAATAATATTTATGTAATGTATTATTCTAATATAATTACACTAACAAATATAAATAAATGAAATACAATTAAATATATTTATGATTATTTGATACAAATACATAAAATCTGTTTTTGATATAAATTAAATTATTAATGTTGATCAAATATAAAGATGTATATAAGTTTTCAAGAATAATTAATTGATTATTGTTTAAATGAATATAACATAATTGATACAATTGATATATTTAGTATTTTAATTTGAAATAAAATTGACATGTAAGAATCCATAATTAATTTATTATTCTTTTATACAAGAAAATATTAATGACTAATATATATATATATTTTTATAAATATTTAAATATAATATACATATTAGTGTTGTAAATGATGTCGGGTAGTTTCGGGTAATTGACTACATGGAAGGTTTCGGGTATCAAAATATGATTTTGGTTCAATTACGATTTAAATACTAATAACTTATCATTATCGAAAATATAAAAAATGCTTATTTAAAATTATAGTAAAAGTATTTTATACAATATAAAATAAAATCAACAATATAATTCGTTATCAATTAATTAGACAATAATTTTGTTATCAATGAGTTAATATATAATACATAATGTTACGGGTCGTGTACGGCAGAAATGCAGAATCAGGAATCGCTATAATTAATAAAAAATAGATAGATAAACAATAAAAAACATAGCAAAGCTAGCTCGGGTATGGCTATTATATCTATAAAGTCTATTCCACACCTAAACTATATGGAAATCCCTCGTATAATTATATACATTTTTACATGTATTAATTAAAATGTTAACATTATATTGAATTTATTAGGGAGAGTTAAAGTGAGGTATATAAATAGAAGTAAAACGTAAATACCTACGAATATTCGCATGCATTTTGAAAATAATTATGTTTTTATAGAAACGTTTGATATTCGCAAGTGAGGTTGTTTCGTGCGTATATTTTCATGTGTGGCATCACTTTAAAATATAATTCTAAATGATTCTAATACTCGCCACTTTGGATTGAGGTATATATATATACCAGATTAAACATTTTGTATATCTATATACATATCCCATTATATTTATATTGAATTAATACCAAAGATTTTCCGAAGGAAAGATATAACACTTACGCGAAATCGTGTTTTTCGAATTTGTATACAAAATACCCCAGTGCCACCTATAGCGGGTTACTTTTAGGAACTATGTGTTATCTATAATGTAAATTCGTATTTAACTAAACACTTTTAAAATGTTAAATAATATGCTTTAAATTAATATTTATATGATGAAAACTAAGTGTTCATTACTAATATATAACAAACAAATATGATATGTATGTTTTAAATGCTATAAGTATATATTTAGTAAATAAAAGCTAATTTATATTGCAAGTAATTTAATAGAGCAATGAAAAAATTGTTGTATGCAAATAGAGCCTAACCTAAATCTATTTCAGTGATTTCGATACTACTGCTAGCAGCAGCAGGGGATATTACTAAATTATGTTGCATGTATAGGGAGTGTTATATCTTTGCTTCGCAAAATCTTTGTTAATACTAAATAAATAGGCTTACATAATTATATAAGTGTGTATATATTATAATAATTATATAATAATAATATATATTTATTGAATACAATACAAAAAGCGGATACAAATATTATTATTAATCTATGTGTTAATAATATCGAATATATACTATTAAAAAATATAAATTATTGAATGAATCATGATTGCATAAGTATTATAAATTAATTAAAACATGCATAATTCCTATCTACACCATGTATTATTTTTACTATTTTTTTTGTGCATAACTTTTTTTTAAATAAAAATAAACTAAAATACTTCTATTATAGAATTTAATAATATGTCTAATGATATCAAATTTATTATAATAGCATCAATATAAAAAATCGTATTCCTATGGTTTTATTTATATCGTACAAATACATTATAGTTGGGTTATTCGTAGACTATAAATGTATAGTATTTACATTTTATACTAGTTTGGAAATATTAAAAATTATAGTAATATTACTAATATTAGATATTATATAGGAAGGTTAAAATGAATTAATAATGTAATATAATGAAAAATAAATAACTTATTGAAAAACAAATATTTCGAAAATGTTACTATAGTATCTTACTTACGATTCTATATTCAATAATATATAACATACATTTATATATTTATTTACTATATATATACATAGATAATTTATTAAAATATAATACCTACTATATTTAATAATATACAAATTATTTATTATTATTCAAATTTTGAAATAATCTGAAATAATAATATTGAAATTTAAATAATTACTACTATTTCCTAAGTTTTTATGAGTCATACAAATCTTTGATTATAAATAGAAATTGATGTATATTTTTACAAAATAATAATAATATTTAATTCAAAATGTATATTTTTAATTAATAACATCTTTTATATTTTTATTCATTATATTTATTCTAAAGTACATTTAATATATTAATTCATAAATTGCCATTTGACATATACGCATTAAGTTGCTGTATTTCGGTAAAAACAGTGTGTCAACAGATTCCGTTTTTTTGTGTAACCAAGTATATACACGCAGAAATCTAAAAATGTAATTATTTATAGTCTATTCTCTATAAAACCAAATGATAATTAAATATATTCATTATAATATAACGATTATTAAAATATTATTTAATTAGATACCAATTATTTCTCTAACATATAATAATTCATAAATTAAAGTAGGTGGTTGACACAAAATTGTCGGCCTAATCTTCGTGTCAGCGTATTCCGTATTTATATGCCCGTTTTGTCTTCTCATTCCGTATATTATATATCTATATATATATATATTAACGATAGTATGCATATAGAGAACATTGTGTCACATATTCCAGTATTGACTGAACCGTAAATATCACAAAAAGTTCCATCGGCAATAGTACCGTCGGGATTATCGAACGTTAGTATATCTAATACTAGCTTCTTCTTTGCTATAACCTATTTACAGTAAGTATACAATCAATAAAATAATGTAATGTATTAATGATTATATTAAGATTTATACTGCATATTAAATATTAAATATGGTATAATGATATTTATTAATTAATCAATAAAACTAATATAAATTATTATTGTAAAATTATAAAAATAAAATTATGAGTAAAATAAATGTAAATGACAAAAAATAAACAAAAATAATATAAAAATTAAGTAAATATCTTATATAAACTAAATTAATAACCTCACAAATAATTATTTAGAAATTATACTTTTAATTTAATTTAAAACTATTAATAATATGTATGCTACGTATATGTGATTTGTTCAAAAGCATGTGTCTAATATTTGAAAGATAATAAAATGTCCTATTTAATTCTATTAAATATCTATTTCTTATACGTGTTAGTCTCCTTAAAAGGGGTTTTATACCTAAGTATAAGAGTTAATAATTGCGTTAGAGTTTGTGTAAAACCCCTTTTATAGATAAGCATTTATTTTATTTTAAATATTGTATCTAAATAATAGAGTTAAACTTTAACCTCTAATTATTAGAATTAATAATTGCGTTTGAGTTGGTATGAAACCCCTTTTATAAATTAAGTGCACGTAGGTAGGCAATGTATTTGTTAATTTGCAATGCATATATGTTAAACGATTAAGTTTAATTATATATTTTTAAGAATTCTAAATTATATTTGTATAGGAAATATGAGTACAACATTCAGAATTGGTTTGCTTAAATTACATTATATTAAATATATTGGTAAAATCTAGAGGTAATTGTGAAAAATAAAATATTACAAATAAAATTTACAATAGATCAGTTAATATATGGAATTCATTAAATAATAATATAATAAAATATGTAGATTTTGTATGTTTTATCTTTAGGGAAACAGGTACAAAGATAAGAAGAATTATATAAAGTTAAAGTAAAAATTATATATGTCGATATCACTTACAAAATAATGTATTTTATTTCTATTTTCGATTATATTGATGCAATCTATTATTTATATTTCGATCATTCTTTGTTTTATTTTTTACTATATAATTTATTTCAACTTTCGATTATTTTCATTTATTTTTACGGTAACTGTAAAACGTTTTAATTTTTTAATTTTTAATTTCGTATTATTCTTTGTTTATTTCTATAACGTATGTTATCGTTAGAAAATATTTATACTTTATATTTAGATTATATTTTCGACTATGTATTTTCTTAAATAAATTATCAATTAATCTTTTAAAATAAATAAAATCTGTTTTGACAACACTTTTTTTAACAGAATTTTATAATATTATACTTTGTTTATGTATTATTTTCTATCTTTATTATTGCATTATCTCTTCATTATTTTTCTTTGTAGAAAATGTCGGTTTTTATATAAATTTATGAAATATGCTATAATATAAAATTAATAATTAATTATTAATACATATTTTAAAGTGGGAAGTATTACTATATTTTTGTTTGTATTATATGTTATAAAATTATATATATATATATATATATATATATATAAATACAAAAACAGAACACATTAATAATAAAACAAACCAATAATATTACGAAACAAATAATATAATACTTATCACTATAATAGTAAATTATTTATTTTGTATTTTATTAATATAATAAATTTGAATATATATATATATATATATATATATATATATATATATATATATAATAAAATATAATATGTACATACAAAAATATATTAATACTTCCCACTTTAAAAGCTGTAATAATAATGAATATGTATATATTGGTTTATCTTATTTTTAACGTGTTCTGTTTATATATATATATATATATATATATATATATATATATATATATTTGGACGCACTGCCGATTATTACGCTCACGCCAGATGATGAGTTGAACGAATATAACTATAGTTATAGTATACATAGATATTTGAACTCTTCTACACGTTTTATATCATGGCATGATAGGCTTTCCATGTTTATCTGGTTTTCCTGATTTGAACACACGTATTTCGTCGTGTCTTATTTATGTGTAAACTGATATCTTTAGCCGTATCTTCAATGTTGTGTAATAGGGTATTTGCTATTAGTTATTACAGCTATACATCATCATAGTTAATATCGGTAATATCGGTAATATGTACAGCTGGGTTACTCTTGCTATTTCTTTTTATGTGACCTCATTTCACTATAGTGAAGCCGAGATTTGAGTTACTATCCAATGATTTTTTAAATATATAATCGAGATATATAATTAATATAAAAGTTTAAAGTATAATACCTTGTAGTATTCCAGTAGTTATATCGAATAAGGGAATTATTAATGAATTAAACATTATTTATTATATAACATTGGTTCTTTAAAAAATATTGTATTTTTTAATTTATTTTATTACATAAGTTATAAGATACATTTATTTTTTATTTTATATAACTTAAAATATGAGTTATATATAACTAAATTAGATTATAATATAATTTATATTTATATATATATTTAAGAAATTATATATTAATAATGTATTTCTATATTAGTAGGGGAGAGTGCTCTAATATCGACATGCACGTAATATCGACACCCTAGAGATCTCCTAAAATATAATTCCAATCAAAAAATAATTAATGTATGAAATGTTAATCAATATAATTCTCATTTATATAAATATTTTTTTTTTAATATTTATATTTTTTTAATTATAAACAAAAAACTGATTTTTTCGTTACAACTCTAAATTTATGAAAGTTTTTAAGTACAATATCGATTCTCAATCATTTGAAAATATATATTTTTTAAATATTTTAAATACATAGTATAGATCTAATTACATTTTACAATATGCCGAAAAGACTTTTTATTTTTGATAATTTGTTAAAAAGTTATTTACGTTTACCTAAACAACATACATGAATAATACCGACACCCTAATTTCACGTAATATCGACACCCTTCCCAACTCAGCGTTATTTGTTTATAATGTGCATGCGTTATGATAAACATTAATTTTAGGAAAAAACGTATGAATTGCTTGTATTAACTAAAAGTAACGCGCATACAATTCGGTGTGTAACAAATCGTTGACTTTGATCCAATTTTTCAATGAAAATAATATTGACATTGCATTTATCACGGAAACTTGGTTGAAAGACAACGATACTCATATCATATCCGAATTATCTAAACCACCATACATCTTCAATAGCTACCCTCGTATAGGTCATGCTGGCGGCATCGGAATACTTCATAAATCAAAAATATCATTAACTACTTCAAAACATTTGCTTACATCTTCAGCTGAAATAGTAATTTGTTATTTTTCTTGCCGAGGCTCAGTGATCATAAAAACTATAATTATATATCGTCCACCAAACTTGGATTTTAAACAATTCCTTGCCGATTTCACAATACACATTCAACCAATTATCACTAAAAATACAATTATACTAGGTGATTTAAATATACACGTCAACAATACAACACTGAAATCATCTATTCTTTTCAATTCAACATTGATTAAAAATTCATTAGAGCAACACATCAAATTCCCAACTCACGTTCATGGAAATACATTAGATTTGATAATAACCAGAAATAATTCTCATATTACATCTAACTATTCTTGTTCAAAACTAATTTCAGACCATTACGCTATTAAATTCTTGATCAACTCTGTAACACCCAAACGACCAAGAAAAACAATAACATATAGAAAGTTATCACTAATAAATGATGTTGATTTCTCCTATGATTTACATCTAAAACTATCCGAACATTCCACTTTACAACCACTCGAAAACCTGAATACATCTTTAATTTCAACACTAAATGCGCATGCACCAACAAAAACTACTACCATAACAGAATGCTCTAAAAACGAATGGTACACAAATGAATGTGCAGAACATAAAAGATTATTACGTAAACATGAAAAATTGTATAGAAAGTCACTGTCATCAAATGATCTTAAAAATTACAGAAACCTACAACATGAACATAATCAGATGTTATTCCTGGCAAAATCAGAATATAATGCTAACAAAATAATAAATGCTGGACATAATCTGAAAATACTATTTGAAATTTCAAACGATCTTCTAGGAAGAACAACTAAACGGATACTTACTGATTTAAACGATGACGTATGCGCAAACTCTTTTCATAATTTCTTTCGATTAAAGTTACAGACAATCATAGATTCCTTACCTATATGCACTTATTCCTATCAACCTCTGAATAGTGACATCCACATTATTGACAGTTTTTCTCCCCCATCTATTGACAAAATTGAAATTTTAATACGAACTATTAAATCAACATCAAAAGAAGATCCTTTACCATTGAAATTACTGCAGTTTCAAGCATCTACACTAGCTCCGTATCTCCTTAAGATAATCAAGTGTTCATTCGAATCAGGTACTTTTCCTGCTTCTATGAAATTGTCATCAATAATACCATTGAAACCTGGAAGCGATAAGAATATCCTGAAAAATTATCGACCTATTTCTCAACTTACTGCTTTCTCCAAACTCCTCGAACGAATTGTTTCTACACAAATAATCAGTCATATATTAGCTGCAAAAGTACTTCATCCTCATCAAAGTGCTTATATGCCCGGACTGAGCACAGAGACAGCCCTATGCCGTATAAATGATGATGTTCTCAACAATAAAACCGGCTCACTCATGTTATTTTTAGATTTATCTGCTGCCTTCGATACGCTCAACCACAAGATTCTTATACAAAGGCTAATCGAGAGTGGATTTTCTGGAAAAGCTTTAGATTGGTTAAAATCGTACATTTCTGATAGAATGAGTAGAGTCAGTATTGGCGATTATTCTTCCGTATACCAAAAGATGACTCACGGAGTACCACAAGGATCAGTACTCGGACCACTACTTTTGTCGATATACTTATCACCTGTTTTCAAAATCTTCGCCAACCATCCATTGATTAAATTTCATTCATACGCCGATGACATCCACATTTTTACTGATGCTGATAATGAAAATGACTCATCTGCCCACATCCGTTTACAGAACTGTCTACGTGAACTCTCTATTTGGTTTCACGAAAACTCATTACAACTGAACCCTTTAAAAACTGAAGTAATGTACGTCAATCACACTTCTAAACACTTTTCAACATCGTTCACTTTTTCATTTGACAAGTGTTTATTATCATCATCACAAACGATAAAGAATTTGGGTGTAATTTTGAATTCTAACCACGACATGAAATCTTTTATATCAGAAAAAATTCGTTCAGTAAACTTTCAACTGTACAGAATTAAAAAAATCAGAAAATCTTTAAATTTCTTTACTTACAAAATGTTAGTGACTAGTTTAGTATTAGGAGTTTTCGATTATTGTAATGTGCTGCTTATAGGTCTACCAGCTATCACATTGGCTGAACTTACCTCCCTTCAACGATATTCTGTACGTATAATTCACAAGCTACCTCATCGAGAAGAAAATAACCATATCAGCATCACACAATTAATGAAGGAATTACACTGGCTACCCATAAAAGAAAGAATCATCTATAAAATATGTCTTATGACTCATAATGCACTCCACTTTGAAACGCCATCATATTTATATGAATTGATAGAGAGAATCGACCAGACAAGAAGTCTCAGGCCGTGTCATGTTAATCGTATACGACCTAGATCGACAATACATTCTACTGCTGCCCGTTCACGCGCCTTCTCGTCACAAGCACCGATAGCCTGGAACTCACTACCTGCAACACTCAGTGCTGAAAGAAACTCAGAAAAGTTCAAAAAGAATTTAAAAACATATTTATTTACACTATAATTTTCTTATTATTTCATTATACATTATTGTTAACTTAATTGTTTAAACGATGTCTAAATAAAATGTCTTCTTCTTCTACAATTCTTATTGGATAATGGATATTAAATAATATATGGTATATCTAAATATCAATATATTTAGAGTATTGATATTATGTGCCAAGGTGTCGGTATTCGAGGCAGTGCCTGTAATATCGACACCCCTGTTATCTCAGAGTTAAACAAACTAAATTAAATTTTAAAATAGCTATTATATGTATATAACTACTTAATACTTATAAATAAAATTTGGTAATATTTAATTGAGATATAATAAAGTTATGATGATTTATTACTAGGGTGTCGGTATTCGAGTACTCTCCCCTATATCTTCAATTTTAAATATTATATTTTTTTTAATATATTTGTATATATATATTATTTATAAGATTTGTATATATATATATATATATATATATATATATTACTATATAGTGTATAGTAGGGGAAAGTCTCCAATTACCGACCCCTCCTAAAACCGATCCCCTATCGTATCTCAGTAACAATAAGATATATCAAAAAAATATATATACATTAACTGTTAGTAATGTAATGATACATATGAATAAGTATTTTGTTTTTAAAAATATGTAATACTACAATTGTTATTTGATAAAATTTAATATTCTGTTTTTACTTTTTAAATATTTGAATAATCAATTAAATCACTGTAAATACTTTATTAATTAAAAGAAAACTTAATACTGCGCATAATATTGTAGATCAATAAAATGTAAAAATAACAATTATAAAAATAATTTAATTTGAATAAATATTAACCATATATCTAAATTATAGCAACCCATATGATTTTACTATTAGTGATCACCTATATTACCCTAATACCGACCCGATGTAATTTATAATATCCAATCAAAATAGATCCGTATTTTACTATTAAATATGTCGTAAGTTGTTTGTGTATTATTGATATAGATTTATGATTCATGATTCCAGTTTATTATATAAATAACTGATTAATAAATAAATATTAAATAATAATATACACTATTTTAATATAATTACTATAGAGTTTAAGTTTAAATTTAAATTTAATATTACTATTATAACATATATTCAATAATAAATAAATGTCGTGCATGTTATAATTAATTATGTGTACGTATATCTACTATTTTTATTGAATATTATAATACTATAATTGTTTATATCACGATTATTTTAGGGGGTCAGTATTAGTCACATGTATCCGATTACCTATAGGTATACCCCCTTGTTTATTCTTGTAAATATAAGTATATCAAAAATTTAAAATAGTCACATAATTTATTGCCATAATATTACCCTAAATACAAAATTTCAAATAAATATATTTAAAATTGAATAAGTTATTACAAATAATTATTTAGGGGTCGGTAATCGGAGACTTTTCCCAATATCAACAACTTAATTATGAGATCAAAGATTAAAATATATACAATACGTAGTAATATATGTATGCGGTATACCATATATATATGGTATATATTTAACTATTTATGAGTGTATATGAAGATTTAAATTTAATATACTAGTTAACTTTATTAGTAATAATACATATTAAATATAACAATAATATAATATGTTTGATGATTATATTAATATGGATAATATATATATATGTTGTAAGGTATATTATTAGTATTATACAAGTGTGTGCACTGTAGCGTATCATATGCATTCCTGTTTCCATTGTTGATATGCATGAATGATTTGATAAAAGTCATATCCTAAATTCAACAAGTCACTTCTAGAAATACAGTCAGTACTTAAACATCTATATTAGATATATAAATCAAGCGTAGCGCATATAACATTGGTGACAGCGGTATCCAGTGCTGACTAGGACCAGTGGCTAGAGGAAGAAATTGAAATACAACATAGGATAACAGGTTTGTGTATTGATATTGTTACTTTGCATACACTTGTATAATAAAATATTATTTTAGATAATAAAATATTATTTTTAAAATAATATTTTTAGTTTATTTACGTAATTAAACATAGTTATAAGAGGGATATAGAAGATATGGGAGAAGATAGTAAGCCAGTAGGTAGACCTGCTAAGAAAGATTTAGCATATGTTAAACTAGATTATTTTAATGAGGGTACAGATGCTGGTGAGTGGATTGCAAGAGCTGAGGAATGTGTAGATTTATTGGGGCATAAGGGTGAGGATGCGGCAGGGTATATTTTATATCATATAAGAGGTGGTGCAAAATTAGAATTATCAATGTTAGGCAATAAACTTTTAAATAAAGAGCATATATTTAATAGTTTAAGGGAGAGATGTAGTAGTAGGAGGTCACGGGGTGAGAGGTTACATGATTTAGTTGATAGGAAACAACGAGAAGGGGAGAATATTACTATGTTTATAGATGCTATATTAAAATTAGAGTTAAGTTTGAAAGAGGATGTAGATGGGTGGGAGGGGCTAATGACAGATTCATTCAAAACAAATGTATTTGACTGCGAATTACGGCGATATTTATTAATATCAAAAAAAAAAAAAGTTTTTCTGAAATACGCTCAATGGCGAGGGAGTTTGAATCTATGAGTAATGTGAAGGAGGGTGGTATATGCTATAAGATAGAAACTAATAAAGTAATAGGTGAAGTAACTAATAGAGGGAATGATGGTAGTAGGTTGGAGGAACGTATACAAATATTAGAGAGGAGGAATACTGAGTTGGAAGGTAGATTAAGAGGTAACTGGACAGACAGAGTTAGATGTTTTACATGTGGAGGGGAAGGGCATACTAGTAGATGGTGTAGGAATAGGAATTTAAACCGCCAACCTTTCCAGTAGATCAGGCAACTAGGAAAGGGGCGAATGCCTGGAAAATAAAGGGGGGTACAAGGGAAATAGGTAATAATAATAGGTTAATAGGAAGATGTCCTAGGGAAAAGGTAGTAATAAATCGGATGGTAGTTGAATGTTTAATAGATACAGGTAGTCAGGTTTCAGTGATATCAGAGGGGATGGTAAGGTCATTAGACTTGAAAGTAATACCTGTAAACCCAAAAGTTGATTTAAAAACAGCAAATGGCACTAAATTAGACTATAGGGGACAAGTAATAACGGATATTATATTATGGGGTAAGAAGAGTGAGAAGGTAGGTTTCATAGTAACTAATATTAAGGGATTGTTTATAATAGGTATGAATATTTTACAGACTTATGGGGTTATATCGATTACTGGAGTGAGTAGGGGAATTCATATAAGAAGTAGGGTATCAAATGGAATAAGTAGTGTTAGTATTAATAATGAGGAGATAGTAAAAGTTTATATAGGGTGTAAAAATAGAATTTTTAAGGAGAGCATAGAAAAATTAACTTATAAATATAGAAAAATATTTTTTTTAAATAATGATAGATTAGCTTCTGCTAAAGTAGGATTACACAGTATTAGAACAATAGACAAAATACCGGTCGCTCAACCTTATAGACGAATAATACCTTCCCAGGTAGAGGCAGTGAAGAATCAGATTGTTAAGTGGGAGATGGGAGGGGTAATAGTTAAGTCCAATAGTGAATATGCAAGTCCACTAGTGGTAGTAAAAAAGGGTACAGGAGAAATTAGATTATGTGTAGACTATAGGCAGCTGAATAATAAGACTATTAAGGATGCATATCCAATTCCTAGGATAGATGATTCATTAGAGGCACTAGGGGGAGCTAAAGTATTTTCGTCTTTCGATTTAAAGTCAGCATATCACCAGATAAAAATAGTAAAAGAGGATCAATTTAAAACAGCATTCAGTTCCCCGTGGGGACTCTACGAGTTTACTAGAATGCCATTTGGTTTAACCAATGCTCCAGCTACATTTCAGAGAGTAATATCAAACTTATTTAGATCAGAGATGTATAAATTTGTAGTATGTTATTTAGATGATATATTAGTTTATTCTAAGACATGGAAGGAACATTTAGGACATATTGAAGTTGTAATGATGAGGTTGGAAGAAGCTGGATTTCAGTTAAATACAGGGAAATGTAGATTATTTATAAATGAAATACATTTTCTAGGCTTTAAGATATCAGATAAAGGGATAGGAACGATACCGGATAAGATTAAGACGATAATAGAGTGGAAAAGGCCAAAGAACTTGAAGGAGTTAAGGTCATTCTTGGGTGTAGGATCATATTATCGTAGGTTTATAGAAGGATATACTAAGATTGTACATCCATTATTAAAATTAACGAAATCTGAGGCAGGGGTAGGTAGTATAAGTAAGAGAATGAGTAGACGGGTAAATATTAAGTGGGATGATGACTGTGAAAGAGCGATGCAGAAGATAAAATATAAGTTAAGTAGTGCACCAATATTAGCATTACCTAGATTCGAGGAAGCATTCATATTAGAGACAGATGCATCACATATTGGTTTAGGTGCTGTTCTTAGCCAGGTGATAGATGGGGATAGGAAGGTAATTGCATATGCTAGTAGATCATTAAAGGCAGGAGAAGAAAATCAAGCTAATTACTCGGCTAAGAAACTAGAGTTTCTTGCCGTAGTATGGGCGGTAACTGATAAATTTAAACATTACTTAATGGGGGCTAAACAGTGTACAATATTTACAGATAATAGCGCTGTAGCGTGTATAGAAAATAAGAAACAGTTAACAGCTTTAGAGCAGAGGTGGGTATCAAGACTAGCGCCATTTCCAATACGTTTTAAATATAGAACAGGTAGTACAAATATAGTAGCAGATGCGTTATCTAGGAGATGTGAGGAGAATAATGAGGTAGAAGGGGATGATTTCAAAAGATTATATGAGGATGATCTAGAGATCAATGATATTAGTATAATAGCAGGCATAGAGGAAGGGAAGATAAGGGAGATGCAAATGGAGGAGCATAGGTTAAAAGAGATAATAAAACATTTAGAAAGTGGGTCAATAAATAATGATAACTACATAATAGAAGAAGGAGTTCTATATAAGAATAGGAAAAATGGTGATAAGGTATTGGTAGTTCCACGTGAGTTAATTAGGGAGATCTTACAAGGGGTACACGATGCCAATGGTCAACAGGGTATAGATAGAACGGTAGCGAGAATCAGTCTAAAGTATACCTGGGTAGGTAGATATAGAGATATTAAGGAGTATATAGATAAGTGCGAAATATGTCAAGTATCTAAGGGAGGGGGTAGAAATCCTAAAATAGATATGGGATATTTAGGTGCAACTAGACCATTGGAGTTAGTGTTTCTAGACTTCGTTAATATTGATAAATCCTCAGATGGAAGAGAGAGTATATTAGTAATGACCGATTCATATACTAAGTTTACTAGAGCTATTCCTACTAGAAATCAGTTAGCAATTACGGTAGCTAAGATATTAATGAATGAGTGGATCTATTGTTATGGGACTCCGGAGAGAATACATACCGACCAAGGACGTAATTTTCAAGCGGAAGTAGTTAGAGAAATATGTAAGTTATTTAATATTAACCAAAGTAGGACTAGTCCTTATCATCCAGAAGGTAATGGACAATGCGAACGCATGAATAGATCTATTATTAATTTATTAAGAGTTTTGTGTACGGAAGAAAAGTCCAAATGGCCGATTCATTTACCCAAAATGATTCATGCGTATAATATTATGCCTCATGCGACAACAGGGTTTTCTCCATTTTTTTTAATGTTTGGACGTGAAGAAAAATTACCAGTGGATTTAAGATTAGAGAGGTATGGGAGAGGCACGGACAGTGATTGGTTATGGGAGACGAAGCAGAAAATGGGAGAAATCGGCAGTAAAGTAAAACATAGAATAGAATTAACTAGAAAAAAAATAAATGACAAAAAGAAAGAAGACGAATTAGAGGCTGGGACTATAGTTAGAATAAAAAAACGTAAATTAGGTAGACGGAAATTAGAAAATATTTGGGGTGAGGAAAAAATGGGAAGTTGAAGGTAGAGTTAAAGGTACTTCTGCCTATAAAATTAAATATGGCCAGACATGTAGGGTGGAAAATAGGATCAATTTAAGAGTAACCAAGGATTAAGGTTTAGTTTTAGTTATAGTTTAGGGTTGTGTAGGTTATACTTTTAGGTAATGGCATATATATTATGGGTAGTAATTTTGTTAAAAAAAAAAAAAAAAAAAATATATATATAATGTTTTTTATAAACAAATAGTGTGGTCACTATTTTTCTTAGGTAGTGGGTGGATGTTGTAAGGTATATTATTAGTATTATACAAGTGTGTGCACTGTAGCGTATCATATGCATTCCTGTTTCCATTGTTGATATGCATGAATGATTTGATAAAAGTCATATCCTAAATTCAACAAGTCACTTCTAGAAATACAGTCAGTACTTAAACATCTATATTATATATATAAAACAAGCGTAGCGCATATAACATATATATATATATATATATATATATATATAATATATATTATATATATTATATATATATGTATAATTAAATTATTGTAACCATATATTATTATAAAACTCACCCTTTGAAATAATATACTTGAATAAAGAATATAAATATATATATGGTGTACCGACTTTAATATTATTGATAACATTACTATTATCAATATAACAGTAATAATTAACAATCGATATTTAACGAGATAAAATTAATAATAATGTAAATTATTAAAAAAGTGAAAATATTAACAAATATTTTAAATATTAGATATTCTAAACATTACATATTTTAGATATTAATAAATATGTTGCCGAGTATTGTACGATTAGCATAGTTATTACATTTAATACATTATTAAACTAACTTAACATATGTACTATGAGTCATAGTCTATGATATATGTTTAATGTCACACACACATATATATATATATATATATATATTACGATGTGTACATATTATATCTAATATGATCAACGTTTATATATATATATATATATATATATATATATATGTAGAGGATTCGGGTTATCCTGAAGTATTACATCCATATGATAATATTATTGAATGTAATGTCTATTAATTGCACGATTAAATACGACTGATGCCTACGTAGTTTTATAATAAAATGTCATCTTCGTAAAGTCACTATCAGTTAATTCCGTAATATATTATATAGTATAATATCGAATCTAGCGATATGATTATGTCTCTATTTTTATTAATATATGTACCCTTCGTGTGCGTGTATATGCACCTTTGTTGTAATATGATATATCGCTATAGGTTTCTGATACAAGTACACGTATGTTTATATATCAGATATATATATATATATATATATATATATATATATATTACGCGATCGTTATATGTAATAATGAGTTGTTATTAGGGGCGCTGGAACGATTTTGTATGTAGGTCCCCGGGGGTCCAACCAATCAAAATAAATGTTGTGGTAAAAGTGGGGGGTTATAGGAGGTCTCCCTAGATTTTAAAGTAGGGGGCATATCTCCCCGCCCCCCCCCCCTGCAGCGCTCCTAGTTGTTATTAACATCATTCATTAATATTAAGAAAAAACAAACTGAATAATATATATTGTCAATAATTATACTTATATAATTTTATTTCTGTTTTGTAAATTGGAATTAGTAGACGTGACTTTAACGAATGTAAATGTTATGTACTTTGGATGAATGTTGATTTAATATTTATGGTTATTTGTTTATTTGATTCCTGTTTTGTAAATTATAAAAGAGAGCGTAGTTTATAATTAGATTAACTAGTTTTATCTAGTTATCTAATTATAGATACACCTACTACGCCCATCACGTGATCTCGTTATTATCGATAAGTTCGGTATGATATGGTTTATTAGTGCAGACAGCGTACACTGAAAGGCTAGTAAATAATATCATAGTAATGGTAAGGACTTCTCGATATATACATATGTATATTTTAAAATGTATATTTTATCATGACTGTTGATATTTATGATGTTTAATATGTATCCATATTTGTTTTAGTTTGAGGTTTCCTCCATTCCCAGCAAACTTTTTTTGGCAATATTTGGTCATATTTGGCAAAAAAATAGTGGTTAAACCCTTCAAATATACTCTTATTATATAAAGGGTTCATAATTAATTATTTTTTTTGTAATTTTAAAAATAAAAATAATTTACAAAAATATCCAAATAAATCCAGATAAATGTGGATAAATCGGAAACTAATAAATCCGGATATATTTTTTCCAAATTAATCCACAAAAATTCAGATAAATTTGGATGAAATAGGAAACTAATAAATCCGGATATGTTTTTTCCAAATAAATCCAAAAAAATCCATATAAATTTGGATGAAATTGGAAACTAATAAATCCGGATATATTTTTTCCAAATAAATCTAAAAAAATCCAGATAAAGTTGGACAAATTTTGATTTTAAAAATCCGGTTATATTTTTTCAAATAAATCACAAAAAATCCAGATAAATTTAGACAAATTTGGATTTTACAAATCCGGATATATTTTTTCCAGATAAAAATCAATAAAAAATCAGAATAAATTTGGATTGAATTGAAAAATATTAAATACAGATATTATTTTATAAAAAAAGCATATATAAATATTATTAATAATACAAATTGTAATGGGGTTTCACACCAACTAGAATGCAATTATTAACTTTAATTATAATTATTAGAGGTTAAAGTTTAACTCTAATATTTAAATCACATATTTAAAATAAAATAAATGCGTATCTGTAAAAAGGGGTTTCATACAAAATCTAACTAATAATTAGGTGTAAAACCCCTTTTACGGAGATTTAAATAATATAGTTAAACTTTAACCTCTAATAATTAGAGTTAATAATTGCGTTCCTTTTAAATGGGTTTCACACCAACTCGATAACTTCATTTTATATCCTTCACAATCGGGATTAAAAATTATATTATTTACTAAATACGCACAATGTATCAGTTCAAAATAATAATAATTAATATCAAAGACAAAACAACCGATGTTATCCGAAGTAAAGTTATCGAGGTCATATGAAGGATGTACATTTTAATAAACTTTACAAACAACATTAATATTATCATTAGTTTCTTTAACGATACATATAAATTCCTTATATTCATATTGTTTGTGTGTTTTAATCCTACATATTTTATCTTAATAATATCTTCCACAGGAAACAGAGATTGTATTTCTTCGATCCGATTTATAATATGCATTAATGGATATTTGCCAGATCGAACTATATTATTTATTTGCTGTATAATATAATATGTTATTAATTATTATAGTATTTCTACTTTTACATATATGTATATGTATATATATATACATATCCCAGTGTAATACAAGTTATTTTTTTAAACTGAAATCAACTTGGATTTATATCATCTATATTTCGTAATATCCTCACATGATAATATTTTATTTTATTATTTTTTAATTTTCCGATAGATGATTATGTTGTAAAATTATGCGTCGTCAATATAGAGATGGTTGGAGCCATATATTCGAAAACTGCCGAGCAAGCTAGATATGGTAAGGGTAAGGTATATTACTAATTATCTCAAATATAAATGTATGCTATTTTATAGTGTATTTTAATAATATATGCAATTATTTATATTATATAATTTTTAGGTAAACATTAATTTTCATAGATTTTAAATTATCATATTATATATATATATATATATATATATATATATATATATATATATATATATTTATGATATTTTATTTGTAATCAATGATACAACCTAATACATCATCATACATCATTATAAATCATCATATACATATAAAAGTAAGTATTAATTATAATGAATGGTACGAATTATTTATGAAAGAGCTCTAAAATTATATAATTTTACCAGCTACTGTATATTGTTAAATCAAAGATTTTATATTTATTTTCAAATTATATTATATTTCAAAATTATTTAAATAAAAATAAAAGGTAAATAACCTAAACTTTTAAATATCCGCATATAAAATATAAGAGTTGTACATTTATCATTCTATATAGTTTATATTTATATATTAAATAATATGAATAACATAGTCAATGATACATATTTAGAGATACAATAATACTCTATTTATTTATAATTCGTCAATGGAAGATATTAGTAAGTATTACTGTAATATCATATTACATAATTATTATTTAATTTATATAACCGTTATAATCGTTATAATAACGTAATTATTAATTTAAATAGAATTAATAAATGTTTATATAAAAATTTAAAATACATACAGGATCAACATAAATATTGATCCACCGGTCAATTCCACGGTCATTTATACGGTCATTTCTACGGTCAGAACTATTGGTCCACCGGTTAATTCGATTTGTATTATCTAATATATAGTATATATAATATATAATAGTTTAGTTATACTAGAATATAAGTATTATATTTGGATTATTATATAATTTATATTGTGTATTAATAATGTGTATTTAAAAATTATCAGAGTTTATAAATAATATATAGGTACATTTGAAAATATAACATAATATAGTTTAATCAAAGAGACCTTTTTTTATTATAAGTATATTACAGCAATATATTTAAGGAACATATAATTAAATACAATATCGATGTTACCGCCTCTTCTATAGCTGAGTCTATTATATAGTAATAGATTATATTTCCCAGTAGTTAGTAGAATCGATGATGTCAGGCTAATATCAGTAAGCCATGTCTCAGTTATTGCACTCATGTCTAAGTAGTTGTAAATAAAATGTGTGCATAGTTTGTAATTAAGTCTGTACATTTAGTGTTGAATAGAGTTGTAGATAGTGTTTTTGTAATCATTTTGGTGTAATATTTACAGGATGTACATTTTAAAGTTTTCAAGCTTATAATAAATCATCAAATGGTGTTAAAAATAATAAATGATAAATCAAATTTAATAATAGATAAAAGTTGAGAGGCTATACTTCTCATATTAAAAATACATTTAACAATAGTAAGAGAATATTTTGACAAGCATGACACTGTAGTCATAATGGTTTCATGATGAAGATGTGGTGAATATGTAAACTTTTACATTTATAGGATTGTAGAGCTCATGATATGAGTAATATTATTAATATAATATGACGAAAGGATAATTGGTAATATAATATAGGAATAATTAGATCACATAAAACGTTATAGTATTCTGTTCAAGATGTAGTTAAAATTATGTAATATATGTTAAGTTTCTATTAATAGGAATGATGTGTTTAATTATAATCGAAGGTTGAGAAGAACAACATAGGGTGTATATTTAGTAGGATAGTGTAGATCATAAATATACTAAATAATATCAGAAAATATTTAGAAGTTGACTCATTTAGGGTAGAGGTGAGATAGCAGACGAAATTTAAATAAAATTACTTGAGTTATTAGTACGAGAAGCAAATGATGAGAAATGATAATTTAAACTATTAACATAATCTTGTTATTTAACGAGTTTATCAATAATACAATTAATAACAATTAATGCTTTATTATTCACTCTACTATCAATATTCTACATTTATTATACTACAATATAATCATTTAAGATATTAATATATTAAACAGGAATACTATAGATAGTTATAGCATGTATGATAATGGATAGAATACGATACACCATTACTATATTCTGAATAATATATATATATATATATATATATATATGTATATAAATAACAGTATACTGTTATTATATATATTATTATACATATAGTATAATATAGTACATATATGTATACATGTAAAACACGCAATATAAAATATAAATTATGATAAATGAGATCATTTCTATTATAAAATAGTAATTTATATATATCGATTATTTTAGTGAAATAATAATTCAAAGGATTTTGCGATGCAAAGATATACCACTCTAATTAATTTGTGAAATTATTAAAAAATTGCACCTTTTTACTGAAAATTATAGGCAAATTATATGTAAATATATATTTTTATTATTATAAAATATTAATTTTATTAACTATATTTATTAATTGAGTAATTTAATATATATATACGATTATTCCCTAACAATATATTTCAGTGAAATGAGTACCTCAGAACAGTTTACCAAATAAATACAAATCTGTATCCAATATATAGAGACTCTATATAATCAATCATCATTTAATCCAGATTATTCCTATATGGTTTTCAATATAATTATATAATATATATATATATATATATATATATATATATATATATATATCAAATAGTCATATATATTAACACACATATATATAATGATAAATTATGATAAATTATTACTTTAATTATTTGGTAAACACAACATTGCAATGACATGTCAACCAATTATTTGTGTCTACCTATTGGAAATTATTATGCAAATAATGTAAATATATATATATATAGTAAATTAATTTTTGAATAAAGTTTAAAATTCAAATATTTAAATAGATATACCTATTTAACTCTTAAATATATTTCCAATATCTTGCTAAATAATTAATTTTAGTATTTTTATTAATAAGTATGTACTTTTATTCTTCTAAATAGACATCCTAATGTCACCTAATTAACATAACAAGTTAAGACCGTATAGACATTTATTTATATTACTATAGTAATCTATAGATTTTAAATTTCTATCACAAAATGTAAATAGAAGTTAACGAATTTGTTAGTTTATTGTATTTAATTATACACAACATAATTCAGTAATATATAAAATATACTGATTAATATATTTAGTAAGCAGTTAGGCTACTGTAACTTGATATAAGGGAAAGTCACCAATTAGGACCTACCGACCCCCTCCTAATACCAACCCTCTCTCGTATCTCAGTAACTAGTAGAGTTATCAAAAAATAATATATACACGAACTGTTAGCAATTTAATGATAAATAGGAATAAGTATTTTGTTTTAAAAAATATTTAATCCTACAATTGTTATTTGATAAAATGTAATATTCTGTGTTTACTTTTTAAATATTTGAATAATAACTTTTTTTAAATCATTGTAAATACTTTATTGTTTAAAAGAAAACTTAATACTGATCATAATATTGTAGATACATAAAATATTTATAACTATTATACAAATAATGTATTTGAATAACTATTAACCAATATATCTTAATTATAGCAACCCATATGATTTTCCTATTACCGACACCCTAAATTACCCTAATATCGACCCCATGTGATTTATAATATCCAATCAAAATATATCCGTATTTTACTTTAAAATATATCGTAAGTTGTTTGTGTATTATTGATATAGATTTAGGATTAATGATTCCAGTTGATTATATACATACTGATTAATATATAAATATTAAATAATAATATACACTATTTTAATATAATTATTATAAAGTTTAAATTTAAATTTAATATTACTATTAAAACATAAATTCAATACAAAATAAATTGCGTGAATAATTAATTATATTTATGTATATCTACTATTTTTATTGGATATTATAATACTAAATTATTTATATCACGATTATTTTAGGGGGTCGGTAATAGGAGAAGGGGGTCGGTATTAGGTACATGTATCCGATTACCGACCCCCTTATTTATTCTTGTAAATATAATTATATCAACAATTTAAAATATCCACATTATTTATTGCCATAATATTACCCTAATTACAAAATTTCAAATAAATATATTTAATATTGAATAAGTTATTACACATAATCATTTAGGGATCGGTAATCGGAGAATTTCCCCTACATAGTTGTATATATTTTATATATATATATATATATATATATATATATTAATATAACCTTTAAACGTGTTGAATAAATACTCAATTTCTGATTAGTTCTTGCAAGATGCGGTTCTGGATTAATACTAATAATTTTGACATATTTAAATAATTTTTAATAATAAAATAATAGTGTAATATTTTATATATATATATATATATATATATATAATACAATTGAAATATATATTTATAGTTTTCATGATTATTAATTACTTATAATTATAATACAATAAGTAAATATTCATAGCAATCAAATTAAAGTCGCTTTATTTACGTTAGCTAATACATATCCTTTAATTATATTATGTATAGTAATAATATAGCTATAAAACAAAGTACGTAATTATTGATTTTGTTTATAGTAGGCATATATAATAATAATATTAATTATATATTAATATCTTATTAGTTTGAAATATATCGTAGCGATTTTAAAATTATATTAATTTATTATATATATATATATATATATATATATATATATATTCCGTGAAAATAATATTGATTCAATGGAAAAATCCATGAATAAATCTTTAAAACATCTTGATACATATGTATATGGCCATATGGCTATCATTAAATAAATCGAAAATTAATTTAAGCAAAACTAACTATATAATATTTAATAATAATAATGCAAAATTATCAATTATATTAAATAATACTGTAATTATTCAAATAAATCTATAAAACTCCTTGGTGTAATAATTGATTCGAAAATGAATTAGAAACTACACACTAATATGGTTAAATATAAAATTTATTATAGATTTTAATTCTAAGAAAATTAAATCATATTTTACACATCCATATTTACAGCTAATATATTACTCTGTATTTCATTGACATCTTATTTATTATACTCATATATGGGGGAATAATTATAACTCAACATAAAAACATATAAGTTTGGCTCAAAACAAAGCTACAATAATATTATATTGTCAACAAATAGAACTAATGTAGATAATATTTACATAGAGCAACACATTTTAACTTTTAAAGAATTGATAGTCTATAATGCATGTACAATTATATTTAAGATTAGGAATTATCAAATGTCACCAATAATTATAAATTTATTTAAATGTATACACTCAACATATATGCGAGAGAATATTAAATTATAAATATATTGTTATCATCAAATAGGTCCATAATAGGTTATATTAAATTGCTTTACACTGGTATTAACTAAATGTATACCTTTCGAAAGTAACCGAATATGGACAGTGCCCGAATACGGACACTATCGGTATATCAGAAACCATAAATCCTACAAAAATGTTTAATTAATAAAATATTCATAATTATATAAATAGTATAAAAAAGTATTTTTTATTTTGTATTCAAAATATGTAGATATATCCAATAAACTGATTTTGTTATTACGTTTATAAATTTATGAAAAAAATATCAACTTAAAACCTTCTCAATAATATAAAAATTTATCGATATTTAATATAACACTATATTATTAAAAAATAAAGCATTCTAAAGTTATATATATATAATTTCTATATTTGTTTTCAAATATTCATTAAGTTATAAGCATATATCTAGAGATCATATAAGTTCCTAATACGGACACTCTATATATCGTAATACGAACAACCTATAACCAATCAGCTTGCAGCGTGTGAACTATTCTGATTTTCATAAAAATCGCGTGCGATATAATATTAATACCACCACAAAAGCTAAATCTAATTTTTTTATTATTTAGATACTTAAATTGTATTATTAAATTAAATTAAAAATGAATTAAAAAAATAATAAAAACAAATAAATTATTAACTAATTAAATTAGAATAAATTGTTCATAGAATTAATTATAAATAATGTAATTGCAATTTGTCTGATTGTTTAATCAATAATATATAGTTTATCTTGTGGTATATAGGATGTATGTATATTATATCGTATTATACCGTATTCGTAGGGGAAAGTAACCTAATACGGACACTTTAACAATAAATGTTCTTAACTTTTTATGACTCATTATTTGTATTCAAAAATTAAAATATATTAATATTATATGATTATAGATATTATTGTAATTTTAAAATTTTATTTATTCTTTTAATTCCATAGATAACGGGGGTGTCCGTATTCGGTACCCATGTCCGAATACGGACATCCTATGTTATATTACGGACACCCTATATACCACTATATAAACTATATATTATTGATGAATCAATCAGACAAATTACAATTACGTTATTTATAATTAATTTTATGAAAAATATATTGTAATTTAATTAGTTAATATTTTATTTATTTTTATTATTTTTTAATTAATAATACAATTTAGGTGTCTAAATAATAATTTTTTTAGAATTATCTTTATTGGTAATATTAATATGATAACGCACGCGATTTTTATGAAAATCAGAATTGTTCATATGCTGCAAGTTGATTGGTTACAGGGTGTCCGTATTAAGACATTTAGAGTGTCCGTATTAGGAATTTATATGACCTCTAGATATATGCTTATAACTTAATGAATATTTGATAACAAATATAGAAATTAAAAATACAATTTTTAGAATGCTTTATTTTTTAATAATATACTATTATATTTTATATTACATTTGTATATTCATGAGAAGGTTTTAAGTTGAAATTTTTTTTCATAAATTTAAAAACGTAATAAAAAATCCAGTTTATTGGATATATCAGCAATGTTTTGAATAATTAAAAAATAAAAAATACTTTTTTAGGCTATTTTTATAATTATGAATATTTTATTCATTAAACATTTTTTTTGTAGGATTTATGGTTTCTGAGATACCTTGGTGTCCGTATTCGGGCACTGTCCGTATTCGGTTACTTTCCCCTACATGGGTACCGAATACGGTCAATCCCGTTATCCATGGAAGTAAAAGATTAAATAAAATTTAAAAATCACAATATTATCTATAATACTATAATATTAATATATTGTGATTTTTGAATAAAAATAATATGTCATAAAATGTTAATACTATTTATTGTTAAAGTGTCCGTATTAAGTTATTTTCCCCTATTCGCTTGTATTCTATAATTAATATTATAAAATTATTTTAAATAAATATTTATTTATAAAATTGAAAAATATGAAATAAAACAAGCATTATTTTATACTATAATAAATAAATCCCTTAACAAATATCTATATATCAATCTATTTATCTTATATTCGGCAAAATATGTTGACTTATTAATTAAAATTACGACTATTATATTATTATATATAACCTTTTTAAATGTTCTTGAAATGAAAGTATGACCCTATTAATATGTGAGTTAAATACATACATGAGAGTATATTATTATTTATTTATATATATATATATATATATATAGGTAATGTATATGATGTAAATATTTATTCATAATAAGTTTTTGTTTCTTAATTAATATATATATATATATATATATATATATTATAATATATATTAGTATAAAACGGTTGTACAGACACTGTATCGACACATCGGTTCTAACCACACCAGTTACTTTGGAAGGTAAATGAATTTCTAACTATTTATGTATATTATAATATATTCTATTAATATTATATTGCCTTTGTATTAAAGATGATTATAAGAATTTATTTAATTTCATTACCGGACTGCTATGTATATATCAAGGAACATCATCCGTTGAATTAGATTTTTCATTATTAAAGTCGATAAATACTGAAGGAAATACCTATCTTTCAAACATTTTAGTTGAAGGATGTATAAACTCAAAACAATTTAATTATGTAATACAAATATAATACATTTCTTATTTTGTTGTACTATATTATTGATTTAAAGACTATATATATAGTATTTAATCAATATATTGATACCAATATATTTGTTGACACTAAAATGTTTGCAAATTCATGCTATATAATATATAGAGAGAGAGCTATATTGGTCAATAGAGAAAGGCCGAATTTAAGCTGAATTTAAGCCGAATATAAGGATTTTGAAAGGCCGAAAATGATCTAAAATAAGCCTTTTTCCTTAGATTAGGTAATGGCCGAATTTAACTCACCCTGGTCATGACTCATATAAATTACATTTTGTTATTATTTAAACTAATAATATAAACTATAATATATATATATATATATATATATATATATATATATATAATTAATCAATATATATAATTAATAAATATTATAGTTTATATTATTAGTTTAAATAATAACAATGTGTAATTTATCTTTGGGTCATGGTATATTTTTTTTAATTAAAAATTACCAAAAAAGTGTCATAGTGAAACAATGTTGGGAACCACTGCTCCAACCGTAAGTAGTATACGCTATTCTCTATAAGTAATATCATACAATTACTGCGCATATTTAATTGCAATTAGTAATATTTAACCATAAACAATCAATACAATTAATATACTTGGATATTATATATATAATGTATATTTGTAATTATTAATAATTATAGAAAGATATTGTTTTCTATTTATAATATCCTACAACAATGGGAGGATCTCTATATGTTGCAAGCGTTATATCGGTTAACAGCAATACAATAAATTAATACTGGTAAACCGAGAAAAGAAATAGACATGTATTTTTGGACGGGATTAATTGGGAATAATGAGGGGTAGAAAAATATTGAGTGCATGTTATTATGAATAAGGAAATGTTAATAAATCTAAAGGACTCCATAGAAAACTATCATTTAATATGATATAATGCTGCAAGAATTTTAAAAGTATTGATAAATCTGAATTATTATCTCAGCAGTTATCCAATATTAAATCACATATTAAAAATATTCATTTATCAAAGTTAATAACTACTAAATAAACTCAATATAAAAAACAATATATATAATCCATTTCCATTTATTTTTTTTAAATTTATGAAATACATAATTTTATATAATGTATAATAATTAATAGTTAATACGCATACATATTGATAATATATAAATCAAGGTTAGCATATATTTTATCTTTAAAAATATCATTATTTCATATAAACGTAATTAAAAAATTATTATATTTATCTAAATATATTTATGATATTTACACTTACCGATAATAAAAATAATAGGCTTACATAATATCCAATGGAACTTATTTTAAATCACATTTATTATATATATATATATTTATAAATATTATAATATTATAATTATAAGTATTTAAACTGTTATTCAATATATTTAATATTAATATAATGACGTTTTAAATTATATATAATTATATTATCTTAGGTGTATATCAATACCAATGATATCGACATATGTTTTGTTTTAATACATAATTTTAACTCAACTATACATATCTCACGTCATCTCCTATATCTATATAAGTTATAAATTTCTTATCGAATGATATAATCATTCTATTATAATGATCTTGTATATTATATTAGTCCTAAGAGTTCCTAAGTGTGTATGTACATCATATATAGGTACTACTTTATACCTACGTTAATATGAATATTGATATAGTTTATTGGAATCAATTAATCAAATCGAAATAAAATTATAAATATATTAAATACACGAATAAAAATAAGTATATATATAGTGATTTATAATAATAATAATAATGTTTATTTATTGAATCACACATATAATAATATCGGATACAAATGGACCACTCAAGAAGTCATAGACTTGTACATGTTATAAATAACTATGAGGAGCCCCAATACAAAACAAATAGTAACATTTTTTTTCTTGTGTTTTTATTTATCGTGTATTCAATTCTTGATAAACACAAGAGAAAAACAAGAACTGCCGTGAGTCGAACCCGGGACCTCTGGCTTACTAGCTTTTGGTTGTCCCACTGAGCCATCGACCCCAGAAGATATATTAAATAGTATAGATAGTAATGGTATCAACGATTATATGGTAAAGAAAGTACACATAAAAGAATAAAAAAGAAGAAGTAAATTAATAAATAATTAAAAGACAACACTAGTAGAGTGGAATAATTCTAATACAACCGATCAACCAACGTTTCAACTTCAAAGAAAGGGATCATATGATATTACTTATACCAACCTATGAAATGAGTGTACACACTTTCATCGATAGTTTCCCAGTGTAATTCTTACTTCCAGCGAAATGAAAATTAAAAGATGGCACCGGGTAAATATTACACAGGGTAAAATAAATTAAAAAAAGAAAAATAATGAATATTTATAATTATATGTAATACGAGATATTTATTACGTAGAGTAACGCATTGGGTTTATACTAACGGATAGCATTGCAGGTAAATAACCAACGCACACATTGCGATGATACCGATTATATACATCATCATTGATAGAGTAGACTTCTCTTTCTGTATTGTTGACGTTATTTATTTTTTTAACAAATAAATTTTAATTTTGTAATTTAATACAAGAAATGAAACTAATATTAAAAAATATATATATATGCAAACCAAATAATTTTTCTTAATCCGGTCTTTGGTTGGAAACTTACTGAAGTCGCAGTCTTCCGATTGTTTGAAATTCTTAAACATTGGAATATATTCCGTATACATTTCCAAAGCATTCCTCAATTTTTGGCAAAGGTAGTGATATCTTTCTATGCCCGGAGCGTTAATACAATTAGTTCTAAAATCTGAAATTCTTAGGTCGAATGTTAGAGTATCTTCAATCCTATTCCGACAATATTCGTGGTTATATAATGAGTTTATAATTGTTCGAACATATATATATATATATATATATATATATATATATATAAATATGCCATATTAGTATTTAGAGGAAAGTTTCAATTACCGACCATTAAATGACTATTTGTAATAACTTATTAAATATTCATATAGTTATTAAATATTATATAATTAGAGTAATGTTATGGCAATACATAATTTTGCTCTTTTAAATTGTTGATATAATTTCACTGACAAGAATAAACAGGTGGGTAGATAATTAGTTACATGTGGGTAATAAAACCAACCCTTTCCAATTAACGACCCCCAAAAATATATGTTGTGGATATAACTGTGGTAGTATAGTATTTAATAAAAAATAGAATATATTACTAGATTTAATAACTTAAAAAAGGCACGCAACTTATTTATCATTTAAATTAATGTTGTAATATTCATATTCAATTTATAATTAATAATTATATTTCTTTACTAAACTTTAAATTAACTGATTATGAATAATACTAACAATATTAAATAATCAATGTATATTATTAATGATGGGTTAAAATGATACACAAATAAATTATAAACTATTTCAAATTAAAACGCTGATTTACTTTTATTGGATATTTTTATTCCATGATGTCGTTATTATGGTAATTTAGATTGTCGGTAAACATATAATTAATTGCTATAATTAATATGTAGGTATTTATAAACGTATTTGTATGTTATTCTAACGAAATTAAGTTCAAATTTGAAATATTATAATGTTCGATCATTTTTATATATGCAATAAATACAAAATACCCGCGCGAATAATATATATATATATAAATATATATATCAAACCCAGTGGATGTTTGGCAATAGCTTTTATTCATCGAAATGTTCATATATGGTTCTCCAACCAAGTAACTTAGCATATTCTCGAATTGTAATACACTAAGCTTCGTTATTATCTTATGTTTGACCACTAGTGTAAAATGTTGTCTGGAATCTGTACAAGTTGTCGTTAATTTAATTACTTAATTATGATATCGAATCATTTGATTATTATTATATAAATATATATATATATATATATATATATATATATATATCAGTTAAATTCTGAATTCCGAAGTGAACAGTCGTTTTTATTACATTCATTTATCATTTATAAATTTAAATTTTAAATTTATACATTTATAAATTCTTTTATATTTTATTTATATTTCATTTGCTGAATGTATTCTGAATATAAATATCTGGTATACCAGATATTTATAAAATATATATTTTTAATTTTAATTTCTTTTGTATAGTAGATTTTTCAAAATAGTTTTTATTTCAATTGCTTTTGTCTGGCTATTACATACTCTTTTATGCCTGTCACAAAATAAATTCTAATATAATTTTATTATAATGTATATTTAGTATGTTGTTGTATTGATTTTTATAGTACATGTTTATTAAATTGTTATCGTATTAGTATTATCTCATTATTATATAACACTCCAATATATCAATGTAGTCTGTAGTATATAATACTCCTCTATATCACTTATTATTTTTTCCGTGTTATATTCAATATATATTATAGTATGAATGAATGAATGAATGTTTATTTATATACACAAATAACGTTAGACGTTTTCTATTGTGTAAAAAAAATATATATAAAGGAACAAAATACACAAAAACAAATATAAATCAGTTGAAAATAATGAAATTAATTTTTACGAATTAATAACAATACATCAGATATAAAATACGAATAATTGACATTAGTTCTTAGTCATACAGGTAGGCATTCTATAGGTCAGATACCGCTACACTGAAAGAACGTGTGCCATATCTCGATAGCTTGTAGTTCCTCTTTTGTAATAATCGAGTAGACGCGTTTCTTATACTCCTCTTTTAAACTTTGAATTGTAGGATGTCATTCAAATAATTCGGAAGACGATTCTTCAGTAACTTAAAATGTAGCTTTAAATTGCTGAAGGTCTCTGGTACATATTTAACCATTTATAATTAACTAAGTGATAATTGACTGATTTATGGTCATATCATTTTACACGATGTAAAACTATTATCGATGATTTAATTATTCTATCTAAGGGTTTAGTAGAAGTAGCAGGAATGCCATAATATAGAGAACAACAATAATTTATACGTGACATAACTAATGATTCTATTAACATTTTAGAAATTCTAAAAGGTAAGAATTTCCTCATTGATCGTATTTTATATAATTTATAATTAGTTGATGTACACACATTAGCTATCTGATCTGAGAAATGTAGGTCATCATCGAAAATAAAACCAAGGTTTTTAACATTAATGAAAGGAACACTTGTTATAGAATGAATGATAACAGAAGGAAAACTGATGATGTTCTAGATATAGGGGAGGGAAGGGAGTAGTGAACGATAATTAATATGCCTCAGAAGATTTCTAATATATCGATAAATACTGAATTGTAGGCTCTTATTTTTTTTGAATTAACTAGAAATCATATAGTTCTAGAATACTGTGATTTCACTTTTATATATAATATGTTTACCTAATAATATAAACGTTAAATTAAGTATTAAAAAAGAACTAAAATAAGGCAAGGCCGTAGTAGTGGCCGCTAGTACCAGAATATGCGATATGTGTCTCGTAATGTATTCGATTTATATTTAGTTAATTATGTAATATTAAATAATTATATTTATGATGCATACACACCTTATTTTATTCAATGATTTAATTATATATGCACATACTCTTACACATAAATAAGCATACATATATATAATCATGTTTTTCTCAAAATTTAACAAACAAATGATTATGTAATAAATTAGAGTAATTAATTAATTATTTAAAAAAAATGTTACTATATATTATAGATATTTTGATTATCTAAATATTGTATATAGAACTTGTTATCCTATCAAGCACCATTTTAATTAAAACGGCCACACTATTTGATATTTTACAGTATATATAGCAGACTAACGTATTTTGAATTTTTGATTAGTTGTTTTAATTGTCTATTATATATTTTTAAGTAGTTATTTTTTAGTTTTGTATTATGTAATAATTATAATATAAATGTAAGTAGGGGGAGGTTTCCGATTACCGACCCTCTCCTAATACCGACCCCCTCTCGTATCTCAGTAACTATAATATATATCAACAAGTTATATATATATGATCTGTTAATTTAATGATAAATATGAATGAGTATTTTGTTTAAAAAAATATTTAATCCTGCAATTTTTATTTGATAAAATGTAATAGTCTGTTTTTGATTTTTAAATATTTGAATAATAACTTTTTTTAAATCATTATAAATACTTTATTAATTAAAAGAACACATAATACTGCACATTATATTGTAGATTAATAAAATGTTTATAACTATTATAAAATTAATTTAATTTGAATAAATATTAACCAATATATCTTAATTATAGTAATCCATATTAACTTACTATCACCGACCCCCTAAATTACCATAATACCGACCCTATGTGATTTATAATATCCAATCAAAATAGATCATTATTTTACTTTAAAATATGTCGTAGGTTGTTTGTGTATCATTTATATAGATTTATGATTCATGATTCCAGTTGATTATATACTGATACTGATTAATAAATAAATAGTAAATAATAATATACATTATTTTAATATAATTACAATAAAGTTTAAATTTAAATTTAATATTACTATTAAAACATAAATTCAATAAATAATAAATTGCGTACATATTATAATTAATTATATTTATGTATATCTACTATTTGTATCGAATATTATAATACTACAATTATTTATAACACGATTATGTTAGGGGGTCGGTAATAGGGGAATGGGGTCGGTATTAGGCACATGTATCTGATTAGCGACCCCCCTGATTATTCTTGTAAATATAATAATATCAACAATTTAAAATAGCTACATTATTCATTGCCATAATATTACCCTAATTACAAAATTTCAAATAAATATATTTAATATTGAAAAGTCATTACAAATAATCATTTAGTGGTCGGTAATCGGAGACTTTCCCTATAGTATAAATGTTATTTGCATTGATTTTTATATTTTGTATTTAGTGTTATTTATTATATGTATAGAATTGATTGTATTCCATAGAATAGAAATGGATAAATGAACAGTCGAATAGCAATATTATAATCTAAATTATATTGCATTTAATAATATTGTTTGCTTTTTGATTATACATTTATATGTAGGGGTATGTATAACTACAATTCACTATTTTACGTAGTAATTTTGTATTTATTATTTAATAGAATTAGTTAAATTTTTGTTTGTTATATATTTAATAAAAGTAAAATAAATACTACAAATCCATATATTATTTTGAGTTTTAACTTATCATCACATTTATTTCGACCACTCATTATTATACACGCACACACACACACATATATATATATATATATATATATATATATATATATATATATATATATATATATATATATATAATAATAATAATTTATAACTATATGTTTATATACTTCGAAAAATAGCATAAATAACATATATATTTGATAACTATTTTAAATTACAAATATATATATATAAAAATTATAATATATTATAATTATTAATTGCCGGCGCATTATTTACACAGATGCATTTTTACATGGTGAACTTTCTAAAAATGTACTTACATGCATGTGATAAATCATGATTTACTAAAAGCATAATATATTTATAAATTCATATAATACTAACTTAATTTTTTAATTTTACCAACAATATAATTATTAAATAAGTATCCTTATTTAATAATTAAATTGTAATATCCATATATAATCTATTTTGAAAATACCTAATGTCCTAGGACATGTAAACACTGCTACTTACATCTAATCTCTCCGCAGGTGACGCCATAGGTTACTCCCCGGCAGATACATACCTCTATATTATGTCGAACAACGCATGTACCTCCATTTCGACAGAACTTATTGCATACTAAAATTGAGATAATGAAATGTTGTATATACAAATAATATTATTTGTTATATATATATATATATATATATTTATATATATTATTTAGTCTAAAGTAGTAAATGTACTCTATCAACGGAGTAGTTATATATTACTGACCAAGTTTAATTTCACAGAATTCACCTGTATAAACTCCGATTTGACACGAACAGAATTGTTTATGATTCACGAGTTGATGACAAGTGGCACCATTCTTACACGTATCGTTACCATAACATGTGTTTGTGTAGTCACATAGGCGGCCATAGAATCCTATAGGATTATTATCATTAATGCTATTATTATTATAGATATTTTATATGTATAACTTATTTTAGTCAATCACCTATAGAAAGTTTTAATAATTTAATATTTCTATAGGCTGATTAATTAATTATATATTTTATAATGATACTACTGTTGATTGTTATATAAATATCATATAATAGTATCATAACATCCTCATATTGTTCATAATTATAAAATGTGTGTAGTTTATGATTATGTATTCATTATGTAATATATATTATATAATATAAATTATATAATTTTCTTTCAAAATAATAATATGATTATTAAATATACTTTTTATTAATCTACTATGTATACAATATATAGTATATACACTGTATATTATACAGTGTATATACAGTGTATATATAGTGTATATATATACAGTGTATACAGTGTATACAGTGAATACAGTGAATACAGTGTATAAAGCTGTATACACTATAGTATATACAGTTTATAGTATAATAAATTATACAAACAAATAGGTATATAGAGTTAATATGTAAAGTTATTTATAAAAACAATAATTATAATTATATTATCATACAATTTTAGCACCATACACATGATTATATAAAATAAAATTTTTAAATGTAGATAAATTGAATTCAAGTTTTATTATGGGTTTAATGTAACGTATATATATATATATATACGTTACAGGTATAGAAACCAAAGAATATATATTAAATGGTGTAATAATTCATCGGATAGCTTTCCTGTTACAAGGGGTGTTCGTCAAGGTGGCATTCTCTCACCATTGTTATTTAATTTATATACTAATCCTATGATTACGAAATTAAATGAAATACATTCAGGTTATTGCTTAAATGGAAATATCATAAATAATCTATGTTATGCAGATGATATAGCATTATTTTCACCATCACTAGGGGGTTTGCAGTTGTTGATAAGTTGTTGTGAAGAGTTTGCTAACCATAACCACATAACGTTTAATATTGATAAATCGGTTATTTTACCAATTTATTTTGATAAATCATATCATAAACCTGTGAAATTATATATAGATAATACACTTCTAAAATTTGTCAAATCATATAGATATCTTGGACATTGGATTTCAGAGGACTTATCTGATGATATTGATATATATATAGTAATATTAAACAGTTATATAAACAAAGCTATGCAATATCATATAACTTTAATCATTGCTCTAAGGATACAAAAATTATTCTATTTAAAACATTTGTTTCTAATATATACCTTAGTAGCATATGGATACCAAATAGATATTGTATGGCTAAACTTAATATAGCTTATAATAATGCTTATCGTATTGTTATGAACTACATACGTAGAAATAGTGCCTCTTTAATGTTTTTTAACGATTATGTTAATAATTTAACTGTTAAATTACGCAAGTCATATTATTCGCTATATAAACGAATAAAATTATCGTGTAATTCACTAATTGTTCAATTATATGAATATAATATTGTGTTCCCATCGCCACTGTTTACCATGGCAGGTATAACTCATTGTTTGTATAGTATTTTAAATTTCGTTTCTTAGATTAATTGTTTTTTTTTTAGTTTATTCTTTTTAATTTTCGTTTATATTCTATGGACCTCTGTATTTCATGTCTGATTTAAATAAATAAATAAATAAATATATATATATATATATATATATATATATATATTTACAACATATTTTATTTATTACCCTGTTATTATTCCATGTTAAATAATAACTTAATATTAAACGTGAATATATATAGAGTGAAGTAACCCTTCTGGCAGATGCAATCGTATGTAGAGTTAGACCGCGGATAGCAAACGGAACCACGTGTGCATTTGTGTCCTACTTCACATATGTCCTTGAGTTTATCGCATCTCGATTCTTTCCATTCCCCTGTGCAGTTGCATAAGTAACCATCAACTTTATCCACGCAGTCTCCTGCGATATATACCGATGGTATTATAAGAAAATGATAACATTATTAATATCGCAGCATACCTATATATAGTGTATACATACGAATCTATTGAAAATGTATACGTTTGGGCTATACATTCAGGGCCCAAATTTCCGGTTAATCATTTAAAATACACTAATGTATATTATTTTAATTATAATAATTCTACTATAGTTCTAATATTTATTATTGTATTCTTCTCTACTCAGATATATAACATAGTCCGCCTTGTTAGGGGAATGAAAGGTAATTTGGCCGACAATGTAATTTCTAAAAAATAATTATTCATTTTAAATATACTAAAAACATGTGATGTTAATTTCGTATAATATATTAATTATACATACTATAGTATAATATATTATTAAGCTAGATGTGTACAAGTCATTTTAACTGTCCACACAAGTGTACACATAATACTAGAATAAATATACAGGTATTCGTTATCTATATGTTTATATATATATATATATGGTTTAAAATACCATTGTTATTGCATGGGTTACTTAAGCATTCGTCAATATTATCTTCGCAGTGTATACCAGTAAACCCAGTCAGGCACGTACATGAGTAGTTATCCTTCATATTTAAACACGTAGAATTATTAATACCTATAGTTACATATAGGATAAAATATGAAAATCATTAATATGTACAAGATAATTAAGGGGATTCGTGGCCTTTTATGTATACATATACAATGTAATATTTATGACATTTAAAAAAAAAAAATTGTTTATAAGAAAATAATTTTTGTATCTTATTTATTTATTTATAATATTATAATATAACAGAATACCACACTAATATACCCATAAGGTTGTACTTATAATATTTATATAATATTATATTACCAATAATTACATATAATAAACTATATTTATGACATTTTTATAAAATAAAATAAATAAATGACTCAATCTCACTTACTTTGTTTATAATTCGAATTTTACACCACATTCAATGAGTTCATTTGATATAAATACTTTAATTATAGATGTCGCTAGTTGACATCCTTTTATATAATAGATCGTATATAACAGTGCATTTACAATTATTTAAAAATATAATTATAAATAACTATAAGTTTAAACTTATAGTTATCATATTATAAGTTTAAAATATGAGTATTTTGCTATTATTTACGCCATTTTTTTTTATAAATTTAAGTATTTTTACCAAATAGGCCATGTACTAAACTATACAATTTAAGTATTTATATGCTCTACAAGTTTCAGAGGATATATATTAAATAATACTTTTCTCAAATAAAAAAAAAATTTATTTTCAAATTTATTAAATCTTAAATCACAAATGTATTCGCAAACACATTTGTGATTTAAGATTGAATAAATTTGAAAATAAATTATATATATATAATATAATATAAATAAGATGTGTAATGTGGCCATATTTAGATAGTATTGTATAACTTTATAAATATAAGTGTAATATAGGTAAATATATAGTATATATGAATATATTCAATTGATCGGCAGAATCATTTTTTATTTTAGCTCTTCTAATTAAAATTATTAAGGTGGCTAAATTATCCTCCTGAAAAAAATACTTATCTTTCCCCTATTAATATTGAGAGATTTATATTATTAATGTTATTATTGTGATCAATTTAATACAATTAAAATAATATTATTAATATTTAAAATGTATATAAAAATAATATATTAATGTGAAATATTATTAAAATGATTTAATATCGATTCTAATATTATAATAATTTATCTTTAAATCAGTTAATAATAATTATATTTATAATATATATTACATTGTATACTATTATATTAATCTTTGTGTATAAATAAATACTATTACTACTACATGCGACAAAATTAAAAATTTTAAATTTAATTACAATTTTAAATTTGTTCGCAAATGTTTGTAATTTATTTACGAATACTGAAAATGATTGTAAATAATTTTCAATATTCGTAAAATATTTGAAAATGATTTTCGAAAATGTTACGAATATCATTTGGAAATAAAACGCAAAGTTTGTAATTTTTTTGAAAATAAAACACGAAGTCTTCAAATCTTATCTTAATCTTATGCTAATATAAATTAATTATTATATTAAATTATTTATAGATTTAATTTAATTTTAAAATATACATTTTATATCAGATATATGTTTAAATTTAAAAAAAAATCTACTTTCTAATATTTATTTATAATTAACGAAATAAATATAAAATAGATAAAATGTTTCTATCTTAAAATTAATTTGTATTTATATTGATATACATATTTTATATTGAACATCATTATTAATGGGTATTCAATTAAAAATAATAACAGGTCTGCAAACACCAATTAATAGTCCACTATTTATTCAGTTAAACTAATTTTTGAATCATTCAATGAAGTACAAAATATTTATTTTATATATTAGTATATTAATTCTATATATATAACCATATCTTTTATTTTTATTATATTATCAAGATCATTTATTTTTAATTTCAAAATGTGTTGATTGTTAACTAAATAAGTATGTGCCAAATTGCAAATGATTTTTGAAAAATGTACGCAAATAATTAAAAATATTTTCAAAGTTCATTAAAATGTGTCCAAACAATTTTATTAACAATTTTCGAAAATTATTTTAAATATTGAAAATTATTTGAAAATGTGGTTTACTTTATATAAACTTTCACTATATTCAGGAATCATGAAATAGTATATAATATATCTTAATTAATGGCAGGCGAAATATATGGTTTTTGAAATTAAATATTTGTTATTAAAAATGATAATACATTTATATACAATTTAGTAAATATATTATCTTTACTTTAATATATAGCTTGATGTAAAGAAAATCTATAAGATCATAAAGTAAATTATTCATAAATTTGTGTTTACAACTGATATTATATCACTTTATATTTAATACTTAATCATAATAAACACATATTCCTATATATTATCTAGATAATAATCACAGATATGACCTAAGATTATAACTTATTACTGAATATATTGGAAAATAGTAGAAAATTTTGTTATTTTTTAAATTAGTGTTCTATAGAATATATATCGAATTATATAGAATTATAGAATTATATCGAATTATATAGAATTATATCTATAGGTATATAGCTCTAATTATCATCGTCTTATAATTATCATATATTTCTATTACATAATATATATATGTAGATCTAAATGTAATTAATAGGACACCAAATATATTCATACTATTATTAATTTTAGAAATTATCATACTTTTAGTAATGTCCTCCTTATCAGTAATGTTCACAATATAAATTTGTATATGTTTCGTCGGCCCTTAACCCTCTGAATCCCAAAACGCACAAATCACACATTAGTTATATAATATATAATATATAATATGTATATTAGATTATCAGATAAAAGTATATAATTCTATATATATATATATATATATATATTATGTTATATAACGATATACTATGACCATTAATAAAATCATAAATATTATTTTAATGTTATATTTATTAGATATATAATACGATAATTTATAATATAAAAATATAGTAGGAGCTAATTTTATACTTTTCAAAGCTTTGATTAATATAAAGCATAACGTTACATATTATCAGTATCAATTAGACTATTATCCGTCACATACGGTGATGTAATATACTAGCATGCATTCTTTGCACATAAGTCGAGGTTAATCTCACAGTGTATCCCCTCGTATAAACTTTCACAGTTGCAGCTGTATGAGTTTACACGGTTGTAGCAAGAAGCTCCATGTTTACACGGGGAGCTTAGGCATTCGTTTATATCTATATTGCAGAGTTTACCTGTATAACCTGGAACATGCAGTATCGTATATAATAATATTGTATATAGTATACCTATATTACATAACTATATTATATCTATAATATATATATATATATATATAATCTCTTCTCAAAATTAACTTCAAGCAAAATATTTGTTGAAAATTCCACTTATTCATAGACACACATAGTGAGTATGTTATATTAATTAATGTTGAATTATTGTATTTACTATTTAAATAATTGTATATTTATATATATATATATATGAGTAATCCTAAATATAAATGTTATTTCAAACATATATCAACTAAGATAAAATATCATGCACGAATTTATATATATGTATGATGATGATAATAGATAACGATTTATTGGTACTAAAGTAGTGTCATGTAGATCATACTAAAAGAAAATAATAATAAAATAATAAAAAAATAATAATATATTGATGTAACATTTTCCTATAAAATTTAGATACAAATAATATGATAAAGATAAAATGAGACAACAATTCAGACATAATAATTTGAGTGGGTTAGTGATTAGAGGAAGAGAGATAAGATGAAGTAGGACTTTTAAAACATTAGAGGGATGCAATAGAGTGAATATTAGGAGGGAGGGAATTCAATAGAGTGGATATTAGGATGGAGGGATACAATAGAGTTAGATCGGAATTTCTAAAAGTTCTATTATGGGAATTTTTACTAGAGTTCCGGTAGATAAGGAGAGAAGCATTTTGGTAATTAATATAAGGTAATATTATATTGTTTTGAGTTAGTCAGATATATATCTAAGGGTGAAATAGTATAAGTATTTATAGATAAATGAGAGAACACGTAATTTACACATTAGAAATAAGGGTAGCCACATACTAGATGATTGATGAGATTTTGTAACAGAGTGGTCCTGTCAGTAATTACTTAAGTACGTAAGTACTTATACAGTAATTACTTAAGTAGTATATATTTACGAAAGGTTAATCAGATTTAGTGGAAAATATATTTATTAGAAAGTCGATTCAGTAGGGAATAATAGTAGTCAAGTCGGGAGAGTACAAGAGAATGTATTAGTAATTTAGTGAGGTTTCTGGAAAGTGACGTCATTATTTTTGTTTATTCTGAAAGATGAAATTTGGAGGAATTTGTAATAGATGATATATGATTCTTAAAGGATACTTTGACATCAAAGATAACTCCTAGATTTTTGAAATAATAGGAGGGAGATATATTCGTGTTATTTAAAGAAAATTTAGAAAATAAGTATCATAAGTATATATTTGCAGAGAGAATTCTTGAGGCATTGATTATAAGTTTATTGGATGTAGGCATACTATTATGCAGGTTATGTTTCATAAGGTATACTATCAAACATTATGATATTACCATCATAGAAGGCGTACGTTTAGTAATATATGGTCGAATGTGTTAAAAGTAGATGAGAGGTTAAGTAGGATTAATTGGCTACACATGTTTCTATTTAAGATAGATAATATTATATCAGACAGAGTTGTTTCAATAGAATGGATAACTTCGAACACTTACGTAAAGCGCTTTCAAACGGATCAACAAGATTATTTCTATATATAAAAGCGATAAGTTATTTCGAGACAATTAAAAGAACATACATAAGTGAGTATGTGATAATGTCCAATAATATAGGAAAAAAATAATGATTACATTTATGGCATAAGAAGATAAGTAAGAAATTAGTGGAGGTTCAGTTATTTTACATATAATATTATATTTATATATTTAACGTATGTTTATTTATATAATATTTAAGTATATTTAGCTTTTTTTCGAATATTTATATAATATTTAGATATATTTTCCTTTTTTTCGAAGAATATTAAAAATATGAAAAATATTTTTATATATTTTCTAATTATGAGGTCTTTCCCTAAAATTACATTATTTACATTCCTGTTATTATCATTTAAATATAAAATATAGTCATAAAGTTAGCTATATTATAGAATTTATGAATACTTTACTTATTAAAAGTGTACAATTTTTAAGATTGATATTTGATACCTTATTCTATATACATATTATCATTTAGTTTAGTTTTAGAGTTTCAAATTACCGAGTATGTTTGAAATGACCATCATGCATACATTATTGTGTACTATTTAGGTCTGATTTATTCTGTCATTAAATATATATATATATATATATATATATATATATATATATATTACTGTATGATTGAGGACTACAATATAAGGCGTGTACTTATATATTTGTATGTATTATTATTTTAATTATCCATCAGATATACATATATATATATTATTTTCAACTGAACTAAGGAAATTAAATATATTTATTTATCTAGCGTTATAATATTATTACATCTTGTGTTTGATTTGTATTAACCAAGCTTGCATATTTTGTTTCCATTAGCATCGCAACTATAGTCATTTGTAATTTTACAGTATTCACATTCACTACCTCGAGAATAGTAGTTGGTCGCACACATTCTTGTAATTCTGAAATGAATTCTGTTTGTGGAAATATCATTAATTTATATAATATTTAATTACTAGAGTTTGTTAATCATATTAAAAATTATAAATATATATATATATGTTATCTCGCGTGTACATAAGTTATCCATGGAGAATGACAGGTCTAGCCAGGTTGTATTTATTTATAGGAATAATACATATTGGTTTAGGATACCTATATATGATTTAATTAATTTATTAATTTAACGGAAAGTAAAATAGTATGAGGCAATGTAACAAGGTGGTGTAATCACCCTCGAGTGTAGTGACCGATTGCTTTTATAGAGAGAAACGAAAGCACACCAAAACAAGAATATTACCATATATTGAGTTTGTCGTGGCATGAGATCGATATATGGTTAATGGTAACAATAACGGCATTCTTTTAATGGCATCGATGTTAAGAAAGTATGTATTTGTATTGATGGTTAATAGTTAAATTAATAACATTTAAATACATAAATGTTAATATGCATTTATAGAGATAGTTGAAAATAATAAGTTTATGGAATACACCAGAGTTTTGCAAATATAATAATATATTTTATTTTATTTATATATAGTTTATTGACTGCAAAAACACTGTGTGGTTATAGGCGTCGTTAGATAATAAAACAAAAACAAAAACAAAAATAAATAGAAAACGAACAGTAAAATAAAATAGAACGAATTATAATGAATTAAAATGTACATACAGTTTACGTTTAAACAATGAAATTGATGTAACACAATGAATAACATAAGGAAGAGAATTGCAGCTTTTCGGAGCAATAACCGAGAAAGCTGATTCAAAGAATGTCAACGACGTAGATGGTGCACCAATTTCATGAAGTGGCACTTCCGACTGGATCTGTTCGAACTCTGAATAGTAATGGAATGAGCTAAATATTCAGGAAATCCACGGTGTATAGCCTTATGTGTAATACACAATAGCCTATGTATACAAATATATATAAACTTAAGCCAGCCTAATGATCTCATTAAATTAGATATAGACAATATTGAAGCAAAGTTTAGTTTATATAATACACGTATAGAACGACGTTGAATACGCTAAAGTTTATACAAGGTTAACAGGTAAATTACATAATAATGAACAGCAATATATAAGTCTGCTGAAAACTAGCGAGTGAATTAAACATTTCGTCATGGCGAAGGTAAGCTTATAACGAGATTTTCTAATATTATATAGAAAATAGTTGGCAGTGCGAATCATGTTATTAATATGTGGAGATTAGTCTAGGTGAGAATTTAGAGTGAAACCGATGGTAGTTATAGATTCAGAATTTGGCAGAGATAGTAAAAAAGGATGAATGATTGATAGTGGAGAACAGGGTCTCGAAAATATGATAGTGTCAGTTTTAGTCATATTTAAGGAAATGGAGTTATGAGAGAACCAATGAGTAAAATCAGTAATACAATTAAACATATATATTTGAATCAGACCAGAATTATTAGAATTAGGAAATGGCTATATATCTGAAGATCATCGGCATAAAGATAATAATTAATATTAGGTTATTTGTGAAAAATTGAATTTATAGGAAGAATATAAATAATTAACAATATAGGCCCAATAACAGAGCCTTGTGGTACAACATGTATGTTAATATAAGGAGGAGACAACGTGGAGTTAATCTTCACGGAAAATGTTCTAGATGACACAAAAGATATAAACCAACTGTGTACTTGACCGTATAATCCAATTACATTAAGTCTAATTGAAAGAATATTGTGATCTAGGGTATCAAAGGCAATAGATAAATCAAGTAGTACGAGATAGCATGGGGCTTTATTATCAAGAGATATGAGAATATCATTAATGATTAAAGTAAGAGCAGTTTCGGTACTACGATGAAGAATATACGAACTTTGATATTGATCAACAATATCATTTGACGATTAATTAAATTTTATTAATTAATAAGTTGAGTGGACACAACTCGTTCTGAGGTCTTAGATATTGATGATAACTTGGATATCGGACGATAACTTGATAAATTAGATTGGTCAAGAGTAGTTTTTTTTTAAATCTGAATAATATATGAATATTTCATGGAGTGTGAAACAATAGATGATATAAGAGATCTATGAATGATTTAGGTGATAAGTCCAATAAAATATGGTGATAATGAACGAAGTAAATTGAGTGGAATTGGATCAAGTGGGGAATTCGTTTTCAAGGATGTCATCAGAGAGAGTACAAAGTCATGTGTGGGAAACGTAAAACATGACCAATGATTAAGATTGATGTTAAATTGGGATTGAGTCGTACCGAGTTGATGTTTGGAAGTACATTGGTAATACTAGACATTTTTTGTTGGAAGAAATTGGCAAACAAGGAGCAAAGAACTGAATCAGGTATGTCAGGAAGATGATTGGTCTGGGTTTTACCTACTAAGGTGAAAGATAATTTGTAAGCTTTCTTAGAAGATATTCCATAACTACCGAGCATATCAGTAAAGTATGACGATTTGGTAGATAGAAGTTTATTCTTGTAAAGCGATCGACAAACTTTAAATGCAATAAGATCAGAGTCAAGTCTAGAGAATGCATATTTACGTTGTAGTCTACGAAGTAGTTGCCTTAATTTAATAAGTTCAGTATTAAACCAGGGAGACTTAGCATAAGTTCGGTTGATAAGAGTAATGGGGGTGCAAAAATATCAGGCGAATGATATAATGCTAAATTAAAAGAATCAAAAAGTGTAGAAAAACCAGAAGATATACTGTTGTTAAGTTGATGGAATACAGAGTTAACAAACATTGGTTTATCAATAGATGATATTTTCCGAAACGATAATTAAGGTCGATTAATTTGAGACACCGGCAAGTTCAAATCAAATAAAATGGCAAAGTGATTAGATATTAGATAACTTTAAGTGGGATATGAAATTAAATTAGAATCAGCTAAAGGTAAAACTAAGTCAATAGTATTACCATTGGTGTTAGTAGGAAAACGAATATGTTGCGTCAAGGAATACTCAAATATAAGTTTATTCAGAGATAAGGAAGCATAATTATCATTATTAATTTGAATATTAAAATCACCAAGAATAACCGTGTTAACCGATATGATAGATTCTAAGATAGAGGAGAGGTAAATTAAGAAACCCCGTAGGATAGATAAAGGTGGACGGTAGATAAGTATAATTACAATGGTAAATAAGGAATGAACTGAATATTACAGATCAGAATTTCACATGAAGAGTAACATGGGGTAGATGATGAAATAAGCTTAAGTGATGAAAATAACATAGCTAAGCCGTCACCACGATATGATGTAGACCTATTAGCAAGTAATAATTTAAAACCATCAAGGGTCAGTTGAGAAGCTAGTGCAGAATCATCATTAGTTAGCCTAGTCTCCGTAATAGCAGATATAGAACAATTCGAATCAATAATTGATTGAGTAATCAAATCAACTTTTATACGTACTGATCTAGCATTGAGGAGTTGAAAAGAATACTTTCTGGGAGAGTGCACAGGTAGTCATTCAACAGTTCTATCTTTTTTTACGCGATTCGCAGAAGGAATATGATTGGGACCATGTCTCGAACTCTTCAGTACTATGATTATAAGGATCAGCTTTCCAGTCAATAGGAACATCATCGATGTTAGAACGAAGTTGTTAGGTTAAACTCCTTATAAAGACACACTTAAAGACATACTTTCTTTGAAGTGTTAGATCTTATGTTGGCTTCAAAATCGTCTTCTCCTATCGATTCATTGACTCTATCTCTTTTTCATAAGCTTGCTTTTATACTAACTCCATTTATTTTAAATATCATTAATATTTCTCTCCAATCTGGTATTGTACCTTCATCTTTAAAACATGCTATAATAAAACCTATTCTAAAGAACCAGGATTGCATATTGAGTGTTTATATAATTATAGATTAATATCCCAATTACCTTTTATAAGTAAAATATTGGAAAGAATAGTTTCCAAGCAATTAATAAATTATCTAAATGCAAATTCATTATTTGACACTAGACAAAGTGCATATAGGAAATTTCATAGTCCTGAAACACTTCTTCTTTATATTCTTGATGATTTTCTTATTAAGCTTGATAATAATTCTAATATACAGCTTATTTTATTAGATCTATCTGCGGCATTTGATACTATTGATCATTCTATTTTAATTAAACGTCTTGAAGATATTGGTATTGTAGGTGTTCCTCTAGCTTGGGTTAAATCGTACTTATCTGAAAGAACATTTTCTATAAAAATTGATAACCATTATTCATATTAATCTACTTGTAAAATGTATTATAGAGTGCCTCAAGGTTCAGTTTTAGGGCCATTACTATTTTCTCTGTCCTATATCTCACCTCTTAAAATATTATATCTAATTTTCCATCTGTAAAATATCAAATTTTTGCTGATGATATTTAATTGTATATTAAGCTTCCAGTAATGGCCAATTCATCTGATAATATAGCTCTAATTGATTGTATTAATATGGTTAAAAATTGATTTTTACAAAATAGCTTAATAGTGAATATGAATATAACTCAACTTCTAAATAAATCTAGAACATCATCAATTTTTCCTTCTGTCATCATTGATTCTATTATAATTATTCCATTCAATAATGTTAAAAACCTTGGTTTTATTTTTGATATAACTTAAATTTCTCCGAGCAGTTAGCTAATGTGTGTAAATCAACTAATTATCAATTATATAAAATACGATGTATAAAGAAATGTTTACCTTTTTGAATTTCTAAAATGTTAATAGAATCATTAGTTATGTCACGTATACATTATTGTTGTTCTCTATATTATGGCCTTCTTGCTACTTCTACTAAATCCTTATATAGAATCATTAGATCATCGATAAGAATTTTACATCGTGTAAAATTATATGACCATGAATCAGTCAATTACCACTTAGTTAATTATAAATGGTTAATTAAATATGTTAAATAATAAACATTAAATATGTATCAGAGATATACCTTCAGCTATTTTAAACTAATTTGTATGGTACAGAATTTTTGTTATTTTATATATTTTTTTTTTACACAATAGAGAACGTATAATGTTATTTTTGTGTCTAAATAAACATTCATTCATTCATTCATTCTTTCATTCATTCATTCATATTTAGAACATAACAAAGGAATGAAATAAGTACATACAAACATTCAATAATTAAAATAAATTCAGATTATATGGTAAAGTGAATGATTAAAGAAATAACTGTATACCGCATTTTGAAAAACATGTTAGAAATGTGGAAATAGGAATCATGTATGTCTTAATTAACAGAGAAAGTGACAATTGTATTCAAGGTGAGCAAGACTGTAAATGACATAAAGTCAGTTAATCTTTTACCACTATGCGATACAATAACACACAAATGATAATGCATTATCCCCATGGGGATCCATTATAAACTGTCAGATAGATAACGGATCATTAGTGCATATATTACCTATAACTAGATAGCTAGTAAATAATATAACCATACAGAAATAATCTTATAAAACAAAATACATAACAGCATTTGGTAGAACCAAATGGAATGTAAAAGGTATAAAAATAATAATAAAAGTACAAAGAAGATATCAATAGTGTTTAATATTTGATGTTATATGTTCAATATTTGTTGGGGGTAACCAATTTCATTCGATACTCAATGGAGCATCAATATATAAAATAGGATGTATAAAAATAATATACAATGATGAGTAATATCAACAATTCAACTAATTACAAGTGCATAATCTAGAATTAGTAGATATAAGAATGAATATCTAGATATAATTAATGGGACAGTTGGTAAAAGTAGGTAAAATTGACATTAAAATAAAAGAAAATACTCAACCGATAAAACACGTCAAACGCATAATAAGATTACCTCTGAGAGGCATATATGTGATAGAAAAGATTGCCATCAGACTAATAAATGCAAGTATTCTCAATATTCGATGTTAAAATGGTTTTAGGACACAGAATTGGATACTAATTGTTTTTGAAGACAATATTAAATAAAACATTTGGGACATACAGATGGAAGATACCATTCGGGATATACTCAGATCTAGAAATATTCCAAAGAAAAATGCATGAGCTAATAGAAGAATTATTAAATATATAGAAAATATAATTTAAAAAGACGGGAATCAATTATATAGGATACATAGCGATAACGAATGACATAACAGTAGGAGAAGGATAAATCGAAGTAATAATGAAATCCCCAAAAGATAGTACAGGAGTAAAATAATCTTGGTGACCTTCCTATATTTAACAAAGTTTCTTCCAAACTTTAGTGATAATGCGATCGCACTATAGAACTTAACTAAAAAATAGTTACCATGGAAATGTACCGAAGTATAAGAACAAGAATTCACGAACAATTAAGAGGCCATAACCAGAACTCCATTATTGAGATACTTCGATGAAAGTAAATCAGCAACAATACAATATGATACATTCATAGATGGATTAGATAGCGCGTTGTTACAAGAAGACCAACCCTGGACAACAACGGATAAGAAGTATTCAAACATCTATAAGGAGATACTCGCGATCGTATTGGCGTGTGAAAAGTTTCATTACTATATGTATGGTTGACATATAAGTTGACAGTAAATATACACCTTTAGAAAGAATATTCATATACGTATGAAATGACATATCACTAAGGATATAATGTATTCGATTGAAATTATAAATATATGATTTAATAGTAACATACAGACCCGGATAAGATATATTATTAGCGAATCATTGAGTCGAGAATATTTACCACACGAATACACCGTAAATAGTATATAGATATCTGAACAGAAGTGTAGCCAGAAGCAAAGATATATAAAGAAATACACCTGAGTCATGAAATAGGAACAACACCGTGTACGAAAATTGAAATGGATATATGTTACGTATAAAAGGAGAACTCTTTTAGTAATGTTAGACTACTACACTGTGTAGTCTATACACATTACAGTACCATGCCACCAGTCCACAAGAGAAGAAGTCGTAAAAGAACTTTTTGCTACATTATCAATACATGCAACCCCAGAATACATAATATGTGTCAATATACCCTAATCCGCACGATATTATCAACTTAACACAGGCATGATATAGTGATAGTAACATAGGGCCCATATCTATCGAATATCGGGAAATCCGAAAACGATGTAAAAACTATAAAAAGGATATTTAAAAAATGCAAGGGCACTCGAAAATCAGACACTTCTTGATTAAAATAATAACCCTCGATAAGCATTAACATAGGCTCATCACAATGATAGTTTAGAGTAATATTCAGGACCATAATGCATATGACTAAGGAAATGTTAAAACTGCGTCATGACACAGAAGAGGAATGAAGAAGAATCGGAAATACAAAAGATAAACAAACGTATCATTATATTCAAAACTTATGCTCAACTAAAGAAATAAGGAAAGAGTGATGTTGTTAGGATAAGAACCAACTGAAGAACGGTGTATCCTGGGTAAATTCATATGACAAGTATACTTATTATACTGCTATAGAATCGAGATTATTTGATATCGAGGTATTTGATAAATGCTATTTGAGAAACATAACATATGTCAGAACCAAAAAAGTGAATAAAGCACATATTTTTAATGAACATGTTTTTATCCGTAAATTGCTTATTGTTAACCAATAAAAAAAAGTTACTTAATTTTAAAAAAATGGTTCACTGAAAAACCGAAATATTTTAGGCAACTTATGATGCTAAATTAATTTTTTTTTAATTAGTTCTAATTTATATATGTTATATTATTTGTAATAAATATTTTTTAATTAATATTTATTATGCATATATTAATAAAGATACTATGAAAATGTCATAAAGTTTAAATAATTATTGAGAGGGTCAAAAAATGTATAATATTCAATATAAATAAAAATAAATATTGTGAGTATATCGAGTTTAAAGTGTACATTTTATGGTAATTACTAATTACCATAATATAGTTATAATATAATATAATATAGTGTAATATAGCTTTATTATAATTAATAGTCTAATTGATAGTCTAACTAATAGTCTAACTGTTTATTAAGATAATATTTTTTATATTGCATATATTTTTTGTCCATCGTTGAATAATACGTATAAAAAGTTGCAATATGTTGTTTATAAGTATTATCAATATCCCATACTTTAATTTCAATCTTAAATTTCTAAAATGTATGCAATTATTAAAATATTAATTCACTCAAAATAATGTAGTTTTAAAATATTATTTCGATATTTGTATGTTGTAATAAATATATATATATAATAAAATATTAAAATTAATTTTAATTTAAATAAGTATATATTATAGTTAAGTATATATACTTAACTATACTATAAATATATATATATATATATATTAATTGTATATATATAGATATATACTTAAATTATATATATACTTAAGTATCATTAAAAATTAAAATTAATTTTAATTTTATTAATGAAATATATAATTAATGAAACTAATAGCTTGACATATAAAGTATACATGGATTTAATTAATTGTGATATGTCATTGATAAATCAGATTATTAATTTATATCCTATAAATATATTTAATACTATTTTTGTAACTGGAATATTTCAAACGGATATGACTAAATAAATTATAATGCCACTATTTAAAAATAATGACAATACAAATATTATTAATTACCGTTCAATTGCATTTTTACCACAAATTAGTAAAATATTTGAAACAATTATATAAGATTATCTAATAATTTATCCAATAATAAATTAACATAAATATAGGTTTATTCCAAAATTGAAAAAAAAACAATATCGCTTTTAAATATACAGGATATTATTCTACACAAAAATTGTGAAAATAAAAAAATTACTAAAATGTTTCTAGAAATTAAAAAAGCTTTCGATATTGTTGATCATGAGATATGATTAAAGAAACTTGAAATATACGGATAACTCTGTATGGGAAGCTGAGAAGTAATGTTCATTTCCAAAGGGAATCTAGTATTTTGTCTAGTGTTGTTATTGAATATTCGTAGATAAGCACTTTATCTAGTGATCATCCCCCAACCATCAACTTGATGAGCCGATATTCGGTTCATGTATGCGATGTTGTAATTACCTAATATGTTTAAATCAGGGAGTACGACGTACTGATTAATGATCTTTATGATGATTTCCAGAATGAATATCGATCAGGAAATAATATAAAACTACTTTAATAAAGTTAACTAACGATATAATAGGTTACTTAGATTATTCATAATATGCGAAGTTACTCCTTCTTGATTTAATTTCTGTTTTTGATAGTTTAGATCTATTTTGATCTATCATAATATTCTTATTTATAGACTATAGTCTTATAAGATAAAGAGGTTTTAATGGTGCCTCATTAAATTTGTTAAATTATCTATCTGATAGAACATACTCTATAAATATTAAATATATATTATTCACAAAATTAATCTCTAATATATATATACCTCTAATACAATATATGGTGTTCCGTAAGGATCTGTATTAGGCCCGTTATTATTTATGATTTATATTCTTTCTTTCTCTAACGTTATTTAACCATTTCCTAATATAAACTATGTCTTATATGCTGATGATATTCAGTTATACTGGTTAGACTTCTAAAACTAAACTACTTAATATTACCCTTAAACATTGTATTTGTCCTACTATTAATTCCTTACTATTTAATAGTAGGTTACCTTTGATTCGACTGTTATCATTCCAAGTGATTGTGATACATTTCTTGGAGTAATATTAGAGTATAAATTAGTATTTACTCAATTCGTCACTTTGCAATGTAGTTCTGTTAATTTTAATATATTTAATAGGAGAAAATTAAGAAAATACATGAGTACTGAATCAACTATTGCAATATCTTGTTTTATACAGATTACAATATTGCAATAGTTTACTAATTAATTCCAAACTTAAATTATATTATAGATTAAATAGGGTTATTAAAACATCTATAAGATTAATTTGTAATATTAAGAGGTGTGACCAAATAAGTATTACCATCAAATTATATGAATTAAATTTGATTCTTTCGGACATTATGTGTACATTTAAAATACAAAGCATAATGCATAAAATATCTATTATTATGAGAAAGATTACATATTTATATAAACTTCTATATGGTGAATTAATAAGAAACACACGTCTGCCATAATATAATTTATTTTCAGTAGTCCTACCGAAGTGATGTCTAATGAGAAATGGAAAAATATCATTCAGCTGGCCTGTAGAATTCTTTTCCCAAGATATTGCGCCGCAATATGAGTCGTTACATGTTCAAGAAGATGTTACAGTATTTTTGTTGACAATTTAATTAATTTATATATTTAAAAACATTTTTTTTTATATATTCTCAACACTTGTGATATTTTAGATTATAACGAGTGTAATCATACATAATGTACTTACTTACTTACATTTATAGTTTATAATCTCTCTTTTATTTATATATTATAAGTATTCTTATATATATATAATGATTAATGAATTTATTTTTAACTGCTTATTTACATTATGGTTTACATATAAATGTCACTGGCATAGTTATATTTGTGGGTACTATCTACCTGGTTTGGTTATTGTTATGATCGAATATCGCATTATACAATTACAATTTTAATTTTCATTATTTTTTGTAAATAATATATATATATATATATATATATATATAAATTATCTATATTATTTATATAAATATATAAATATATTTAACCGTATAGTCATATATATCAATACTAATTGTTAGGTCCTTTACATTCATGTTTTTGTATATACTATCTGATGTAAAGTATGCAGTATCATATTGGAAAATATCACATGTCTTATATCCTGCTGTATTTTTATAATTCATCTCTCTATAAAAATTATTTATATTTAATATAATAATATTGAAATTTTCAATTAAATAAAAATATATATCTATATGGTTAACTCTATTTATTATAATATATATTGGATGGATAGATAATTGTATTATTAATAAGAATTAGGGATCTATATTTTCAAATCTTTCAAATCGAGTTTCAAATCGAGTCAAATCGAGTCAATTCGAGTCACATCATTTTCAAACATTTATATAAATTATTATTTCAAATCTTAAATCTAATTTTCGAGTCAATTCGAGTCACACCTATTTTCAAACATTTGTATGTATTAAATTCACTATTTATCATAGTATTGTAGCTACATTATATGTAATTTATGTACTTATAATTTATATAAGTCATTATTTATTTGTATATATAATAGGAATATATTTAATAAATTCGATTAGTACTATAATTTGGAATAAACTCGAAAAAAAAGGAGAATTTATACGATTTTGTATACGATTCGGAGGGACAGATTATTATTAAGCTAGATGTAGGGCGGCCCGTGCATACCATTTAAATTAGTGAACAAACATGTATTAATAGATAATAGAGAATGGCGTAATTAGTTAATTGAGTATCCTAAGTTATTATTATATAATACTCATGATTCGATTTTATATGATACATTGGATGGCATACAGTGTATGATAGACTCTCAATATATAACTCTATGTAGAGAAATAGGTACACTTATTAACTATTTTAGTGTTTGTATATTATATATGTGTGTATATATGCATGTATGTAGGTAGGTGGGTGGGTGGGTATGTAGGTAGGTGTTTATTTAGTTAGATAGGTATGATAGAATGATAGGCAGGCAAATATGTAGGCAGGTATACAGGTGGGGAGGTAGGTAGGCAGTCAGCTATGTAGGACCTACATATATATATACATTGTGAAAGAGGTAGGTATGTATATAGGTAGATAGATGGGTAGTATAGTTAGGTAGGTTGTAGGTAGATAGGTGGGTAGTCAGGCAGGTATGTATGTAAGTATGCATATGGATAGGGTGGTAGATAGGAGGTAGGTAGGTGGGTGATAGGGTAGTTATATAGGCAAGTAGGTTGGTAGGTAGTCATGAAGGTAGATAGATATATTGGTGGGTAGTTAGGTAGGTGGGTGGATAGGTAGATAGATAGTTAGGTGGGTGGTAGGGTAGTGTATGCATATAGGCAAGTAGGTGGATGGGTAGGTAGTCAGGTAGGTATATGTATGGGTGGGTAGTTAGGTGGGTGGATGGGTAGGTAGATATGTGAGTAGGTAGATAGATAGGTAGGTGGGTTGTTGGGTAGGGTATGTATATAAGCAAGTAGGTGGGTGGGTAGGTAGTCATGAATATACTTAGATTTGTAAGTAGGTAGGTATATAGGTGGGTAAGTAGGTATTCATGTAGATATGTAGCTATAGTAGGTAGGTATGTAGGAAATCTTCAATGGAATTTGTTTAGCTTTACTGTGCTCTCACATTAGACTTTGTTTGTAGAAGTAAAGGGGATCAACTGTATATTAGATGATGGGAAGTTTTTAGTATCAATAAATTTAATAATTTATATGACAAACATTGTTTTATGATTTGAAAGTCTTCGAAGCCATGATTTGGTAGAGATTTGATGTCTCCAAATATTTTTTTAGTGATATGAAAGTCTTCGAAGCCATGACTTGGTAGAGATTTGATGTCTCCAAACATTTTTTTAGTGATTTGAAAGTCTTCGAAGCCAAGCAAAGATTTGAATTTTTAGATCACTAATAAGAATTAGTCAATTGATGTCAATGTATACATATGTTAAGATAATACATGTATCTTATTAATATCCTCATATTTGAATTATTACGTTGATATATCAATATATATATATATATATATATATATATATATATATATATATATATATATATTATATATAACATGGATATACCATATTATATTAATATAATAATTTCACATATATTATAATTCATTTATTTTGACACTGTGTTCGAACTATATATGAAGTAGAATTTTTCTAGTGATTATATCATTTAAGAATCACATATCATCCATTACAAAATCTTCCACCTTTATCACTTCAGAATTAAACAATACGGACATCACTTTCCAGAAACCTTACGAAAACTCTAACGAATTCTCTTGTACTTTCCCGACTAGACTACTGGTCTTCCCTACTGAATTTACTTCCTGCTAAAACTACTTACTCACTAAATCGGATTATCCGCTCCTCAATACGTAGGATTATACGCTCCTCCTACTACTTACTGCATAACACGACTAGATCTATCTACTACAACATCACATCAATCATCTCGTATGTGGCTATATCCCTTCCCCTCGGGTGTAAATTATGTATACTATAATACTATTTAATTATCTTAATTCTTCTTTTCTCTCTAACTATAATCATTAAATCATCGAATTTATTATTGTTGTCATTAAATAAAACATTTATGAAAAGTTTTCAAAATGTAATAAATATACCATCACTAAAGATGGCTAAGGCATCGATGATTAGATCTAACACACAGACAATAGGATGCGCTCCGAGCATCGTCCGGACCATTAAAATGGGCCTTAAAATATTATTTAGAAGTGATCGTATATAATTGTGTATACATAAATAATCGGCTCTCGTTAAAACCATGGATACCTTAACATGATAGCGGCTTCGAAGGGATATTAGGGCCCTGTGGTTATAAGTGAAAACTTCATCTAAATTCCTGGATGGGATGAAAAGACTCCACTAAATAAAAATAACAATAAAAATAATATTACAAATATATCATGTTATCACTAGTATTATTTATCGATTTCGTATATTTGTTTATATTCATAATCGATTTTTTATTTATATCAATTTTGATATATATATATATATATATATATATATATATATTATATTAATTTTAACTACATTAATTATATTATCTTTATTTATTTTAGTGTGTGTACAATAGTGTATCATAATTCTGTTTATACATTTAGTATATTGATTATTAGTATATTAACTATCTATAGGGGAAAGAAACTTAAACACTTTAACAATAAATAGTCTTAACATTTTATGACTCAATATTTTTATTCAAAAATTACTTTATATTAATATGTTATGATTATAGATATTATTGTGATTTTAAAATTGTATTTAATATTTTAATTCCATAGATAACGGGGGTGTCCGTATTCGGTACCCATGTCCGAATACGGACATCCTATGTTATATTACGGACACCCTATATACCACTAGATAAACTATATATTATTGATGAATCAATCAAACAAATTACAATTACGTTATTTATAATTAATTTTATGAAAAATATATTGTAATTTAATTAGTTAATATTTTATTTATTTTTATTATTTTTTAATTAATAATACAATTTAGGTGTCTAAATAATATTTTTTTTAGAATTAGCTTTATTGGTAGTATTAATATTATTAACGCACCCGATTTTTATATAAATCAGAATTGTTCATACGCTGCGCGCTGATTGGTTATAGGGTGTCCGTATTAAGATATTTAGAGTGAACATATTATGAACTTATATGACATCTAGATATATGCTTATAACTTAATGAATATTTGATAAAAAATATAGAAATTAAAAATACAATTTTTAGAATGCTTTATTTTTTAATAATATAGTATTATATTTTATATCGATACATTTGTATATTCTTGAGAAGGTTTTAAGTTGAAATTTTTTTCATAAATTTAAAAACGTAATAAAAAAATCAGTTTATTGGATATATTAGCAATATTTTGAATAATTAAATATAAAATAATTTTTGACTATTTTTATAATTATGAATATTTTATTCATTACAATTTTTTTTGTAGGATTTATGGTTTCTGAGATACCGAGACTGTCCGTATTCGGGCACTGTCCGTATTCGGTTACTTTCCCCTAGATATATCTATAATTATAGTTAAGATTGTATTTAATATAATATTTAAATATGTAAACAATTAAAATATATACACATACTTAAACATATTTTTAACAGGACTTCCTATTTACAATTTGTTGTTAATATTAATTTACATTAATAACTCATATTAACAACCTAATGTAGTATTATATAAACCCTGCGTATATATATATAGTCACTCTATATTCTACACATATTATTTATTATTTCCAATCAGTACTTCTCTATTAAATATTATGTATATTTTCTTAATCTTTATTTAAATACATTTATTTAAAAATCACTGAATTGTTTACATTATAATGTAGGTATACCTATAGCATTAGTATACTATAGTATGATATACGTAATGTTAACATAGTAGTAATTACTACTGCTTAAATTGTATTACACTGTGTATACATTTTTTCTATAGTATAGATATAGTATATAATATATATTTATATTTATATATATATATATATATATATATATATATATATATATATATATATATATATATATATATATATATATTAACGATAGTATGCATATAGAGAACATTGTGTCACATATTCCAGTATTGACTGAACCGTAAACATCACAAAAAGTTCCATCGGCAATAGTACCGTCGGGATTATCGAACGTTAGTATATCTAATACTAGCTTCTTCTTTGCTATAACCTATTTACAGTAAGTATAAAATCAATAAAATAATGTAATGTATTAATGATTATATTAAGATTTATACTGCATATTAAATATTAAATATGGTATAATGATATTTATTAATTAATCAATAAAACTAATATAAATTATTATTGTAAAATTATAAAAATAAATTATGAGTAAAATAAATGTAAATGACAAAAAATAAACCAAAATAATATAAAAATTAAGAAAATATCTTATATAAACTAAATTAATAACCTCACAAATAATTATTTAGAAATTATACTTTTAATTGAATTTAAAACTATTAATAATATGTATGCTACGTATATGTGATTTGTTCAAAAGCATGTGTCTAATATTTGAAAGATAATAAAATGTCCTATTTAATTCTATTAAATATCTATTTCTTATACGTGTTAGTCTCCTTAAAAGGGGTTTTATACCTAAGTATAAGAGTTAATAATTGCGTTAGAGTTTGTGTAAAACCCCTTTTATAGATAAGCATTTATTTTATTTTAAATATTGTATCTAAATAATAGAGTTAAACTTTAACCTCTAATTATTAGAATTAATAATTGCGTTTGAGTTGGTATGAAACCCCTTTTATAAATTAAGTGCACGTAGGTAGGCAATGTATTTGTTAATTTGCAATGCATATATGTTAAACGATTAAGTTTAATTATATATTTTTAAGAATTCTAAATTATATTTGTATAGGAAATATGAGTACAACATTCAGAATTGGTTTGCTTAAATTACATTATATTAAATATATTGGTAAAATCTAGAGGTAATTGTGAAAAATAAAATATTACAAATAAAATTTACAATAGATCAGTTAATATATGGAATTCATTAAATAATAATATAATAAAATATGTAGATTTTGTATGTTTTATCTTTAGGGAAACAGGTACAAAGATAAGAAGAATTATATAAAGTTAAAGTAAAAATTATATATTTCGATATCACTTACAAAATAATGTATTTTATTTCTATTTTCGATTATATTGATGCAATCTATTATTTATATTTCGATCATTCTTCGTTTTATTTTTTACTATATAATTTATTTCAACTTTCGATTATTTTCATTTATTTTTACGGTAACTGTAAAACGTTTTAATTTTTTAATTTTTAATTTCGTATTATTCTTTGTTTATTTCTATAACGTATGTTATCGTTAGAAAATATTTATACTTTATATTTAGATTATATTTTCGACTATGTATTTTCTTAAATAAATTATCAATTAATCTTTTAAAATAAATAAAATCTGTTTTGACAACACTTTTTTTAACAGAATTTTATAATATTATACTTTGTTTATGTATTATTTTCTATCTTTATTATTGCATTATCTCTTCATTATTTTTCTTTGTAGAAAATGTCGGTTTTTATATAAATTTATAAAATATGCTATAATATAAAATTAATAATTAATTATTAATACATATTTTAAAGTGGGAAGTATTACTATATTTTTGTTTGTATTATATGTTATAAAATTATATATATATATATATATATATATATATATATAAATACAAAAACAGAACACATTAATAATAAAACAAACCAATAATATTACGAAACAAATAATATAATACTTATCACTATAATAGTAAATTATTTATTTTGTATTTTATTAATATAATAAATTTGAATATATATATATATATATATATATATATATATATATAATAAAATATAATATGTACATACAAAAATATATTAATACTTCCCACTTTAAAAGCTGTAATAATAATGAATATGTATATATTGGTTTATCTTATTTTTAACGTGTTCTGTTTATATATATATATATATATTTGCACGCACTGCCGATTATTACGCTCACGCCAGATGATGAGTTGAACGAATATAACTATAGTTATAGTATACCTAGATATTTGAACTCTTCTACACGTTTTATATCATGGCCTGATAGGCTTTCCATGTTTATCTGGTTTTCCTGATTTGAACACACGTATTTCGTCGTGTCTTATTTATGTGTAAACTGATATCTTTAGCCGTATCTTCAATGTTGTGTAATAGGGTATTTGCTATTAGTTATTACAGCTATACATCATCATAGTTAATATCGGTAATATCGGTAATATGTACAGCTGGGTTACTCTTGCTATTTCTTTTTATGTGACCTCATTTCACTATAGTGAAGCCGAGATTTGAGTTACTATCCAATGATTTTTTAAATATATATTCGAGATATATAATTAATATAAAATTTTAAAGTATAATACCTTGTAGTATTCCAGTAGTTATATAGAATAAGGGAATTATTAATGAATTAAACATTATTTATTATATAACATTGGTTCTTTAAAAAATATTGTATTTTTTAATTTATTTTATTACATAAGTTATAAGATACATTTATTTTTTATTTTATATAACTTAAAATATGAGTTATATATAACTAAATTAGATTATAATATAATTTATATTTATATATATATATTTAAGAAATTATATATTAATAATGTATTTCTATATTAGTAGGGGAGAGTGCTCTAATATCGACATGCACGTAATATCGACACCCTAGAGATCTCCTAAAATATAATTCCAATCAAAAAATAATTAATGTATGAAATGTTAATCAATATAATTCTCATTTATATAAATATTTTTTTTTTAATATTTATATTTTTTTATTTTTAATAAAAAACTGATTTTTTCGTTACAACTCTAAATTTATGAAATTTTTTAAGTACAATATCGATTCTCAATCATTTGAAAATATATATATTTTAAATATTTTAAATACATAGTATAGATCTAATTATATTTTTCAATATGCCGAAAAGATTTTTTATTTTTGATAATTTGTTAAAAAGTTATTAACGTTTACCTAAACAACATACATGGTCATAATACCGACACCCTAATTGCACGTAATATCGACAACCTTTAACCAATCAGCGTTATTTGTTTATAATGTGCATGAGTTATGATAAACATTAATTTTAGGAAAAAACTTATGAATTTGGTGTGTTAACTAAAAGTAACGTGCATACAATTCTGATTGGATAGTGGATATTAAATAATATATGGTATATCTAAATATCAATATATTTAGAGTATTGATATTATGTGCCAAGGTATCGGTATTCGATGAAGTACCTGTAATATCGACACCCCTGTTATCTCAGAGTTAAACAAACTAAATTAAATTTTAAAATAGCTATTATATGTATATAACTACTTAATACTTATAAATAAAATTTGGTAATATTGAATTGAGATATAATAAAGTTATGGTGATTTATTACTAGGGTGTCGGTATTCGAGTACTTTCCCCTATATCTTCAATTTTAAATATTATATTTTTTTTAATATATTTGTATATATATTATTTATAAGATTTGTATATATATATATATATATTACTATATAGTGTATAGTAGGGGAAAGTCTCCAATTACCGACCCCTCCTAATTCCGATACCCTATCGTATCTCAGTAACAATAAGAGATATCAAAAAAAATATATATACATTAACTGTTAGTATGATAAATATGAATAAGTATTTTGTTTTTAAAAATATGTAATACTACAATTGTTATTTGATAACATTTAATATTCTGTTTTCACTTTTTAAATATTTGAATAATAACTTTTTTTAAATCACTGTAAATACTTTATTAATTAAAAGATTTAAAAAATTTATATTTATATATATATTTAAGAAATTATATATTAATAATGTATTTCTATATTAGTAGGGGAGAGTGCTCTAATATCGACATGCACGTAATATCGATACCCTAGAGATCTCCTAAAATATAATTCCAATCAACAAATAATTAATGTATGAAATATTAATCAATATAATTCTCATTTATATAAGTATTTTTTTTTAATATTTATATTTTTTTATTTTTAATAAAAAACTGATTTTTTCGTTACAACTCTAAATTTATGAAAGTTTTTAAGTACAATATCGATTCTCAATCATTTGAAAATATATATTTTTTAAATATTTTAAATACATAGTATAGATCTAATTACATTTTACAATATGCCGAAAAGAATTTTTTTTTTGATAATTTGTTAAAAAGTTATTTACGTTTACCTAAACAACATACATGAATAATACCGACACCCTAATTTCACGTAATATCGACACCCTTTAACCATGATTGAATCACGCTGATTTCAATCAGCGTTATTTGTTTATAGTGTGCATGCGTTATGATAAACATTACTTTTAGGAAAAAACGTATGAATTGCTTGTATTAACTAAAAGTAACGCGCATACAATTCGGTGTGTAACAAATCGTTGACTTTGATCCAATTTTTCAATGAAAATAATATTGACATTGCATTTATCACGGAAACTTGGTTGAAAGACAACGATACTCATATCATATCCGAATTATCTAAACCACCATACATCTTCAATAGCTACCCTCGTATAGGTCATGCTGGCGGAATCGGAATACTTCATAAATCAACAATATCATTAACTACTTCAAAACATTTGCTTACATCTTCAGCTGAAATAGTAATTTGTTCTTTTTCTTGCCGAGGATCAGTGATCATAAAAACTATAATTATATATCGTCCACCAAACTTGGATTTTAAACAATTCCTTGCCGATTTCACAATACACATTCAACCAATTATCACTAAAAATACAATTATACTAGGTGATTTAAATATACACGTCAACAATACAACACTGAAATCATCTATTCTTTTCAATTCAACATTGATTAAAAATTCATTAGAGCAACACATCAAATTCCCAACTCACGTTCATGGAAATACATTAGATTTGATAATAACCAGAAATAATTCTCATATTACATCTAACTATTCTTGTTCAAAACTAATTTCAGACCATTACGCTATTAAATTCTTGATCAACTCTGTAACACCCAAACGACCAAGAAAAACAATAACATATAGAAAGTTATCACTAATAAATGATGTTGATTTCTCCTATGATTTACATCTAAAACTATCCGAACATTCCACTTTACAACCACTCGAAAACCTGAATACATCTTTAATTTCAACACTAAATGCGCATGCACCAACAAAAACTACTACCATAACAGAACGCTCTAACAACGAATGGTACACAAATGAATGTGCAGAACATAAAAGATTATTACGTAAACATGAAAAATTGTATAGAAATTCACTGTCATCAAATGATCTTAAAAATTACAGAAACCTACAACATGAACATAATCAGATGTTATTCCTGGCAAAATCAGAATATAATGCTAACAAAATAATAAATGCTGGACATAATCTGAAAATACTATTTGAAATTTCAAACGATCTTCTAGGAAGAACAACTAAACGGATAATTCCTGATTTAAACGATGACGTATGCGCAAACTCTTTTCATAATTTCTTTCGATTAAAGTTGCAGACAATCATAGATTCCTTACCTATATGCACTTATTCCTATCAACCTCTGAATAGTGACATCCACATTATTGACAGTTTTTCTCCCCCATCTATTGACAAAATTGAAATTTTAATACGAACTATTAAATCAACATCAAAAGAAGATCCTTTACCATTGAAATTACTGCAGTTTCAAGCATCTACACTAGCTCCGTATCTCCTTAAGATAATCAAGTGTTCATTCGAATCAGGTACTTTTCCTGCTTCTATGAAATTGTCATCAATAATACCATTGAAACCTGGAAGCAATAAGAATATCCTCAAAAATTATCGACCTATTTCTCAACTTACTGCTTTCTCCAAACTCCTCGAACGAATTGTTTCTACACAAATAATCAGTCATCTATTAGCTGCAAAAGTACTTCATCCTCATCAAAGTGCTTATATGCCCGGACTGAGCACAGAGACAGCCCTATGCCGTATAAATGATGATGTTCTCAACAATAAAACCGGCTCACTCATGTTATTTTTAGATTTATCTGCTGCCTTCGATACGCTCAACCACAAGATTATTATACAAAGGCTAATCGAGAGTGGATTTTCTGGAAAAGCTTTAGATTGGTTAAAATCGTACATTTCTGATAGAATGAGTAGAGTCAGTATTGGCGATTATTCTTCCGAATATCAAAAGATGACTCACGGAGTACCACAAGGATCAGTACTCGGACCACTACTTTTTTCGATATACTTATCACCTGTTTTCAAAATCTTCGCCAACCATCCATTGATTAAATTTCATTCATACGCCGATGACATCCACATTTTTACTGATGCTGATAATGAAAATGACTCATCTGCCCACATCCGTTTACAGAACTGTCTACGTGAACTCTCTATCTGGTTTCACGAAAACTCATTACAACTGAACCCTTTAAAAACTGAAGTAATGTACGTCAATCACACTTCTAAACACTTTTCAACATCGTTCACTTTTTCATTTGACAAGTGTTTATTATCATCATCACAAACGATAAAGAATTTGGGTGTAATTTTGAATTCTAACCACGACATGAAATCTTTTATATCAGAAAAAATTCGTTCAGTAAACTTTCAACTGTACAGAATTAAAAAAATCAGAAAATCTTTAAATTTCTTTACTTACAAAATTTTAGTGACTAGTTTAGTATTAGGAGTTTTCGATTATTGTAATGTGCTGCTTATAGGTCTACCAGCTATCACATTGGCTGAACTTACCTCCCTTCAACGATATGCTGTACGTATAATTCACAAGCTACCTCATCGAGAAGAAAATAACCATATCAGCATCACACAATTAATGAAGGAATTACACTGGCTACCCATAAAAGAAAGAATCATCTATAAAATATGTCTTATGACTCATAATGCACTCCACTTTGAAACGCCATCATATTTATATGAATTGATAGAGAGAATCGACCAGACAAGAAGTCTCAGGCCGTGTCATGTTAATCGTATACGACCTAGATCGACAATACATTCTACTGCTGCCCGTTCACGCGCCTTCTCGTCACAAGCACCGATAGCCTGGAACTCACTACCTGCAACACTCAGTGCTGAAATAAACTCAGAAAAGTTCAAAAAGAATTTAAAAACATATTTATTTACACTATAATTTTCTTATTATTTCATTATACATTATTGTTAACTTAATTGTTTAAACGATGTCTAAATAAAATGTCTTCTTCTTCTACAATTCTTATTGGATAATGGATATTAAATAATATATGGTATATCTAAATATCAATATATTTAGAGTATTGATATTATGTGCCAAGGTGTCGGTATTCGAGGCAGTGCCTGTAATATCGACACCCCTGTTATCTCAGAGTTAAACAAACTAAATTAAATTTTAAAATAGCTATTATATGTATATAACTACTTAATACTTATAAATAAAATTTGGTAATATTTAATTGAGATATAATAAAGTTATGATGATTTATTACCAGGGTGTCGGTATTCGAGTACTCTCCCCTATATCTTCAATTTTAAATATTATATTTTTTTTAATATATTTGTATATATATATATTATTTATAAGATTTGTATATATATATATATATATATATATATATTACTATATAGTGTATAGTAGGGGAAAGTCTCCAATTACCGACCCCTCCTAAAACCGATCCCCTATCGTATCTCAGTAACAATAAGATATATCAAAAAAATATATATACATTAACTGTTAGTAATGTAATGATACATATGAATAAGTATTTTGTTTTTAAAAATATGTAATACTACAATTGTTATTTGATAACATTTAATATTCTGTTTTTACTTTTTAAATATTTGAATAATAACTTTTTTTAAATCACTGTAAATACTTTATTAATTAAAAGAAAACTTAATACTGCGCATAATATTGTAGATCAATAAAATGTAAAAATAACAATTATAAAAATAATTTAATTTGAATAAATATTAACCATATATCTAAATTATAGCAACCCATATGATTTTCCTATTACTGATCACCTATATTACCCTAATACCGACCCGATGTAATTTATAATATCCAATCAAAATAGATCCGTATTTTACTATTAAATATGTCGTAAGTTGTTTGTGTATCATTGATATAGATTTATGATTCATGATTCCAGTTTATTATATAAATAACTGATTAATAAATAAATATTAAATAATAATATACACTATTTTAATATAATTACTATAGAGTTTAAGTTTAAATTTAAATTTAATATTACTATTATAACATATATTCAATAATAAATAAATGTCGTGCATGTTATAATTAATTATGTGTACGTATATCTACTATTTTTATTGAATATTATAATACTATAATTATTTATATCACGATTATTTTAGGGGGTCAGTATTAGTCACATGTATCCGATTACCTATAGGTATACCCCCTTGTTTATTCTTGTAAATATAAGTATATCAAAAATTTAAAATAGTCACATAATTTATTGCCATAATATTACCCTAAATACAAAATTTCAAATAAATATATTTAAAATTGAATAAGTTATTACAAATAATTATTTAGGGGTCGGTAATCGGAGACTTTTCCCAATATCAACAACTTAATTATGAGATCAAAGATTAAAATATATACAATACGTAGTAATATATGTATGCGGTATACCATATATATATGGTATATATTTAACTATTTATGAGTGTATATGAAGATTTAAATTTAATATACTAGTTAACTTTATTAGTAATAATACATATTAAATATAACAATAATATAATATGTTTGATGATTATATTAATATGGATAATATATATATATATATATATATATATATATATAATATATATTATATATATTATATATATATATGTATAATTAAATTATTGTAACCATATATTATTATAAAACTCACCCTTTGAAATAATATACTTGAATAAAGAATATAAATATATATATGGTGTACCGACTTTAATATTATTGATAACATTACTATTATCAATATAACAGTAATAATTAACAATCGATATTTAACGAGATAAAATTAATAATAATGTAAATTATTAAAAAAGTGAAAATATTAACAAATATTTTAAATATTAGATATTCTAAACATTACATATTTTAGATATTAATAAATATGTTGCCGAGTATTGTACGATTAGCATAGTTATTACATTTAATACATTATTAAACTAACTTAACATATGTACTATGAGTCATAGTCTATGATATATGTTTAATGTCACACACACACATATATATATATATATATATATTACGATGTGTACATATTATATCTAATATGATCAACGTTTATATATATATATATATATATATATATATATATATATATATATATATATATGTAGAGGATTCGGGTTATCCTGAAGTATTACATCCATATGATAATATTATTGAATGTAATGTCTACTAATTGTACGATTAAATACGACTGATGCCTACGTAGTTTTATAATAAAATGTCATCTTCGTAAAGTCACTATCAGTCAATTCCGTAATATATTCTCTAGTATAATATCGAATCTAGCGATATGATTATGTCTCTATTTTTATTAATATATGTACCCTTCGTGTGCGTGTCTATGCACCTTTGTTGTAATATGATATATCGCTATAGGTTTCTGATACAAGTACACGTATGTTTATATATTAGATATATATATATATATATATATATATATATATATATATATATTACGCGATCGTTATATGTAATAATGAGTTGTTATTAGGGGCGCTGGAACGATTTTGTATGTAGGTCCCCGGGGGTCCAACCAATCAAATTAAATGTTGTGGTAAAAGTGGGGGGTTATAGGAGGTCTCCCTAGATTTTAAAGTAGGGGGCATATCTCCCCGTCCCCCCCCTGCAGCGCTCCCAGTTGTTATTAACATCATTCATTAATATTAAGAAAAAACAAACTGAATATATTGTCAATAATTATACTTATCCGTAACAAACATTATACAGCATTATTTAGCAAAACCAAAATATCTAACGGTTACCTCCTATATATATAGAGTACGGTATGTAGTGGGTTAATTTACTATTTATGGTACATCGTGATTAAAATCAATATATCTTTGCAGCATGTTCATTGTCTCGTAACATTTCACCTATAACCATCGATATTATTATTATGTATAATTGTTTATAATATATATATACATGCTTTTATAAAGAGGAAGTGAAATTTGCCTAAACAGAAAAGTGTGTTAGTTGTACAATTATAGTAAAATTAGGTATATATATATATAGATGTGTAGTATGGTAACTACGTATACAACTGTATGTAGGTATTTATAACTATGTTGTGCATTAAGTATAAATGTGTTATGTAATTTAGATAAATGTTGATTTAATATATTTTGTTATTTGTTTATTATATAATTTGATTTCTGTTTTGTAAATTGGAATTAGTAGACGTGACTTTAACGAATGTAAATGTTATGTACTTTGTATGAATGTTGATTTAATATTTATGGTTATTTGTTTATTTGATTTCTGTTTTGTAAATTATAAAAGAGAGCGTTGTTTATAATTAGATTAACTAGTTTTATCTAGTTATCTAATTATAGATACACATACTACGCCCATCACGTGATCTCGTTATTATCGATAAGTTCGGTATGATATGGTTTATTAGTGCAGACAGCGTACACTGAAAGGCTAGTAAATAATATCATAGTAATGGTAAGGACTTCTCGATATATACATATGTATATTTTAAAATATATATTTTATCATGACTGTTGATATTTATGATGTTTAATATGTATCCATATTTGTTTTAGTTTGAGGTTTCCTCCATTCCCAGCAAACTTTTTTTCAAAAAAATAGTGGTTAAACCCTTCAAATATACTCTTATTATATAAAGGGTTCATAATTAATTATTTTTTTGTAATTTTAAAAATAAAAATAATTTACAAAAATATCCAAATAAATCCAGATAAATGTGGATGAAATCGGAAACTAATAAATCCGGATATATTTTTTCCAAATTAATCCACAAAAATTCAGATAAATTTGGATGAAATAGGAAACTAATAAATCCGGATATGTTTTTTCCAAATAAATCCAAAAAAATCCATATAAATTTGGATGAAATTGGAAACTAATAAATCCGGATATATTTTTTCCAAATAAATCTAAAAAAATCCAGATAAAGTTGGACAAATTTTGATTTTAAAAATCCGGTTATATTTTTTCAAATAAATCACAAAAAATCCAGATAAATTTAGACAAATTTGGATTTTACAAATCCGGATATATTTTTTCCAGATAAAAATCAATAAAAAATCAGAATAAATTTGGATTGAATTGAAAAATATTAAATACAGATATTATTTTATAAAAAAAGCATATATAAATATTATTAATAATACAAATTGTAAAGGGGTTTCACACCAACTAGAATGCAATTATTAACTTTAATTATTAGAGGTTAAAGTTTAACTCTAATATTTAAATCCAATATTTAAAATAAAATAAATGCGTATCTGTAAAAAGGGGTTTCATACAAAATCTAACTAATAATTAGGTGTAAAACCCCTTTTACGGAGATTTAAATAATATAGTTAAACTTTAACCTCTAATAATTAGAGTTAATAATTGCGTTCCTTTTAAAGGGGTTTCACACCAACTCGATAACTTCATTTTATATCCTTCACAATCGGGATTAAAAATTATATTATTTACTAAATACGCACAATGTATCAGTTCAAAATAATAATAATTAATATCAAAGACAAAACAACCGATGTTATCCGAAGTAAAGTTATCGAGGTCATATGAAGGATGTACATTTTAATAAACTTTACAAACAACATTAATATTATCATTAGTTTCTTTAACGATACATATAAATTCCTTATATTCATATTGTTTGTGTGTTTTAATCCTACATATTTTATCTTAATAATATCTTCCACAGGAAACAGAGATTGTATTTCTTCGATCCGATTTATAATATGCATTAATGGATATTTGCCAGATCGAACTATATTATTTATTTGCTGTATAATATAATATGTTATTAATTATTATAGTATTTCTACTTTAAAGTATATAAATTTATATATATGTATATGTATATATATATACATATCCCAGTGTAATACAAGTTATTTTTTTAAACTGAGATCAACTTGGATTTATATCATCTATATTTCGTAATATCCTAACATGATAATATTTACTTTTACTAATTCAGAGAATATACAATCACCTTCAATTACATCCGAAACCAATTGCCATTTTGTAAAAATATACGACATTTCTGTATCATCGCGTAGCTTGTAAGAAATACTGTATTTATCATTTTTATATGTTAATATTTTGCCAGAATATATATGTGAGAGGTTATTTTCATTCCAAGTATGTTTTATACTTGATCCAAAAATATCACCATTAAAAATGTTAAATACAGTATTTTTAAGTTGTTCATTTAATGATGGATAATTTTCATTTAAAAATTCTGTTATATTATTTATTGATTTTATAGATTTATCTAATTTTCTACGCTTTTTATTTTTACACACTTGCACCCTTCATTATCTCTCATACTCTTAATATTAAAAACATCTTTATTATATTGTATATCATTTTTAACTATTTTGAGCGATATATTTATTGATTTACTTATAATTATATTTCTAGATTTTTCATTTAATAATTTTACATCGCTCAAAATATTGTTTGTCTTCAGTAGTAAACATGCGTTGGAATACGGTACAGTGCAATTGGGAGATTTTTCTAAAATTTCACTAAAAATTCCCATGCACCGTTCCGCAGCAATGTTACTACTTCGGACGGATCTAGATGTTTTCATTAGGTCATCGGTGATATCCATATCAAAGTAATGCTTATATTGCGACTCTATCACATTGACACTACCTTCGAGGCATACCTTAATCATTTCAATGAAACGACTGGTAGTGTCAATTCTTCTAAGATTAGAAATTATATGATCATTTAGGTCCAAAGAAATCAACTTCTAATCTTAGAATTTTGATAGGAGTAGCAATACATTCCTTTAATACGGATATCACCTTCTTTATCAATAAAAAATCTTCTAGGTGGTGCCTCGTGCTACTGTAGAAGTAAGGCATCCAAGGTCCAGTAAGCATAATGCCAACTAAACCCAGGACACATAATTGCTCTTGAGCTTCAATTTTTTTTAAATCTGTCGAAATAGATTTTGTTAGTAGTTTATTGCAAATATCATCTCTTAAAAAAAAATCACAGAATTCAACTTTATATACATAATATAATCCAGCTAATTTATTTATTATATGTATTCTATTTCCCATATATCTGGGAAATGTACTAGATTTTAAGTTATGGATATCTAAAAAATGTCGAAATGCAGCAGGAGCTCCAGGACCATCCTGGTAACGGAGTTTATTGATACAATAAACTAAGTTACCAGCATAACAGTCTTTTCCATATAAAGTATTATATGATTCATTATTTATTTGGAGTTGCTTTAGTGCATCTCGACATTTTTTAGATATCGTTTCTAATTGATGTATATGACAATAATAAATATTTAATTTTTTATCCCATATATCTGATAAATCATTAATAGTTTTTCTATTAACGATAGCCCGGTCACTCATTGTATTGGATATTTAATTGATAAGACGCTGTCTTATCAATTCGTAGTCTCCACCCTCAAACGAAACATATATATTAGATATCTGATCTATACAATCGGTTATGTGCTTTACATAATCAGATGCAGTGCCACCAGGAAGTTCGCGCATATCAATTATCCGTATATCATATTTATCACCAATATACAGACAATTGACATGCACCCCTTCCTGAGTAGTTGCATCAAAACCAATTGTAAGATCAGATCTATCTAACATAAACTTAACAGTGAACAATGACGACAACACACTTACTTCACGTAACATATTATTTACAGTGGACATACATGGAACTTTATCACATTTAATATTTAACCACATAAAAATACTAGATAATATCGTACTCACATTCTTAATCGGTGCATTCCCATTCAACAAAACATAAACAAGAACACGTAAACTTGAACTATATGAACAATTTGCTCCATTCATACTACATATATCATTCATTACATTCGATTCATTCACATCAGATTCTAACACATTTATAATACTATTTTGTTTAGATGAAAGTCTTTCTAATTTATTTATTTTATTTGTATTACTAAGATTTTCTAATCTAGATATACGTTTAATTTCTTTAATTTTATTTTTATTTATTAATTGATTTCGTTCTAATGTAGTTTTTAATTGTTTTATTATTATATTTAACTTATTATCTGTTATTACTGTTTTAATTATTTTATTAGATTTTTTATTATATTTCAAATTCCGTTTTAATAATAAATTCTTTTTTTCTAAATTTTCGATTTTTAAAAGTAAAGAATTATTTATAATTTTTAAAGACTTATATTTATTAGTTACAAAATTAACAGCCCATCTTTTACTTCTAGATGCTGATCTTGCAGAAATATATTTGATTGTATTTATTGTTTGTGTTGCTATATGTTGCCTACATTGTGTAACACTAGAACTTAAATTAAGCGAAGTTAAATTACTAGAATTGATCGATGAAATTGGAAATTTTGTTTTAAAAAATTGAATAATACGTAATCTGTTAGCTTCAGTTGAATATCGCATTTTTTTATAATTCTTAATTAATAGTAAAATATTAGAATAATTGGGTAAAATAGTTTCTACATTTAAAATTACTAATATTTCTTTAGGTATTTTTGTTGTATTTCTATATATATACATAATAGTACCAAATAATATGTTATCGTGGTTAACTTGTTTATAACCCTCCAATATGGAGTCAATACTTGAATTAACTAAACAAGTCATTATGATATGATATATATATATATATAATTCAAAATTATTATATAAATTATTAAGAATATATTTCTATTCAAAAAATTGAATAGTTACTATTATAGTATTACACACTTTAGGTATTACGCCCAAAAAAAAATTGAATATGCAATTATTAAATATAAAAAAATTATTCTATATATTGTATATGTATTAATATTTTATTATTTAGAGTATTATATTACCTACACCAGTATTATGTATTATAATATATATTTTAAGTGTTAAAATCAAACTAAAAAGTTGATAAATATATTATAAAATTTATAATTACAATTAATAATTGTAATAAATGAAAAAAATTAATATTAAATAATTACCATCACCTTACTTATATCATATAATATATGTATTGATATATTTAAATAAAACGTCTTTCAAAATAATGTTCTATTATATGTTATCTAAAACACATGTAAATATAATTATAAAATATTTGTAATATTTGTAGATATTGATAATTATATCGTATAATAAATGAAAAAAAAATATAAAATATGTTAATAATATTACAATTTTATTAATTTGTTAAATAATTTAATTATTAATACCATCACCTTACTTATATTTATAGAAATTTAAATAAAATATCTTACAAAATAATGTTCTCTTATATGTTATCTAGCATACTTATAAATATAATTATAAAATATTTGTAATATTTTTAGATATTGATAATTATATCGTATAATAAATGAACAAAAAATATATAAATATGTTAATAATATTAAAATTTGATAACTAATATGAAAGAAAATATATAATAAAATGATTCTATATATATAAATGTATTAATATTATATATTATTATTTAGGGTAATATATTATCTAAATTATTATATTTAAATATTATGTATTATAATATATATTTTAAATGTATTTAAATGAAAATAATAGATGTTGAATTTTTATTTATTTTAAAAATTAAAATTAAACAATATTGAAAATACTCCTGCTTATATTTAAATATATAGATATAGTTTAATACAAAAACTTACTACATAATATTCTATTATATTTTATCTACAACTTGTAAACATATAATTAAAAAATATTTACAGTATTTTTTGTAAAAGCGAATTATATCATATAATATAATAACATATACATGAGTATTTTCGGGGTGGATTAAAAAAGAAATGGAATCCGTCAACACGTGATATTTACATATGTCATACTCATGTTTGTTATTTGTATTATTGTCTTTGAGTTATTAAAAAATATTGAATATTTTAAAAGTTACAGTTATTTGAAGTATAAAATAAATATATACATATTTATAATTAACTATGAAAATGACATATATAGTTATCCTATCTATTCACATGCAAAACAATTTGATTCATTTTTAATACAGAAAAAAAAATCTGTTGATATACCTAAATTATACCATATATTGGGACTGCCAATTTCGCTTAGAGCACTTACGCGATTCTAATTTTAAATATTTTAAATGATATTATTTATAATTTACTCTCCCTACATAATTCTATTACAAAAGTAAGTAGCATTATAACAACATATATACTTTATTACTATAATAAAATATATTTAATATATATGCATTATACAATTTTACGTCCAGTAAATTATAATAGCAATACCAATAATTTGTGTATTATAGAATTTAGAATTGTTAACTAAAAATGTTAATAAATATAGTATTTTAGAATACCAGTGATTTTGTGGGTGGTGATTTCATACAGATTTAAGATCGCGTATGAAATGGTAATATATATTAATGTAAATAATTATTTATATATATTATAATGTGTACAGTGTTATGAAAACACCAAACTAACTAAACTAACAAATTCTCTCTACACTAGATCACTGGTTATCATATACTGTATTTCAACTATATGAGCACTCTTGGTAATACATAATATTTAGTTAACTATTAATTAATTATTAACCATTGATTCAAATTATGCTTAAAGAATACAAGTTATTTTATACCATACTTATTATTCCATTTGTATTGTAAATTAGCCATTAAATAAAGTTAATTATCATATAATCTATAATACTATTAGAAATCATTATATAAATATTAAATAGATGTTTTTAAATAAAAGAATAGACACCAACACCATTTTATAGATAGCTAATTTATGATTTGAATCAACTTTTACATTTGGTATGATTTTAATTTTGTAATGCATTCATTTAATTTATATCTATGTTAATATTATAGTCTTTCTCATGATTTAACTAAATATTTTATAATGCAATTATCTATTTACAGTCTAACTTTAATTTCTATTTAATATAATCATAAAATGTTTATTAATGTAAAATAGAAATATCACTAATTTGAATTAAGAGTTTCATTTTTAATTTATGAATAATATATAAATTTAATAATATTTTCATTAATTTTTATTTAAATATGAACTTTATTTTGTTCACAATGTTTCAAATTTGTATTACCTAATTATGTAAAACAAATATATTGAATAAATAAATAATTTATTAATGATTACATGATTTAAATTAAATAAATTTAGCATTATTGATACTATTTGATAATACATTATATAATTTGATTAACATATAGTATATTAATTTTATACACATCAAAAACATATTTATATATTTATTTTTTTTTAAATAATAATTTTGATAAACAAAATAATTAATATTCCATATTAAAATATTTTTTAGATTTAAAACTAGGCATTATTATTCTGGAAGTTATTGCATTACATATCATCCCGTCTCTTGCATTACTTCCTGATAATCGGAGAGAAGAATCAGTGACATCCTTTATTCTTCTTTCAACGGCTTGTGAATGACAAGGATATGAATATTTAAATGGAGTGAAGTCATCTTCAAGGTATTTTTCTAAAGTATTAGTACATATATATATAGTAAAAATTGGTTCAAGTATATCATCGAAATCAATCAGTTTATAATATTCGTCAGCATCAAAATTCAATGTTGGAATAGTACATTTTCTGATGACAATTTATTCCATATTTCTCACAAGTAATATGTATTTTATGCCCATTCTTCTTATGTTAATATCATTATTTGATATCATCGATATAATGATATTTTCCGAATGGGCATAATATGCATTTATTGAAAGCTTTTATATACTATATTTTTAATAAAAATAATCTTTTGAACAGTAATTCTAGCATGTGAAGTTGACATACCTATAGAAAATTTGTCAATATATATATAATATTCAAAATAATTCTAATTAATTAGTTAACATTATTTGAGATAAGTAAATTAAAATCTATATTTGATTTTGTATTAATATTATATCATATTATATTATTAATTATTAAATATTTACTATGTATTTATATTTATTACCTTCATTACAGGTTAATTCGTGAATATCAGTATCGGTATCGTCAATGGTATGGTCTTCAGCGATATGTTCATCAGGTATATCTAATATATTATACATTATAAGTTTTAATTTATATTAATATCAAGTAATCATAATTATATAGAATATATTTAATATAAATAATATATTATTTTTAATTTTATTATAATAACATAAAATAAATACTAATATTAATTATGTATTGTAATAAATATATAATTGTTATATTACTATCAAAGATTTTTCTAAGGAAAAATATAACACTCACGCGAAATCCTGTAATTAGATTTAATTATATATTTGAACTATATAGGGTCAATTTTCAGAACTATGTGTTGTTTATAATGTAAATTAGAATATAACTATACACTTTTAAAATGTAACATAATATGTTTTTAAATTATTATATATATGATGAAAACTAACTATTTATTTCTAATATACCCAGTAAACAACAACATAAAATATTGCACATAATATGTTCATTAAATCATTAAATGAATTTAATATAGGATTTGAAAAATATTTATAATGAATATTTATAATATTTTAAAATAATAGAAATATATATCAATGATGAAAATATTACCATAATATTTTCAATTATAATTAAATATAATATTCATAATATTAATATCACTGCTTTTATCTATTGAAATTGAAAATTTAATGATATGAATATATGAAACAATATATTTACAATAATATAATTAATATAATAATAATACAATTAGAATATACATTTATAAAATAGATATCTAACAATTTTTCTACATATTACATTACATAATATGATAATAATATAATTAATTTGTAATGAAAACAAATTACATGATGAATATTAAATTAAGATAATACATTATATTATCAATGTAATTTATAAAATAAATAATATCTATATTATATTATAGATATTATTTTGATATTAATAAATATTATAGAGAACAAAATTAAATAAATATGTTTATTAGGGGATTTAATATTATTTTGTGATTTAATTGTGAGATACTAATAAGATCTATTATACTACAATTACTAGTAAATATTGTCATTATTTCATTTTTATCTTAAATTGATGGTTTCAATGATAGGTAATGTTTTTTTTATAAAATTATATAAAAATGAAATAATTATGAATTTTTTAATAATTTGATTTAACATCGGACCAACCCTGTAATGAAATAATTATTTTTATGAAAATTATATGTGTGATATGAACATATTATGCGCATAATATGTTGATATTATTATGAGAATGAAATAATTATGTGTATAACAATTATATGTGTATGATAACATATTCTTATGAATATGTGAATGAAATAATTATATGTATGAACATTAGATTTTTACAACATATTAATATTTATTTGTATGTTCATATTATGTTCATATTTGTATATGCAAAATATGTTCATATTTGTATATGCAAAATATATTCATATTTGTATATGCAAAATATGTTCATAATATGTATGTTGTTGTTTACTGGGTATAAAAAAGCTATATGATAGGTTGGTTTTAAATTCTATACATATCTATGTGGTGAGTAAAGGTTAATTTATATTCTATGTAATTTAATATAGCATTGAACACATTTTTGTAAAGAAAGTGCACAAAAACTAAATCTATTTCAATGATTTTGATACTACTGCTAGCAGCGGGATGTATGAATATTAATAACTAGTTACGGAAATATGGAGTGTTATATCTTTGCTTCGCAAAAATCTTTGTTACTATAAAATTTAATATTTACAAAATTGATATCCCTTAAAGTGCTGTTCACGAGTAACATTATTTCAGATAATGCACAAAATTGTAAAATTATGTTATATAATATTTATAAATGACATATGAAATATCTAATAATTTATACTAACTTATAATAGATGAAGAAGAAGATGGAATTTCAAGAGAAAGACTTGGATGTTGATCTAATAAAATAAATAATTTTATACATTATTTATTGAGATAATTATATATATATACTATTATTTACCTTATATTTATAAATTTATATACTAATTAATATAAAATATATATAAACCTCCTTCACTCCATATTATATTTCCTATCATATATCTTCGTTCTTTACTTTGGTCGTCTAGACATTTTCTATCTTCAATACATAGGTTTTCTTCTCTTTTATCAATATCAAATGGTACATTGTAATATTTGCTTAATTTCGGTAATCTCATTTTATTATATAATAAATATTAATTTTAATTTATTTCTAATTGCATGTATTTTTTCATATCCAATATATGATCTAGACCATATTTCAATAATTTCTAATGATATCATTTTAATAAATGTGAAATCTTTAATTTTAATATTTTTTTTTTATTTTTAATAAATAAAATTGCACAAATGACATCATATTGTGTACCTGTTACCTGTTACCTAATTGGTTTAGGCACTTCCATCAACTTCTTTATTGAAGTTTTCGGACGTGCTTTCAATATATTATTGGGCAAAAAGGTATGTTTTGAGCTTTGATTTGAATGTTACAGTTGAGTCAATTGATCGGATATGGTGAGGTAGATCATTCCAGATTTTTGGAGCATGGATGGAGAAAGATTTATGTTGGGAAGATGTTAAATGTAATAGAACTGGAGTTTTTAATTTGAATTTGTTTATGTGTCTTTGTTCGTAAATATTTGTGTTTGGAGTTAGTAAGTTGGCAAGATAGTCTGGTGTGTTATGATGTGTAGCTAAATGTATGGTGAGTGCAATTTTGTAAATTATACGGGATTTTATTGGCAGCCAATGTAATTTGGTTCTCAAAGGGGATATATGTTGTCTGGAATATTTAGTTATGTTGAATATGAATCTGATGGCTGAATTCTGAAGACGTTGGAGTTTATTTATTATAGATTGTGAGGAGGCATAGAGACATGAATTACAGTAATCGAGGCGGGGGAGAATGAGGGATGTAGCGAGGAGTTTTGCAGTATTAAAATTAATGAAGGGTCTTATTGTTCGTAAGTTGTGTAGTATGTAGTTAATTGACTGTGATAGTGATTTAGTCTGGATGTTGAATTGTAGTGTTGGGTCGATTAATATACCAAGATTTTTTATTTTATTAGCATAAGAAATACTCAGATTGTTAATGATAATTTGTGGTGGAATGAATATGGTGGTAGATGTTTTAATATGCATTGATTCAGTTTTAAGACAGTTTAGTGATAATGAGTTGTTGGTGAGCCAGTTATGTATATCAGTAATGCAGTTGTTAAGTACATTTATGTCGTTGTTAGGGTCTATCAATCTGCAGTGTAACTGTATATCATCAGCATACGAGTGATAGTCTATAGTGGGGTATTTGTCAATAATTCTAAATAAGGGAAGTAGGTAGATATTGAATAGGAGTGGACCAAGGACCGATCCTTGAGGTACTCCATGAGTAACTTTACGAGGTTTAGAGATTAGTTAGTTTATACTAATTTGGTAAAAACGATCAGTTAGGTATGAGATGAACCAATCAAGTGCAGTACCAGAGATTCCGATAGAAGTTAGTCGATTTATAAGGATATTATGGTCAAGAGTGTCGAAGGCAGCTGATAAATCAAGGAGAATGACCACTGAACCATGTGGTGATGCAGCAGATAGGTGAATGTGATTAAGGATATGTATCATTGCAGTTTCAGTACTTTTGTGCTTGGTATAGGCACTCTGATATGGGTTTAATATATGATTTTCATGGAGATACGAATTTAATTGACGAGCAACAACTCGTTCTAGGGTTTTGGAGAGCGTTGATAAGTTGGAGATTGGTCGGTAGTTGGAGAGGATTGATTAGTCAAGGTTTGGTTTTTTTATGATGGGTGTAACATATGCTGTTTTCATGTAGATTGGAAAAATGCCTGAGGTAAGTGAGTTTTCTATTATTTCTTGGTAATAAGATGCTAGATAAATGTGGTACTTATTTAATATAGAATGAGGAATTGGATCTAGTTCGGAAGATGTATTTACTGCACTGAGGAGTTTTTCAATGGTAGTAGTTGATGGTAATGTGAAGGAGGAAAGGGAATATAGAGGTAGATTATATGGTTCATTGAGTGGTGTAGGGAGTGATTTAATTATATTCATGACTTTAGTATTGAAATATTGGTCAAATGTATCTATTAACGTTGTTATGGGTTCATTTGGTAGAACACGTAGTGATATTCTACCAAGTAGCTGGTTAGAAATGGAGAAAAGTTTCTTAGAATTAGTTGATGCTTCTTTTAATAGATTATTGTAGTATGATTTCTTAGACTTCTTGAGTAGGGTTCTATATAGGCTACGTTGTTTGATAAATATATTGTAATTATTGAGAGATTTAGATTTTCTCCAATAATTTTCATATAGTCGTAATTTGCGTTTTGATGATGAAAGTTCAGAATTAAACCATTTGCAATATGGACGTTGTGTTATATATTTATATTTGATGGGGGCAAGTTCGTCAAGGGTTTTTGATAGAGATGTTTCTAATTTTGATACTGAGTTTGAAAATTGTGTGTTATTAAATTTTTTAGAGAATTCAGTGATGATAGTATTGGTGTCAATATTGTTATATTTTCTATATTTAATATTTATAATGGGTCGAGTTGGTCTTGGTGAGCTAATATGGAATAATACTAAATGATGATCAGAAAATAGATTCTTTATTGAGTGGGAATTGGTGAGGTTAGAATGTGCATGGGAAATTATAAGGTCAAGTGTATTGCCTGCTATGTGAGTTGGGGATGTTATATGTTGGACAAAGTTAAATGAGTCTATTAATATATTGAATTGCCTGGTATAATTAGTGTCAAGATTAATTGGGATGTTTAGGTCACCGAGAATGATAGTATGATCAGTGGATGTAGTCAGGAGGTGTTCTAATTCAAGGAGAAACTTAGGAATTGACTTATGAGGTGGACGATAGATAACTATGATGGTGAATTGACGTGAATTAGCCGGGTGAAATGTACAAGAAAATGATTCTGAGTTTTCTAGTGCGAGATCAGTACTGTTTATTAGATTAATATTTGTCTTATATAGGATGCCAACACCACCACCAAGATGGGGACCGAGTCTATTAAGTTGTGCAAAACTTAGATTGTTAATATTAAGGGATGCAGATATTGCAATATCATTATCCTTAAGCCACGTTTCTGTGAGACAAATAAGATCAAGATGAAGGTCATTAAATAGGTCAAGTGTGTGATCAACTTTATTGCGTATGGAGGAAACATTAAGGATGGCTGCATTAATCTGAGATTGTGATGTGTTGTGAATAAATGGTGGAATTGATAGTGTGGTATCTAATGAGGTGCTAGGAATTGAGATTGTTCTGAGATAATTAGGTCGAGTGGTTGAATGTCATTGTGAAGATTGATGTGATGACTGAGAATTACTGATTGATGAATTCAGTGAATTGGTATTTAATCTATATGCATTGTAGGATGTAGACCATGTATTGTATGTGTCATTTGATATATAAATTGGGTTCTTATTCCAGTCTATCTTGGAGTTGGTCAAATGACGAAGTTCAAAGGAGTTAGTGTAGTCATTGAAGGTACATTTGACATTAGATGGGGCTAGGTTAGATTTTGTTGCATGGAAAAGAACTCTACCATGTGCTCGCTCAGTGATAGATCGTTCAGCACGAATGTATAGGTGATTGTATATTGAGTTACTGCGGATGAATGGAATTTTGGAGTAAAAGTAGGAACACTGAATTTGATGTATTAAAGAAAATAATAACAGTTGCATTAGAAAAATTATATGATTTTAGAGCATGTGTAGGTATATTGATGTACGTGAGTAATTCTAGAAGAAATTCACGAGATTTTTCGGATGGTTTAATATGCTCAATAACTACAGAAAAGGGGGATGGGTGGTTAGGTGAGTAATGGTTGGTAGTGGAAGATGGATTAGGGACTGGTCTAAAATGAGTTGGTAATTTACCGACAAGAAAGTTAATAAGTGGGGTATTGGGGGGGTTATTAATTATTTTCCATGCAATTTTATCAGATTTGGGGGGGAGTAAGGGAGGTATGCATGCACGGTGAAGGTTATTAAACGAGGGGGGTTTAGCTATGGAATTGATGGATTGTAATCGTTTAGTGGCAACAGGGGATAGGCGAGTGGGGATAGTAAGGATGGTAGGAACAGTGGATGAGTTGTGGGGTGACTGGTGTATGGACTCTGATATAGTTTTGGATGAAGGGTTGGGTGGTGGGGTGAGCGGTGAAGATGTAGAAAAAGTGGGTTGTGGTAGTGCAGGTGCAGGGGAGTGATTGTTAAAGATGGGAGGTGAGCTCATGGGAGAGGTTTGGGAGGAGCTATTGGATAGTATCTTACGTTGGGACGTTCTAGAGTCAGTTCTACAGTTGGTACAAAACCAGTAGAAACCAGATTTTTTGAGGGCAGTCATTTTTTAAGGGTAGATTTGGGGAGTTTGGAACATGATTGGCAAAGCCACTAACGGCAATGGTCACATTCCGTGAGTGACGTGGCGATAGTGTTACATGAGGAGCATGTGAAGTCAGTGTGGATGGAGTCAGTCATAATCGGGGGTAGAAGTAGTTTAGTGGTAGTAAATGGTAATAAATATTGGACTTAGCTTGATTATAGGTAATAAAGTTAAAATTAAATAATTAAAAAATTTTAATTTAAAAGTTGTGTAGGAAGCATGTTTTTATTAAATGCTTTAGGAATGAAATAAATTTTAGATACTTTAATATAAATTATATAATAGATATACTATGATAATGTTAATATTTATAATATGTTATATGTAATAATATAGAGTAAGAAATGTATTTATAAAAATTATATTAAAATATATAAAAAACTGATGTTTGTAATTTTTAATAATAATATAATAAAAATGCCCTAAATTTTAGTCAATATTTGTAATCAAATTATTTAAAATAATGTTAAAATAGTATTATATAATATGTGGTATATAAAAAATTAAAAGTACTATAATTTTTATATATATTTAAATTGATATTTATGAATGTAATTAATGTGCTATTTTATTAATTATAAATATATAGAATTATAAATAATTAATCTAATTATATTGAATTATAAAGAATTAATCTAATAATATATTTATGTAATATACTAATATATTAAAATAATATTATGATTTTAATAATAATTAATATATTTAAATTGATATTTATGAATGTATTTAATGTGCAATGTTATTCATTTTAAATATATTGAATTATAAAGATATAATCTAATAATATATAATATAAAAAATATATAAATGTGTTTATAAAAGTAGGTTTTAATAATATAAGGTAAAATGAAAAATATTACATATGCAAATAATTTGAATTTAAAATTCATATCAAATCTGATTGGATAATTATTTATTTCAAATATATTTGATTTTATTATCCTTGGTAAATAATATCCTTGATACCGGTTCAATCCTAATTAGGTCATATTTTGAACTTAGTAGAATATATTAGATATTATATTACTAACTCGGTAATTAAGCTATATTAAATATAATAAAAACATATGTATCTATTAACCTATATTACAAAGCATTCCTGAAAAGTTTATTATAAAATAATGCATAATAAATAAATTATATATATATTAACATATTTTTTTTCAAAAATGGCGAATTTTGTATATTTTAACATTGATAATTTTAAATGTGTATGGTTATGTCGATATTAAATATACTGTCACCAAATTAAACACCAATACAAAAATCATTGTTTACAATAAACATACTTAATACTACACCGTATAGATCGGTATTTAATAGTAAATCTTGTAAGTGAAAATTTCACTCCGGCCTAATATATAATATATATTCTAAAAAATAATTAATTCATTGATATTTTATATACTTCATTTATAACAATATAAATTATAATATAACAATTAATTAAATTATAACAATAATTTGAATTGTTTTTATGAAAATGATTGAAATCATTAACAATACAATTAACATTTAGTTTATAAAGTGAAATGTTTTTATTATTTGTTAATGAATATATTACTCTTTTATTAAATCTACAATTTTATTTATATATATAATATTTATATATAGTTTGCAATATATGTATATGAAATCCTACTGGTATGAAATTATACAGTAGAAAATATATATATATATATAAATATATTTATTTAACAAATATTAATGGTGAATAATACAAATTGTAAGTATTAAATTAATATAAGCTAGATAATTATATTATAATTATAATTCACAACAATTATTTCAAATTAAAAGTGATGATTAAATATGAATCATGACTAGGAGCGCCATCTTAACGTAGGCTTTAAGGTTAAAAAACGATTTCACGCAGAGATAGGGAGTGGTATATCTTTCCTTCGGAAAATCTTTGATAGTATTTATATTTTACGAATATCAAAGTGTAGGTTAATTTAATTATTAATTGAACTCAAAAGAGATATCTACAATTTAATATCATTATTGTTTATAATATACATAGATTTATAGTTTACATAGATCGGTATTCACGTGGTTTTTCATGGTCATACATGGTACCTGTATAGGGGATTTTGGATTTTTAATTGTTGTAAACTTAAGATGGCCGACATCACGTGACACATGATATTTCATAACAAATATTTAAATAAATAATATTTATTTTTTACATACATTTGGATTATTTTTCTATATACGCTTATAAAATGCATTTCGATTAAATCAAAATAAACATTTATATTTATTTATATTATATATTTATAATGCAATATAATCGCAACACGTAATTTGCTTAAATAATACTTTATATAGGTAATTTTAAATTACAATTTATCGGTGCATTTTTAAATTCTTAGATCGTTTTAATTTTTCTATATACGCTTATAATGTGCATTTCGATTATATAAATAATAACATTTATATTATATATTTATACCTAAATATAACTGCAACATTTAATTTTATAAATAATACTTTATATAGGTAATTTCAAATTACATTTTATCTGATATATTTTAAAATTCTTAGATCTTTTAAATTTGTTTATAAATTGTATTTAAATTATATAAAAATAAACATTTATATTACATTATATTAAATATATAAATTACAGTATAATAAAAAACTTTAATTACATAAAATAATACTTTACATGAGTAATTTAAAATGTGAAAATGTAACAGTAAAATTTTAAATTAGTAAATAGCACTATCTAGGTTAATTTCATTACTAATATTTAAATATTACAATTAATTAAATAAATAAACATTTATATTAATTTATATTATATACTGCAATATAATTACAACATTTAATTTGATTAAATAATACATTATATAATTCTAAATTACGACAACTATAAGAACTATAAGAACGCTATTATTTTAAATATTTAAAAATGCTTAATTTATCGATGAATGTTATTATAATAGTACACGTAATTGTCCAGAAGGAATAACTCTCTACAAGTTTGTATTATATAAATACATTTAAATATTATTTTCAAATTAATACAATTATTTAATTAGACATATAGATGTTATATCTAATTATGTATGAAGTCAATAAATTAATACACGCTTAACGTATGAAAATCAAATAATCATACGAAATTTAATTTTAATTTCATAATTATAATTATTATAATATGTTACACGATTATAGTAACAAAAATCATATTAATATTATACATAATTATTATAAAAAATACCTATCATATTATGATATAAATGATATATGATATGTAACGATTTTAAATGAATGTAATGAAAATGCATAAAAAGTCTATCGACTTACTAGAAATTAACCAATAAAGCACCCTACATATAAATTATATATATTTAATTCTGAAGACCATGTATCAGGTACCTATTTTAAGATGTACGGCTTACGCCACATGCATCATTCCTTGACTATGTATGTGAGTTGTCCACTACAATAATAGGGATATATTCTCAATCGTAACTCAGAGAAGTTTACATACATGTTAAATATAAATTAAAAAGTATAATATATTAGTGAAATAAATGAATTATTTAAAAATAACTTTTATATTTTATATTATTTATATACAATATTGATTTCAAGTAACATATACATCAATACATTCAATAGTGACATACAAATGAGATTATTTTATTAACCTATGCTCCCACATGCGGAGTATTGCTTACTGCATGGTCCGGTCGACACTGGGATGGTTGTAGTCGTCGTATCTGTTATATAAGTAATATGATTATATCATGATTAAATTTTATCATAAACATTTTTTAATAATATATATAAAAACTTAAAAAATATAATGTTAATGTACTGAATTAAACATATTTAACATAGTGTTAAAAAGCATTCAATACATTATCATATTATATTATATTATTTATTAATGATTCTAAATTAATTATATAAAATAGTATTTAATTATTAATTATTAATCTAGTCTTAATAAAAATAAAAATAAATTAATAAAATGTATCCAATAATTTAAAAATAACCTTTTATAATAAACGATATTATTTATGAAATTAATTATTATTCAAATATAATTGTATTTCAAGTATATAAATTAATCTTTAATTTAAAAGAATAATAATGAAATATTTAAAATGCATTATATAAGTTATTATATTATTTATTATCATGATTCAAATTCAATTATGTAAAATAATATGTAATTATTAATCTTAAAATAAATATAATATCAATAGAATTAATGAATTATTTAAAATGTAAAATAATATGTAATTATTAAACTTAAAAGAAATATAATATCAATAGAATTAATGAATAATTTAAAATGTATCATATAATTTAAATATAACTTTTATAATATTTTATATTATTTATATACAATATTGATTTCAATTAATAATATTCAATTCATATACATCAATAAATACATTCAATAATTACATACAAATGATATACAATTATTAACATATGCTCCCACATGCGGAGTACTGATTACTGTATGGTCCAGTCGAAATGGATGTAGTGAGCATATATGTTATATAACTTATATATATATATATAATATAAGTAATATGATTATATCATGATTCAATTTTATCATAAACATATTTTAATTAAATATATTAAGAAATATAACTTTAATGTAATGAATGTACTTTAATGTACTGAAACTTCTTAAAATGTAACCAATAATGTAATATATTATATTATGTATTAATATGATTCTAATTCAATAATAATAAATAATATTTAATTATTAATCTAGACTTATAATATAAATATAATGTCAATGAAATTAATGAATTAATTAAAATGTATCCCATACTTTAAAAATTACCTATCTGTTATATAAACATACCATAAACATTTTTATTCATTAACTTTATTACTTACAATATAAATTTTAAAAACTTGAAATTAACTTAATTTTAATTAAATGAAATTATATATTTTATATGCATTCAATAATTTAAAAATTATTTTTAATAATGATATATATTAGTTATGATATTCATTTTTATTCACACAATATTAATTCAGGTTTACAGATTATATTTTAATTATAAATGTATATCTAAAAGTAAATATCTAAAGTTAATCTATATATATATATATATATATATATTAAGTTAATAATTAACCATAAGTATTTCCTATTAAGATATCTCAGACACTGTTATCTGTTATATTAAAAAAGTATATAATCTATAGATTATATACTTTTTTATATATTATTATATATTAGTGTCAGACACTAATATATAATAATAATTATATTTATATATAATGTATTATATTAATATTAAAATTATTTAATTAATTAAAATTAAACTTATTATAATTTATTAATTGAAATTATTATGGTTTGTTAATTATTTAATTTAACATGTAGATGGACTTCTTGTATATCATATTCTTAGACATATTTGACAATATAATATGTTTAATAAAATATTTATATTTTATTATAATAAAGTGCGTAATATGTTGAATAATATAAGTTCAATAAAGAAGTAATATAATTTTGCAATAATATTAAAAATATAATCTACTGTGGCGGTGGTATTATGTGCGCGCCGAATTATTCATCATTTTATTCAAGAAATTTAATTTATGTATTTGAAAACATAGATTTCACCTATTGAGTAAACTTGTACTATCGGCCAAATTACCCGATTTTGCTGTTTTTTATCCATATTTATACAGCTTATTAATATCTATTATATTCGCAAAATATACAAAAATATAAATTATTAAAATATACATATCGTAAATTAATTTAATATTAGTTATATAGTATATGATGGTTATTTAAAAATATGTATATTTTGATTTAGAGCACTTCTAGTAACACACATACAAACATCGGCCAAATTACCCTTCCTTCCCCTATATATATATATATATATATATATATATATATATATATATAATAATATTTTATATACACATATGTTCAATGTATATACTTTTAACTAAAAACAATATTATATTGAATATATGTATAATAACATTAAACATATTATTATATGTATATATATATAGTGTGATACGTTTACTACTACTACTACTACTACTACTACTACTACTACTACTACTACTACTACTACTACTACTACTACTACTACTACCACTACTACTACTACTACTACTACTACTACTACTACTACTACTACTACTACTACTACTACTACTACTACTACTACTACTACTACTACTACTACTACTACTACTACTACTACTACTACTACTACTACTACTACTACTACTACTACTACTACTACTACTACTACTACTACTACTACTACTACTACTACTACTACTACTACTACTACTACTACTACTACTACTACTACTACTACTACTACTACTACTACTACTACTACTACTACTACTACTACTACTACTACTACTACTACTACTACTACTACTACTACTACTACTACTACTACTACTACTACTACTACTACTACTACTACTACTACTACTACTACTACTACTACTACTACTACTACTACTACTACTACTACTACTACTACTACTACTACTACTACTACTACTACTACTACTACTACTACTACTACTACTACTACTACTACTACTACTACTACTACTACTACAACTACTACTACTACTACTACTACTACTAATAATACTACTACTACTACTACTACTACTACTACTACTACTACTACTACTACTACTACTACTACTACTACTACTACTACTACTACTACTACTACTACTACTACTACTACTACTACTACTACTACTACTACTACTACTACTACTACTACTACTACTACTACTACTACTACTACTACTACTACTACTACTACTACTACTACTACTACTACTACTACTACTACTACTACTACTACTACTACTACTACTACTACTACTACTACTACTACTACTACTACTACTACTACTACTACTACTACTACTACTACTACTACTACTACTACTACTACTACTACTACTAACACTACTACTAACATTAACATTACTACTGTATTATAATAGGAATGCAAATAGGATTCGGAGCAGAAACAGGTTAACTATATGAATAATAGCAAAGTAAATGTTATTCATGTAATATATATATGTGTGTTTGCGACACACACTGTGCGTATATATATATATATATATATATTACTTATATGATATTATATAGAAACTACGCGTATATTAAGTATTTATAATTATACATATGCCCTTATAAGGAGGAAACGAAATAGGCAGCAGAAGCAGAGTGGGTTAGTTTTAAAATTATATTATAATTAGGTATATATATGTATGTATTATTCAACAGTTACCCAAAAAAGAACACAGACATTTATTATCATTTATTACAATTATTATCATGAATTTTTATTAAAAAAAGTAATAAATTTTTAATTATTAAAATTAACACTTTATTTCTTGCTTATTATAAATATTTATTAGTGTTTATTGCGATATATATATATATATATATATATTAGTATACGATAACCTTTATTTAAATGAATATTAATGTGTTTTACCAGGGTTGTTGGTTTAGTTGTTTTTTTTGGTTTTTGTGTGAAGAATATTGGTTTTTTATTTAATAAATAATTATTATTAATAAATTGTTACATTGAATGTTATTTGTAAATTACAAATTGTAATACATACTTCTAAAGATATATGATTATTATTAGATATTTCGTGTATATTATATTAAAAAGTATTGTAGTATAATCTATCCAAATTATATTTTTCTTTCGACCAGTCTTGTTTATTAAATGAATAAATTTATATAATACACATAACCTATACAATTATTAATAATATTGATAGGGTGTTGATTTTTGTTGTTTTTGTTTTTTTTATTTTGGTTTTTTAAAAACGATAAAAACCAACAACACTGCCTTATATAATTTAAAATTATAAGATATAATTTATATAATATACATAATATATATTATTATTATTTAAATTGATACTAATTTTAAATGGTTAATATTGAAATAATATATGTTATCTCGCGTGAAAAATATGTTATCAACAGAGAATTATAGTTCTCGTCAGGTTGTATCTAATTATAGGAAGAACACAGATATGTTTGGGATACCTATATAAGGTTTATTAAGTTTATTAAAATAATGGAAAGTAAAATAGTATGATCAAGTATTTCAAGGGTTCTAGTGTAATCACTCTCATGTGTAGTGACCTGGTTACTTTTATAGTGAAAAACGAACTCACTCCAAAACAAGAATAATACCATTTGTGGAGTTTGTTTATGAATTAGATCAATTTAAGGTTAATGTTTAAAATAATGGCCTTCTAACAATGGCATTGATATAAAGAAATTATTTCTTTACATGCTTAATGGTTAAATCAATGGCATATAAATACATTTATGTCAAATTTACATTTCAAGAGATAGTTAACAATAGTAAGTTAATAGAATAATCCAGAGTTTTGGAAATATAATATATGTATATATGTGTATATATACATATAATATATATTAAGGTATATGATACCAAAGAGTATACAATACTTCGTGGTATTGTATATAATTATACGAATATATATATTTTAGTATAAAACACGCCAACTATTTACAATTACAAAAACATGTTATCAAATATTCCACCTCACATTCATAATACATAGTTACTATACTACGTATATTTATCAATAATTTTATATAAAAAAAACCAAACAACCCTGGTTTTTATGTAATATATTTAGACTATTTTTCGTACTTGATGCAAACGCGTTATAATTTCACTTTTTATAAGATACACTTAACCGTAATCCAAATTATACAGAACTATTTAGCACAACTAAAATCTCTAACGGGTACCTCCTATATAGTACGGTATGTAGGGGGTGAATTTACTACTTATGGTACATCGTGATTGCATTCGATATATCTTTACAGTATATTCATTGTCTCATATCATTTCACATAGAACCATCGATATTATTATTAATAATTGTATATATAAATATATATATTAGGTGTGTGTTTGTGTGAGTGTGTGTGTTTTTCTGTGTACAGTAATACTAATGATATGGTATAGAAACTATGTGTATATTACGCATTTATAGTTATATATATACATGCTTTTATAAGGCGGAAATGAATTGGCCCTAAACCGAAAAATGGGTTAGTTATACAATTATAGTATAATTAGTTATCTATAAATATATAAATATATATTATTATTATTCACCTAGGACCTGATAACGAAATATACAATTAATATTACAAATAATTTGTATTAATACATTATAAATAATGTAAACAGTCATGTAACTTTATTCTTACTTATACATATTAATTATTGTTTATTAACTATATATATATATATATATCCTTAACCAAAATCTCTAACGGGTACCTCCTATATAGTACGATATGTAGGAGTTGTATTTCCTACTTACTTTCAGTACATCGTGATAACATTCGATATATCATTGCAGTATACTGAATATATATATGCATTGTCTCATCATTTCACATAGAACCATTGATATTGTTATTAATAATTGTATATATATATTGTTAGTAATAAACTAACTTTTTTAGTAATAAAGTAAACCTTTTTAGTAATAAAGTAATCTTATTAGTAATAAAATAAACTTTTTAGTAATAAAGTAACTGTTTTAGTAATACATAACCGTTTTGTAATAAAGTAACCTTAAGGTGATCCCACACATTTAAAGTGATGATAATTTATTTTCTTTTATATATTTTTTTATTACATAATAATACTTATTGTAGTGTTTTTTAGTATCTGTAAAAAAAATTAGACATCAGTTCAGTCTAGCAATGGCATAAGACTGTGTTTTATTACGATAATATAATGCTATATTATATACTATTCAATATTACATTTTTATGCTGTCAAACTTCAAATGCTGTTTTCTCAGAATAATTATTTCACTCTAGGTATGTGCATTTAAAAATATAGAACATAAAAACTATTATAATTATAATATTATTTTTTTTTGCTTTATATAGAATTGAATTATGTGAATAGTAAAATAGAGAGATAAATAATAAAATGTATAGAATTCATTGTATAAAATGATAATTTCTATAGAAATACCATCATTTTAGTATCACTAATTTTTAATTTAGATATATATAATATAATAAATAATAATATTAAAAATAACTTTCTATTTTCTTATGCATGTATATTTTATGAATACATTACAAACAAAATTAGGGTAATTGAATGAATAGAATATCAGTTCTATTTTTTTTAGTGGACCTATGTTTTTCCTATCTATTTATACACGAAATTGTCAAATTGCATGTTATGTGCGGGATCCCCTTAAAGTAATAAAGTAACCTTTAAGTAATAAAGTAACCTTTTAAGTAATACAGTAATATTTTTAGTAATAAAGTAACAAAATAACATTAGTAAAAAAGTAAATAGTATAAATAATATCAATAATTAAATGACATAAATAATATACATGATATAAATGATATAAATAGTATCAATAATATAAATGATATAACTAGTATAAATAATATACATAGTATCAATAATATAAATGATATCACTAATCTAAATAATATAAATGATATAAATAGTATAAATAATAGCAATGATATAAATGATATAAATGTACCTCGTCTGTGTTCAAGAATAATATAAATACGACAATGCATTTATATCATTACACAATTCGAATTGTTGAATGATTTGCATGAAAATGCGATTGATTGGCCAGTACGTCAATCATAATCATTCGTTGGGGATTTCGAAATGTTCTATCTATTCTACACTACAACATCTACGCCACCCCCAAATAAAATATGTCCCAGATTTTTCACTTACTTACCCAAATATTTTACCCAATATTTTACCCAATACTTACTTACTAAATATTAATTAATTTTAGATTTATCTTGTTTTCTACCCTCTTATCAGTTCCTCTCACTAATTTATATGCTGAAGTACCCTTGACTCTACTTTCTACTGACCACTCTTCCTCTCCCCATATATTAGCTAACTTCCGCCTACCTAATACTCTACTCATAATTCGTACTAATCAATCCGTCTCCAACTCCTTCTCTCCTTCAACTTTAACATTATTTCTCCTTTTCTCTAATACCCTTTCATTAATTTCGCATACTATTTTTTTCGTCTCTACTATCCAATTTATATCTTCTGTACCTTTACCTCTATTTAAACATAATCTATTATAGGTAATCTCTCTTCCCTTCCAAACATCAGTACAAATGGAGTATAACTAGTTGTTGCATGTGGTGTACTATTATACGCATGTAACAACTTTGGTAAGTGTATAGGCCACTTACTTTTCTCCTCTTCACCCAACGTTCTTAACATATTAATTATAGACCGATTCACATTGGCCATTTCCTTGTGGATGGTATGGACTAGGGATGTAAATGATGCCGAGCCGAAACTATTGGTTTTTGATGCCGAGCCGAGACTTTCATTTTAGGAAAAAAAACGAGCCCATGCCGAGCCGAGACTCTAGCCAAACGAGCCCAAGCCGAAATGAGACTCTTAAAACATAATCGAGCCGAAATGATGCTTTTTGGAAGTTACATTTTAAACATAATTTTTATATATTTATCCATATTTTTATTAATGTTTCCTATTTCATGTGACATAATATTAATTATATGTATCGATAGGTGGCTATTTTGTTTATAATATACTCAAATGTTCGTTTAGTATACGAATATTTTAAAAATTACAAAATATAATTGTAAATCTATAATAAATATTTCATATATGTCATAATTTTAATATTTAATAGCCTATGACTAATAGGTATGATAATATCTTAATTATTTGATTTCAATTTTAATCGCTATTTATATTATCTTATTATTATAACGAAAATTCTTTTTATAACTAGATATTATTATTTATTTTAGTTTATGCACTTTTAAAATGATAATTAACAAAAGTTTTTATAATAACAAGTAATATGAGATACAAAATAAAATATGCTGGTGATATATTAAATAACAAAAAATACTTTAATACTTAAATCATAAGCAATTATAAATTAATTAGTTTTTAATAATGTCTTGAATGATGATGTTGATGCACAAGTTCTTAAATCAATATTGAGCTTGTTCCACTGTGCCGCTATACTAAATTATCTGCTGTTGTGTGCCGATTCTTGTGTTGTGTTGCTTTTAATTTGATGTAGATTATGTGTTCTCTGTACTCTCAAACTTGAATATGGCTTTATTAATTTCGCGAGGTATGTTGGTGTCTTGTGATGCAAAATGTGTAGTTATAACTACACATTTATACACAGGTATACCAGTAATTTATAAATAATGTGAAAATTAATTGATAGTAGGTGTTGTTGTCGAATCAGTTCAGTTATTCTGATCGTCTATTGATCTTGGTGTTAATTTATATATTACGCGAATGGCGATCGAATTATTTTATTTAATGGAATTAACTGATAAGGAGGTAAATTAATTAAAAGTATGTTACAAATTGTAACTTACAATAGTCCAATAAAGATTTTATTTAGTAATTTACATGTATTACAATTTATATTTATTCTTATAATTCTAATATTATGCAATTGATAGTTGGCTGATTTGACTTTTTGTGTTTACGAAAATATTAAGATTCTTATCAATTAACACGTCTGGTAGTTAGTTATGATACTTATCTGATAGTTTGTATTGTAATGAAATTATTTTCGTTTGATATACAAAACAATGATTCTGGTAACTGACACAGAAACTATATTGAGCTTATGAAAACTGAGACTAACACTTGAATGATGCCTTTAATAAGCATGAGTTAATAGCAATGCATTTTATAGAGACTGAGACTGCATCGATGCTTTAGGTAACCCATTCTGAGACTTAAACGATGCTATTATTATTTACATTGAGACTGAATCGATGCTTTAGGTATTGAGACTGAGACTGCATCGATGCTTTGGTTAACCGAGACTGAGACTGCATCGATGCTTTGGGTAACCGAGACTGAGACTGAATCATGCCCTAGGTGACCGAGACTGAGACTGCATCGATGCTTTGGGTAACTGAGACTGAGACTGCATCATGCTTTAGATGTGAGCATCATTTACATCCCTAGTATGGATTAGTTCTACTTTGGACAATCCCAAATAATTTACATAATTCTTCAACTATTTCTGACTGAAAGTTCCTGCCTTGATCAGTGTGTATCCTCTGTGGGGTTCCAAAATTAAAAATCCATTCGTTCATTAGTATGTGTACCACATTAATCGCTAGTTGATTACGTGTCGGTATTGCTTTAGTATATTTCGTATATGCATCCGTTATTACCAAAACACTTTCTATCCCATCTGATGCTTTATCTAATCTTACGAAATCTATAAATACTAATTCCAATGGTCTTGTCGCTGACAATGACCCCTGCTCAATTATCGGCATCCTCCCATTATTCTTACTAATTTGACATATCCTGCAATTCCTAACATAATCCTTAACATCCATATACAATCCTACCCATGTATAAAATAAATGCACCCTATCTACTGTCCTATCGGTTCCTTGATGTCCGTTATCAACATGTACTCCCTTTAATATATCCTTAATTAACACTTGTGGTACTACCAAAACTTTTCCTCCCCCTTTCCGTTCCTTAAATAATATTCCATCAACTAACTTATATCTGCCGCTTACTCCCGTTCCCTCAATTACTCCTAAAATATTTTCTATCTCCTTATCCTTTCTCTGTAATCTACGTAACTCCTCTCCCTCCGTTTCCTTTACTACAGTTATTTCCTTTACCTCTAAATCATTTTCATATAAACGATTAATATCATCTCCATATACTTCATCTCCCTTCATTCTCGACAGTTCATCCGCTACTGTATTGTGTATTACTGTATTACCCACTCTATACTTAAATATCAACTCAAATGGTGCAAGTCTACCTATCCATCTCTGTTCTAGAGCAGATAATACTTTCTTATCTAGAATACATGCCACTGCACTATTATCTGTAATTACTATGCACTTTGCTCCCATTAAATAATGTCTACATTTTTCTGACACGGCCCACACAACAGCTAAAAATTCCAGTTTCTGAGCAGAATAATTCGCCTCATTTCTCTCTCCCTTATTCAGTGATTTACTAGCATATGCTATTACTACCTTTTTCCATTTATGTCTTGGCTTAGTACTGCCCCTAGTCCTATATTCGAAGCATCCGTCTCCAATATAAATGGTATGTTATTTTTCGCTATTCCTAATATTGGTGCACTTGTTAGCCTATCTTTTAATATAATCATGGCTTCTTCACATTTTGAATTCCAACATATCTTAACATTTTTACTCTTAAATTTACCAACCCTCTTCTCTACTAAACTATTATCTATCCTATTCAATTCATTCAATGGAGATACTATTTCTGCAAACCCCTTTATAAATTTTCTATAATAAGAACAGACCCCTAAAAAAGAACTTAATTCCTTACGGTTATTTGGCTTTTTCCACTTTACTATTGGATCCGTTTTCCCCTTCACCGTTCCTATACCCTTCTCTGATATATTGAATCCTAGAAATACTATTTCCATAATACAGAATTTGCATTTCTTAATATTAAGTTTTAATCCAGCGCCTTTTAACTTACTTAATACTAGCTTTAGCTGTTCTATATGAGATTCTACTGTTGGTGAAAAAACCAACACATCATCTAGGTAGCATACTACTGACTAAAACATTTGATCCCTAAATAACTGACTCATCATTCGTTGAAATGTTGCAGGGTAAACTATCAATAAAGTGTCAATATAAAAACAAAATGTTAATATTAATTAATTCTCAATTAATTAAAATTTATATTTTTATTCTCTTCCATTATTTTATTACAATGAATCTAACTTGAGTGTAATGTAACTATAGTGAACTATAGTAACTATAGTATGCTTATATAAATATATAGGTTACTATAGTAACCTATATATTTATATATGCATACTAAATAAATATAATATCAGTAGTATATATATACAAGATAATTAGAAAACCTAGAAAGATAATTAATAAAATGATAATATAATCATTATAATGAATAATTGAAATAGTTATTATTTTGAAATAATATATTATGTATAATTTATTATATAATTGTTATCATTTTATATTTAAATCATATATATTTTTTAGGAATAATATAAATTATTGTTATCTGTGGTGATCATTTATAAGTATATATAATATCTAGTAAAAGGAAAACAAATTAGTAATATTGATAACATATTGAAGACATATTAGTATTTGTATAACATAATGAAGATGAAAATAATGATTCTGAGAATATCAAGTCTAAAGTTTATCAATATTTTATGTACATATATTCCACACAATATTGGGCAAGCCCATAATATATAACAAATAATAATAAATAACATTTTATTTTGATTGGTTGTATATATCACGTCGTCTAATGTTATGCCAGCTATACATATCAACATTTGCTGATAAAAATAGTATTGTAATATATATTACATTATATATCATAAATATTCAAATACACTTTATAATTTGTCAATATTATCATATTGTATATTTTTATATACCCATATATAACACTATTTTATAGCATTTATAATGCATATTTTGTTGTTGAAATTTTGCTACAAATAACATAAATAAACCTGAATGTTATTTAAAAAAACAAAATATATAAAAAAAAATATTATTTAAGCATGACTATATCCACTTAAGATTATTATTTTTATATATCAAGAAAAACTAAGAAATAATAAAACATTATATGTAAACAAAATAATCTAAAATATATATTCTTATTAATTAAATATACATTTATAATATATAGCTTATATAAAATGTAATATACTATGTTGATACAAACTTATATTTACTTTTGATGTTTTTTAGTAGTTGTTTGTTGCCATATTCGGTCCTAGGACACAGCTGTGTACTCCATAACTATTGATTATATTAATTGTAATTAAAATATAAGAAAATAAGAGATCCTAAAAAATAATTCATATAAAATAATAATGATATACAATTGTATTAAATTATATACATTTTAATGTGTAATATAAATATTATTATCCATTATATAATACATATAGGTTAAATACCTATATATCATTATAATCATACAACCCATTAATATGTTATAAATACTCATTATAAAATTATATTTATATAATTTATAAATCAAATATTATTTATATATTTATAATAACTTACATTTGAAAATATTGATTATATTAAATATTTTATTTCATCTTAGCAAGGTTATTAATGATGATTTATTATATTTGATTATAAGTATACTTATCATCGGTTATTTAAAAAAAAATGTTGAATGCATATTCAATAAGCCAATATATATTGAAAATATATATATTTTTTTATGAAATTTTGCTACAATACAAATAACATCAATAAACCTGAATATGTTATTAAAAAAAAACAAAATATATTAAAAAAAATAATATTTAAGCATGACTATATTCACTTAAGATTATTATTTGTATATATCAAGAAAAACTAAGAAATAATAAAAAAAATTTGAATGCATATTCAATAAACCAATATATTATGAAAAAATATATATTTTCATAATATATTGGCTTATTGAATATGCATTAAAACATTTTTTTTTAAATAACCGGTGATATTTCAATTGAGACATAAATCCAACATCGTCCTTGTCGGCACTTAGTAGCAGCGATACATCTTTGGATAATGAAGTCATTTCAGTGTTGTTGAGCTTATTTATAATCTCATCATTCTTAAACTTGTCTTCTAATAGTTTGCACAATTCTTTATTAGGTTGATGTATATACTATCATATCTGGTTAATTGTAATAGTAATGTTAATATTATTATATTTAGATATAATAGTGATATCTATATAACTATAGTTATATATATATATTAAATTAATATCAAATATATTTATAATTTTATTGGTAATCACAATGGAAGAGAACAATTAATAATTAGTAGTTTTAAAAATGTAATAAATTGTAGAATACATTTCTTATGAAAGTATTATTATATATTAATATATATTTAATACAAAATTAATTCTAATGTTTTTCCCCAATAATATAATCAATTATTATATACAAATATTCTTGTATACGCTATTTATTGAAAATATGTGATATTTATATAAATAAATTACTATATTTTTATCACAAAAATTAATAATTTTATAATATATTAACAAAATATATAGTTTTATAATTTTGATTTGCAATAGAGCGCTGCAGTTGAAACTTACTATTTGATACGTTATCAATTTTTAATTATATTATTTATATATATATATTAATATTTATTTTGTGGATATGTGGAGAGCTCAGTTTCCTCAGGCCCACATTTCTTCATCTTTATCCGAAGCGATAAATGATGAACAGATATGGTGATGATAACTTCAATCCAGCGGCTCCCCATGTTGCGGATAGGGGAACGGCCATTAGATATAATGGTTAGCTGCGAATAACCAATAAGCTGTGCCGGACAAAATCCAGGTTGCCCCCAGGTAAGGCATAGTACATGTTTAGCCACCCTAGCAGGGTTACGCAAATGTGTATGGAGTAGCGACCGCACATTTTATCTAGCTACTGAAAGTAAAACATGACAACATAATCTACAACATATCCCGCATCGCTCGTCACGCGGAATAAGGAATTCCGCATTAATGCGCGTCCTGCAATCTCATCTCAGGTTGCAGTCGAAAAATCAGCGACTGAGAATAAGAAAAATTAAAATAAAAATAAAAAACCCCAACTTATAAATGCTAGTACGAAGACCACGATAATCACATTAAACACTCAAACACTGCAAACCAATAATGAAAATACCATAATTGATAGACTCAGCAATAAGAACAGGTCAAGATATAGCATGTATACAAGAACACAGGTTCATACACGAATATACTGTAATAAAAGAACACACATTTGACAAATGGAAACTTATAACCTGCTCGGTATAGAGGAACAACCGTAATTCTGCCACAGGAGGTATTGGAATCCTCGTGAGCTTAAAAGCTTATAATACAATAACAAGAGTTGATAAGAACTTCATAATAACTTCACGAATAATGACGATATAATTCATTCATCAGTGTAGCCTCGGATCATCGAATTATATCAGCAAACATAATGCTGAGTCTTAGAAAAAATATCAAAAAAGAAAGTAGAACCAAGCTATACGATTGGTCGTCCTTAAAATACGATGCTAAAATAAAAAACACCTTCATTACCAATAAAAGCGTCGAAAAAGCGACCAATTAAATATGATTGAGAACTGAAGCGCCTAAAAGCGTCGAATATATAGATTCGGAATTAAGGCATACAAAAGAGTCGAAAAAGCGCCCATAAATTCTCAAAAGCATCGATAAATTATTTGCTGGGTAGTTGTTATGTCCTATCGACGACAACAAAACGACACGGTGTCATTTTGTGATTTTATCATCATAATAAATCTATCTATATATAGATATATCTATGTATCCATCTATCGTTCTATTTATCTTATTTAACTATATATACAATTTGATAATTTTATAGCTAATGTGGTACGCCACATAGGTATACACACAATACTATAGTATATTTAATATATTTATAACTATAAAAGTGTATATTATATATAATACTATATATATATATATATATATATATATATATAGTATGATAGGTTAACTATAGTCTACAAACTATCATTATCCCTCTACTTTTTATAATTAAACTAATGATTAATGATTATGATAATGCTTAAATACTGATTACGATAATCATTATGATAATCATTTTATCAGGGAGGTTAACTTCATTGTTATAATTAGTAGGTTATAATTATTATATTTTTAACTGATGTCATTCATTATCACCGTATCTACGATAGTATCACTGAATAAGGTTCTACTATTTGTCAATATCACCGTGTCCACGATAGCATCTTTGAATAATATTAGAATAGTGTTCATTAATAAACCTCCAGATACGGTGCCATTGTCACCACGAATTCTTATTAATTAAATATATACATATGAATAATATATATCATAAATGAGTATCTAATTATATATAAGATAGCATAACATAATTAAAAAAATTTCAACATTATGATGTATATTTTTATACTTATGACATGAGTGGTGAACCTGAACACGAACCCCTCACATGTTGGTGACACGGTTGGTTATCATATACATGGTCATTGAAACCTTTGTTTACTGGGTAAGCAATTGCCGAATTCGATTTTACTTGTTTACTAAATAAATGAGCGTTTAGATATTTTAAATTTCTTATTTTCGAAATCGCTTTTAAAACGCTATCCTTTCCAAATATGACATCATAAATATTGAAAGTAATTTCGTGTAATATCGATAAATAGTTATCCGAAAGTAGGCATATGGCCAAATTAATTAGATTTAAAAAAATACACTTTTGCATATACATATTTATACAAATAACGATTTTATAAATGCGACTTTAAATGTGGTTTCTATACGTTGTTGGTTAGCAGGGATCCAACTATGCATGCGTATTCGTTTGTTATTTTTATTATTTGCTAGTATACATATATATTCCCGTAGATTAGGTACTCTTTTTTCTTTGTTTCCGTCTTTTGACGATACGGGAATGCTAGCTAACCGTCCGTGATTTAATTTTACTTTTTTCTATACTTCGACAACACTAAAGTTGGTCTATAGAGTTAAATAAATTACATTGCCTATATAGATCATTATAAAGATATATATGTATCTACTTTTATAAACGGAAAAGTAATTACGTATATACAAATAGAATAATTGTATAGATATACTAGTATCTGTTAACTAGCTTCACACCAAAAATATCCATGTTATATGGAAGATATTTCACGAAAATCTTTTATTTGAATAACAATTAATATAATTTATGATTACGAATATAACACACTCTTTATTTATGATATTTCAATACAATATAATATACTAGATTTTGATTTACATATTTTAAAATTAAAATGTTGACTTTTCTATCCAACCTAATATATATATATATATTACTGTATTATTTATAGGGGAAAGTCTCCGATTACCGACCCCCTCCACAGTAAACCAAACTGTTAATATAATATGCTGAACATATGTAATTGTTAACATGTTGAACATATTCATTTGGCTACAATTTGTATTGTTGTTGAACATGTTGCATTTTGATTATGATGAGCATATGTAAATTGTATTGAGTTGAACATGTTGCATTTTTATTATGTTGAGAATATGTAAAATGTATTGAGTTGAGCAGATGTCATATGTATATATTAAATTAAATCATTTAATTAAATTAAATGTTATTAATTGTAATTTTCTTGCATCTCCTACTTTTTTCTTTTACAATTTGTAAGTTGAGAGTCTAGACATTTATCTATATCTTTTATTACTGTATGTTCATGAATTCTTAATGTAGCCTATATGATATATATAAGGAATTATAATTATATATTAGGAGTTGTAATTAATTATAACATTCAGGCAATTTATTTTTTATTGAATTTATGTTTTAATAGTAATATTAAATTTAAATTTATACTTTATAGTAATTATATTAAAATAGTGTATATTATTATTTAATATTTATTTATTATTCAGTATGTATATAATCAACTGGAATCATGAATCCTAAATCTATATCAATGATACACAAACAACTTACGACATATTTTAAAATAAAATAGGATCTATGGATCTACCTACGGATCTATTTTGATTGGATATTGTAAATCATATGGGGTCAGTATTAGGGTAATTTAGGGGGTCGGCAATAGGAAAATCATATGGGTTGCTATAATTAACATCTATTTATACTATTTTTATTGGATATTATAATACTACAATTATTTATACCACGATTATTTTAGGGGGTCGGTAATAGGAGAGGGTCGGTATAGATAGGTCGGTATTATGTACATGTATCCGATTACCGACACCCCTGTTTATTCTTGTAAATATAATTACATCAAAAATTTAAAATAGCAATATTAGTCATTGTCATATTATTATCCTAATTAAAAAATTTAAAATAAATATATTTAATATTGAATAAGTTATTACTAATAATAATTTAGGGGTCGGTAAGCGGAGACTTGCCCCTACTCTCTTACTAACATTCTAGTTAATTCCATGTTCAACTCACATATTACTGTTCATCATTCCTCATCAATCTTCCATTATCCTCTACCTCTCTCCTAAATCGAGTTGTTTGTTCTTCAATCCGTACAGCATATATCCTACTTATTCGAGAGCATTCTTATAATTCCTCATAACAATATTTACCTCGAGGGATCCAGGGATCCCTGGTTCATATTTAATAAACGTAAGAACGTTTATTAAATATGAACCAGGGATAAAATGAATACTCGGGCCCTGAGTTATATTGATCCTAAGCTATGGAATTCACTTCCACCCAATATTAGATTCATAAAATCGCATAAAACATTTAATAAATATATAAAACAATTAATCTCAGGTGACAACCTGAAATATTAATATTGTTTCTCATTATTATTTTATTTATTAATTTTCTTACGGATTATTCTATTTTATTTTATTATTATTAATGGTATTTATTGTTTTACCTACTTTAATTATTTGTATTCAATATATATATATATATATATACTTTTGATAAATAAATTATTATTTATTTAAGTGTTTAAATAACCTTTCAATTCAAATTTTCAATTAACCTACTATCCTATTTCATTATTATCACCTACCTTCAAAACATGAAAGTGTTCTTAATAAATAATAGCTATGGATTATATATGTACGGAAATATCTATATATTTATATTGACGACACATCTGATTGTTATGAATATTTTCTTAATCTATACAGTTCATTTAATAAGCTACTTCATAATCACCTACAATATTAAATGGGTTCATATCCTATATGTAATATTATTGCTTATGATGAAGTGAACCGGGTTCATGACATTGTAAACTATTATCAAGTACTTAACGATTTCTTTCTTTCATTACTTAGAGAACCTCATATGTTGTCCTACATTTACGTTTATATATATTTATATTATTTTATTTTGGTGAAATCCTTATATCCCATCAACAAAATTAGATAAAGTTGTTATTAACTTATATATATAGATGTCTGTAACGTTCCTTCGAAGCCGATCTCATGTTAGGCCATCTATGGTTTAACGATAGAAGATAATTATTGTATACACAATTATATAAGATCACTTATAATTATTATTTTAAGACATATTTTAATGGTCCCTACGGGGCGTGCATCTTTTACATCCTACTACACACACACATATATATATATATATATATATATATATATATATATATATATATTTATAATATAACCTCCCGATATTTATAATCACGATATCAGTTTATATGCCATTATTATTATACATGTTACTTTTATTAAACTACTAATTGCTATCCACATATAAAATGTGATAATTCCGAGGATGATCTGCACTCTTCTTTTACTCCGTGATCTGATCATGTATAACCTTGCTCCTCTAAATTACACGAAGGAATTTGAGAAACTTCGTGAATTATTCACGTCAAGAGATTATAATTATAATGTAATTTAACATCTTTAACATTACAATAACTGTAATACTCGACTTGACTAAAATACATTGAATTTTACAATTTATAATCAGATATTTTTCGAATCGACACTTTAATTATCATGAATTTACTTTTGCCCATATACTTAGTGTATTATTTATAATTGCATGTGTCATTAATGTATTCATTATGAAAAAATGCATTACAAAAAAAGACATCCATAGGATCTCAAAATTTAAATTAAAGTTCAGTTATAATAAACTTAATATTTTATATGGTTTTAATATATATATATATATATATATATTTTATTTTTATTTATTTATATATATTTTATTGACTTCAAAACACATGGTGATTATAGGCGTCATTAGATAATAAAACAAAAACAAAAATAAATATAAAACGAATAATAAAATAGAAAGAATTACAATGATTTAAAATGGACATATAGTTTACTTTTAAACAATGAATGTGAGGTTATATAACGAATATCATATGGTAGTGAATTCCATCTTTTCGGAGCAATAACTGAGAAAGTTGATTCAGAGTATGCTAACGATGTAGATCTTTCCACCAACTTCATGGTGTGGCACTTCCGACTGGATCTGTTCGAACTCTGAATAGTAATGGATTGAGCTAAATATTCAGGAAATCCACGGTATATAGCCTTATATATAATACACAATTGCCTATCTATAACATATATCTAAACCTTAGCCAGCCTAATGATCTCATTAAATCAGATATAGAAAGTATTGAGGCAACATTTAATTTATATAATACACGTATATATATATATATATATATATATATATATATACGTGTACACTTTGTTATAGCAAGACTTTGAATACTCTCAAGTTTATTTATAAGGTTAACATATATAATATATATATATATATATAATACTGTTAGATTTCATATAAAATAATTGTGCTCTGATATAAGTTAGTTTTATTAATAATAAAACAGAATCAATGTATATTATTCAAACAGTATTATAATTATTAATATATAATAACTCTAAACTTAATATATATGTAATAATTTCGTAATGCGTTATGTAAATGTGTTTATATTTGATTGTAGGATTATACGATTTTAAATTAAAACAGTTGTTAAATTTAAGAATATTATAAATCTTAGAATAGTTGTTATTGTTTATTATTGTTCATAATATTATTAATTTAATAAAGATATAACAACAGAATAAACGTTACGCATACATCACATAACCATTACCTATATACGAAATCAACACATCACTAAGATTAGTGTATATATATATACGCCCACTTATTCGATCACGAATTCAATCTATAATGAAGATACTACAGATAATGAACTGCAGTTAGATATACATATATTTATATCGTTATATTCAGTATATACATTACGTATATAGCACTGATATTAATGGTAGTCAGTAATATTCACAATATTATAATAATACTTATATATACTATTAGAAATATCAATTTCATATTATTTAGTCGTATACATCGCTTCCTCCTTAATAATTAATTATTATGTTCACGTAATCCCCACTATTCTATTAAAGTTAACTAGATACTAAACTGTATCTATTTGATAGATAATGTAGTCGTGATTATAGAATATAATGTTTATTTAGCGGATAACATTTAACTTAAAAACTTAATAACTTAAACTTAATAACTTTAATTTATAACTTATAAATTAATACATATTTATTACGCAAGGACGTTCATATTTACATAACAATAAACTAATTTACGATTGTATACATACATATATATATATATATATATATATATATATATATATATATATCAAACCCAGTGGATGTTTGACAATAGATTTTATTCATCGGAATGTTCATATATGATTCTCCAACCAAGTAACTCAGCATATTCTCGAATTTTAATAAACTAATCCTCGTTATTATCTTATGTTTGACCACTAGCGTATACACTTTATAAAATGTTGTATGTTTACAGACTATAGTCTGTAAAAGTTGTCGTTAATTTAATTACTAAATTATGAAATCGAACATTGGATTATTATATGAATATATATATATATATATATATAATGATAATAATAATAATAATAATTATTATGTATTGAATCACACACATATGACATTATATATAATAATAGCAGAAACAAATTAATATATATATATATATATATATATATATTTATATAATAATCCAAATATATATATATATATATATATATATATATATATATATATATATATATATATATATATATATAATATATCTAACTGCAGTTAATTATAAGTATTATCTTAAAAATAGACTTAATTCGTGTTCGAATAAGTGGGCGTGGTCAGCCGACCAGACATATCGTCATTACTTTACATTTTGCATTACCGGTATCCTACGATGGCGTGATTGTCTTTCATCCTGTCAGTTATATTCCGAATCGTCGAGTTTGTCACAAGAGAACAGTTATATCGTAGTAGACGAGGATGGTACGTATTCTGCGCATGACATTCGCGCATGTTTATCCTGGTTTAAAGATGAACACAAATTGAACATTGCAGTGACTCCTAGCACATCAAAATTTAAGCCATATCTCTTTACAAGATAATAACATATATTTGTATATATACATATATATATATATACAGCTTATAAGCCGCGTTATTCTATCAGCAGATACATCCGTGGTTATAGTGTTGTTGGAAGATAGTCATGATAAGATTACATAAAGGGTCTACCTAAACTTTGTGAATATAAACAATACCTAATTATATACAATTACATATGTATGTGTATATACATTATTTAAAACTATTATTAACCGCAAATTCACCGAAGAAAGAATTACTGTAGTGATAATAAAGCAGAAAAATCTACGAATACCTGATTATATGCAGTTTTGTTCAAGTATGAATAATATATATATAGAAATAATATATTATTTTACGAAATAAATAATTTAACAAAACGATAATTTATTTTATATATTAAGATATATATATATATATATATATATATATATATATATATATATATATTTCCAATAAATACATATGTATTATTTATCTTCTTGTAAATATAATTCAATATATTTCTACTTTATCCGTACAAATAATTGTGCAATATAATCATGCCATTTATAAGTTAAAATGTTGAAAGATTAGTATTCATTAGTTACATATTTTCTAAAATGTGAAATTATTTCTCTAAAATATATATTATCGAGCTTAGTATGCCAATAGGTTTAATATATACACTTACATTAATGAATCCGTTTAACCTGATAATTTGTAAGTTAATTATTGCACGTATTAATTTGTAGATAGACAATTTAAACAATTCTTTTATTTTGGCTTAGTGCTTTCTTCCCATCCAATCTTAGATGCAGTTTTCATTTATAACATAATGGTTTCTATATCACTATAGGTGATTATTATATCACTATTTCATATATTCCCTATCCCCTATATAAGTATAGGTAGCTACTCTCTTGTTAAGGTGTATATGATTAGTAACATTAGCCGAAAAAGTATTTATAAATAATTATTTAAAGATAATTATTTAATAAGATCACTTCTATAATATAACGTTTTTTTCAATTATCTTTTATATGACAAAATATATAAATATATAATATTTAATAATTATTAATATACAAAATATATATTTTATGACATCATTTTCTATTAGGGGAAAGTAACTTAATACGGACACTTTAATAATAAATGGTCTTAACATTTTATGACTTACTATTTTTATTCAAAAATTACAATATATCAATATTTTATGATTATAGATATTATTGTGATTTTAAAATTTTATTTAATCTTGTTATTGAATAAACAACGGGGGTGTCCGTATTCGGTACCCATGTATGGATACGGCGCCCTGTGTTATAATATGGATAGTGTATATCGTACACCCTATATACCACTAGATAAACTATATATTATTGATGAACCAACCAGATACATTAGAACATACAATTACATTATTTATAATTAATGTTAAGAACAATTTAATGTAATTTAATTAATAATTAATTTATTAATTTTTAATATTGCACTCAGAAAAATAAGCGAGTCTTTTTCTCTCAAAAAGTTAGTCTTTTTATTTGGTCTAAAAAAACTAGGGTAAATTAAATTGACTCTGTATGAGCTAGTCTTTTTCAGAAACAAGGCATAGTCTTTAGTAGCGAGTCTTTTTCAGAAACAAGGCCTAGTCTTTATTAGCTAGTCTATTTCATAAACAAGGCCTAATCTTTATTAGCGAGTCTATTCAGAATTAAGCCATAGTCAATTAAACAATAACAATTACTTTATTAATTAGGAAATTTATTATTTATATATCATGTGTATCATATATTACATATATGTAATTAAAAGAGGCATATTTATATATATATATATATAATATATAATTATAATATTAATATTAATATATTAATAATAATTAATAATAATTATAATACCCAGCATTCAACTTACATCAATAACTTAAGTTCAACTTAAGTAGTTGATGTAAGTTGAACGTACGTTTATATGTAAAATAAATAATAGTATATTAGCGTAGTAAGTATACTATAGTATCATATCAAAATATTAACTTATATATTATAATATATTATAACATTTCATTTAAGTTAGATTTAAAACTTAAATTCAATAATAAAATCATTTTAATATTGAATACAATATTTAATCAATATGTAATTGCTATATATTCAATATTGGGCAATTAGTTCACATGATTTCTATTTGTATTATCAATATAATTATGATTAAAATTGTAGTTCATGAGACACCTGAATTAGATTATGATAATATATTAAAATACATAGGATTACATAAATAATTTTAGGTTTTAAAATAATATTTGATTTATTAAAAACAGTATATTTACTTAAATATTAATTTAAAATAATAATTTATAATTAATTTGCATAGATACAAATTAAATCAATATTTCAAAATAATTAAAAGGTATAAAATTGTATTATTTCTATAATAAAATAATTATATAAACTTAATAATAATACTTATATCAATAACGTAAGTTCAATTTAAGTTCAATTTAAGTTTTTATGTAAGTTGAATGCTGGGTATTACAATTTATTTAAATGTTTATATATATATAATAAAATGACTAGGTAGAAAAATTTACTCGCTTAGGGCAAGTCATTCGAAATGTACACTATAGTCATGACAAAAAAGACTAGCCTTTTTAAAAAATGACTCGCTTTACCGAGTCATTTTTAAAATGACTCGCTTTTTAGCAAAAATACTAGCTTATTTGCTAAAATGACTCGCTTTTCTTTTTGAGTGTGTATTAAACAATACTACAAGCTAAGTATTTAAATAATAACATTATTAGATGTAGCTTAATTGGTGGTATTAATTTTATAGCGCACGCGATATTTATGAAAATCAGAATAGTTCACATACTGCGAGATGATTGGTTATAGGGTGTCCGTATTAATAAATATATAGTGTCAGTATTAGGGATTTATATACCCTATATATAATCATAACTTAATTTATATAACCTATTTGATAATAGATAGAGAAATTATGTATATAATGATTAGAATGCTATAGTTTTTTTTATAATATACTGTTATGTTTTATCGATACATTTGTATATTCTTGATAAGGTTTTCAGTTGAAATTTTTTTTCATAAATTTAAAAACGTAATAAAAAAATCAGTTTATTGGATATATCAACACGATTTTTAATAAATAAAAAATAAAAAATACTTATTTAGACTAATTATATAATTAAGAATATTTTATTCTTTACAATTTTTATATAGAATTTATGGTTATGAGATACCAATAGTATCCATATTCAATTACTTTCCCTACATAAAGTATACATTTGCGTAACAATGTTAGGTTATGTATTCAATAGAATAGGCTATATATATATAGTATATACCGTATATATAGTATAACATCATTGGTAACTATTCTCATTCAATATATATATATATATATATATTAATAAATTATATTTTAATATTTGTTTAATTTATGATATTTCTTTAAGTTTATAAATAATTGATTAAGCATAATTATATATAGGTTATATATAATTATATTATAATTATATACAACCTATATATAAAATATATTATTTAGAAATGGTATATTAGCAAATTAGCTTCTACACCAATAAACTTATAATATATAATAATATATTATATTTATATATAAGGATTATTAATTGTATATTAATGGGAATAATTGTAATATTTTAAATTATCTCTATAGAGATAGTATACATATATAGTATACTAGATTATAGAAAGATATGTTATTAACCTATTTATAGGTATTATATGTCGCCTTTATTCAAAAGTTGATAATTGTCTTAATTAGAACTTAATTCTTTCTATTTTTTAGTACACTAACATATAATAAATATAAACAGAAAGAAACCTATTTTAACATCGATGTATCCCCTGTAATTCTGTCTGGCTATATATATAATATTCTATAGAATACTTCACTAATACAATAATTAATTAATTATCAGATTATAATCCATTTATTTATGGTTTATTAATATCAATAGACTACAATTTTAACTGAATTTCAAAACCCTACAAAAAAAAGATATATATAAATATCTAAACTAATTAATCTATCTGATCCACATACATATTTTATCATATTCCAATTAATATATATATATATATTACAATTAATTCACCATTTTATATAGCTTATGTTTGACAACTAAGTTACCTACTTACTGGCATTATAGAAATATCTAAAATACCTATATATTTAAAAAGCGCTTCTAATATATCACGAATTAAAAAAATATAATCATAGTATTACTGAGATATCAAACTAAATGATAATACTAACCAATTATAAAATATAGCTAAGGGTTTACAAGGAATTATAAATTAAAAATAACCGAATAAATTAATATAAAATTAATAATATATATTAATCAGTCCTATTATATAATGACGATATTCCTTTAAAGTGGTTACAATTTATTAATTTAAATTTTTTATTTTTAAAAATTTATTATTTAAGTAAATAACATATATTAATATAATTTTATTAAGAGAAAATTATATTAATATATGTTATTTACTTAACCTCGACAATTTTCGAGGAATAAACTTAAATATTTGTAATATTTTATTTTTTTTTATCGAAGTCTTATATTTATTCTCATTGATTAAAATATACAACTTATAATTATAAACATATATATTTCATATATAGTATTTCAGTTTTTCTCCATTATTGTCGGTTTTCTTATTCCAAGTACTATTGTATTATGACTATATCCTTATATAACTAATGTGTATATAATGTGCACATGGTTCCACATGAACCATGGTTCGTATTCACAACGATTAAGAGCTGATATCACATATTTTTCTATACCTAAAGATTCTTATATCTAGGTTATAACCTATATATACCATATATTCCTAAGTCTATTCTTATTCCTATAGATTATTAATAATATATTTCACGTGTGAAGAAATATATCGATATATATATATATCATAGTCGACTAATATTGTAACAATTGGGTAATTATTTAGCGATATCTAGTATTCATATCGGTGCGACTTCGTGTTATAAGTGAGTGACGTTGTTTACCGGGGTGATCAGACGTTGTGGCCGCTGCTTATCGTAATAGCAAGGACATGTCCTTGGTAATAGATCTATTTAGTCACGTGCGGCGGCGCATGGTTATAATCTAGTACGGTGATTCATAGTGATTCATAGTAGTGCACAGAGCTAGAGAGAAACTTCTATCTATCTCTATGGCATAGTAACAGATATTTACTCGGAATGCGATTTAGAATAGATATACGTATTTTTAATAGTAATTTGATCAACGATATCGTATAGGTTAACGAATTTAGTTAGCGGGCGATAATAGCAGAAAATATGCTATATTTTTTGGAATCCCTTAAGTATAAAAAGCATATTAATATTACAAACTAGAAATTGAAACAGACAACAACACAATTCTTACATTACATATTATTATTATATTAATTATCTATTAATATTCATTTAAATTCAATGGAAGAACAATTTTTGTTTGTGAGTATATTTTTAGTATAGATTAAAAACCTTACAAATACCTCTTTAGATTGATATTATATTATCTATGTATATTTTATTATTAGCAGATAATATACTATTTAAATTTATTTCTTCACACTTTCTAAGCAGTTTTAACTCACCAAGGAATATGTAATATGTAAATTATATAGAAATATTTTAAAATATAGTTAACATTAGTCACATATATTAATAATATTGAAGGGATATCCTTATAAAATATTAGAATGAACGGTCACCATATATACTCCTTCATTAGTGTATATATATATGTAGAATAATTGTTATATATCTTATTTTATTGAAAATAATATATATTTTACATAAAATAGTTATATAGTTATTTTGATATAAAAATTAATAAATTATATCGAATTATATACAATGAATGTAACAATAGAAAATAGTAATACTATAAATAGAAGACGTGGTTTTCATAATTATTGATACCTATATAACTTAAAATAAAAGTATTAGTTATATATTGTATATAATTTGTAATATATAATATAAAATTATAGTAATAAAATAAATAACATGAACATTAATAATATATCAATAGTAATAAAAAATATAATAAAGGACATATCCTTACTATAATAATATTAAAGTAATCTCGAATAATATCGTATGATCTCGAAGTTACACCCGGAAGTGGATTTATCGGAGCTAGTTCGAATTAAAATACGTGACTTATTACATCACCAGTGTGATCGGACAGTGACGCAATAGTATAAAACCCCTACACTCTTGAGAACATTCACGACCTGAAAACACCGTATGCAGCCGTATGTTTGTGGGCGTAACGTAAGTTTAGTACTCCGCATTAGAACTCTCGACTCGGACATGGATACTAATATCATTAACTAAGATATAGCCTACTATTAAACTGATATATACTGCATCGGTGTACCCATTTGGTCGGACGTCGAGTTTGTGGCGAGTAGGCGTGTCCCCGTCACCGATAATAGAGTATAGCGTAGTGATTTAATGGTACAAAAAACTAGAGTTTCACTAACAGGCAAATCATTAGTTAATAAGTGGCGTATATACGTTATGGTATTCTAGTACGTGTATTCGACGTACAGCAATACCTACAATTTAGGAATTACTACACGTAGGAACATAGGCATACTATAGTATACTATACTATATATATAGTATATACATATCTATAGGTATCATATACCGGCGGCAGATTATAACGTTAGGAATAGACGTTTCACTCGATTAACTAGATTACGAAGAAGACATCTTCGTTTTCTCGTTAAATACAAACGATACTATATTTTCGCATCTTGAAGGAGGTGGAGGTGGTGACGTACGAAACTCGAATAGGCGTGTCTTGTCGTGTGGGCGTGTCTATTATTGTAGGCGTGTCGCGAATAACAATAATACACGCATTGTTAATTATATTAATGATGATAATGATGATTATGTGTAATAAATTGACTTAATTACTATCTTGAATATATATCACGTGATATTACATAATATATATATATATGAATTTATGAAATACATATATTATATATATAAGTAAATCTCTGGTTTCACTTGAAGCACTTTATGTTTAATATTTCGATTACATCATATACCTGTATTATATAATTAAACATTTAGTATTTGGTATTTAATTAATATAAATTCAATAATAAATATAAAATAAATTCCAAGATTATTCTATAAATATATATATATATATAATATTTTAATATCATAATAATATACAAATATAAATTACAAAGCATATTGACATAATATATGGTTTATATATACATATATATATATATATATATATATTTATATATATATATACTATATTGATAGAATATGTAAATTAATGCATATTATAATGCATACAACAATATAGACAATCACGTACGATGAGCTCGAATACATGTATATCATGTATGTCAAACCTACGTAGGTTAAGAGTGATTTTATTTATACAATTACATAGCATATTCTATAACTATAATGTTCATGATACTATTTTTGTAATACATATATATATGTTGGTTCAATATTTGTGATGCACTATCACGGAGATAGAGAGACTCTCTAGCTCTGTGTGCACTATATATAGGTTTAAAAACATTAAATCTCGAAATTTCGTTACTCCTATGTAATTGTTTATGTTTATAAACAAGGACATTGAATTTCGTAAATTTTATTTGTATATTATTGTAATGGATCTGTATAATAATGAGCAATATTCTTAAATACTATATTCTTCTATTAGATAACATTAATATATAGTACATATTATCTATAGTACCCCTAACTACAATATTCGTTATTAGAAATGAATGTAACAATAAAATAAATTTATATAAAAAATTACAATATTAGTCATTAGATAATTAATTTAAACAATAAAATTAATTTGTATAAAAATTTTTTTTTAAATTATGCCACATTGACTATTTATTAAAATTATAAAGAGCTATTTTTGTTAAATTATAATACCCGTACGGCGTACGTTAAAATATAATATCTTAAAATGAGGTAGAAAAAAATGTTGCATGCCCAATATTGACCTAAATTAAAAAAAAAATGTCGGGTATTCTCAATACTCATATTTAAATGATCCAAAAGTAATGGTCGAATCCATAATTAACAGCATGTTTAAAATCACTCTTAAAGTAGATATATGCTATAGAACATCGATGATTATAACGACGCTGGTGCAGATGGTGAAACAATACGATAATAAGTGTAGTACTAGTCACGTGCTAAAGGCTCAGCCTCATTCACACAAGAGACGCGTAGCATCTCGACGAGTAATTTAGAAATATAATTAAATCTCTATATTTATTAGATATATTTTATTTAATACATTCGTTCTGTTCTTATTTGTTAATTATGAATGCGAGTTATTGATGGTTAACAAATACCGTTATTATATAAGGGTTCTTGTAGTGAGTCATCGACATGATATGTGTAATAATACAGATAATATAAATGTTCGTGATAAACACAAATATGTATTAACACACAATTGAATTAAGTCATTATTTCGTAAAGTTGACGCTACTATTTCGTAGCGATCTAGTACTATTAGTGGTGTACTACCGACTACTATCGGTTTACATGGTAACACAACTACAGCGGTACGCGTCACGCGATACTACGCTCTAGCGGCAGGGGTTATCGATTAACGACCGACGTATCGGATTACCGATTATCGTATTGTCTCATTACAAACGTTTATCTTCAATTAGTAATCATTATTATTGATCGATCTAGTAATATATATATATATATATATATATATATACCAGTGGGATTCTATACGTATTAATGATTAAATCAAATATTCTATTCTATAAATTACCTTTCAAATGTTGATTAATATATTAAAAAAACCAATAATTTTAATATTACTATACAGTAAAGTATATCTACTATAGTATACGAATTTATATAGCGATAATAAGGAGAACATATTAACACATTACGTATCACTATAGTTACGTAATAAAGCGGACCGTAGTTCTTAGGAAATGGCTTGTTCTTGGCGAACTCGTCGCAGGAAGTGGCTATCGTCTGAGGACAGGTCTTGGACATCGCCGTAGCTTGACCGTAAGAGCCTACCGTCAGCTTCGTGTGGTTCTCCAGTAGATCAGCCTTCCCTGGGTTATATTTACGATAAGTTCTACTATCCTTGATGCCGATGATTTTACTATATAGTAAGTTGTTTATAAACACATTTTCTTCGCAAAACATTTGGTAATATTCACGATAAGTCTATTATCCTTGACTCGGAAGATTATCCTAAACATTCGAATGCGTGTTGTAATTCCAACGATAAACAAATTATGATTTCGATGAAAATACTCTCGCTTAACCGTTTATTATCCATAGAAGTGTTCACATACTTTCTACGTTCATTAAGTTCACTTATTATAATACTAATGCAATAATGCATTAGGTAACATAGAACGAATACATGACATATTTATAAATGCATGTTCACGCATATGTCTAGGAAACATTTACCATAAATATATTTACATATACACATTCATATATTTCTACCCTACATCAAAGAATTTGTTTACGATAAGAATAGATGGATTAGGATTTTGTTGTTGATAAACTGTTTACCAAGGATGAATTTACGTAATATTGAATTTTATTGATTATATTTCTAGTGCTTGCGTATTATTGCAATATCAAATAGGTGATTTAACATTACATTTCATAATATATATGGTAATTCATATATAATTTAATAATTAGGTATTGCTATTTTATTAGGTTAACTAATTATAATAAGTTAACATTTCCATGCATGATTTGCAATTGATTTACGTATACGCCAAATTTCGTTGGTATATTTATTATTTTGATTTGTTGTATTATTGTTATATAAAATATCAATCAAAATATTTTATAAATATACTGAGAATATATACTCAATAGAGTATATGATGTATATGAGTATGAGTATATGATAGAGACAACATATATGTTGTATATATTATTATCATTATTGATATATGTGCATAAGTAATGTAAAGTATATTTAAATTAACAATACTCGAAATAATGTCGTATGATATTTATGCAGGGTGTACACTGTACACTGTACATACATGTGTATATATATATGCATATATACATATATTCATATATACAATGTAAACGGTTACACGGTTAACGAACATCTATCAACGTACTCGTTACGCATCATTGAGTAACCACACAGATAAACAAAGGTGTTACTGAACGTGCTTAACACTTATATTATGTCACGACTTGCATACTTTCCATCTTTAAATTACTCTTATTTAATGCCTGGTGAATATGTTAGCAATAACTATAAATTAAAGTATGCTCTGATTAACAATACTATAACAATAAATTGTGTCAAACTTTATTTATTCATAATCATTAAATAACATTTTGTATAATTGTAGCCCATTTGGAAAAACCACGTGATATCAACGCCTTAGTTTACTGGGACGCCAATAGTCACGTGACGTAACTGATTACGTAACACTATATTACGTACGACAGCTTATTACATAACTCGGTGTACTGACCGGAACAGAACAGGTAGGCGTTGAAGAACCGCCGGAACTTCTTGGACATCAGATACAGCGCCAAGGGGTTGGCGCAAGAGTTCACGAACGACAGACAGAAGCCGACTATCTTAAAGTAGTGCCAGAACATGTTGAATCCGCTAGGAGATAGGTGGTACCTATATGGGATGTATTATGGGGTGTTATATATATATATATATATATATATATATAAATATATATATATATAAAATATGTAATAATATAATTTAAATATAGTATACTAATTCAAATATGATTCATTGATTTTTCCCTAAAAGTAGGAATAGAAAAATTTAATAATATTTATTAAATTATTCCTATAGGATATATCCTATATGATATATCCACGGAAATCTTTAGTAAAACGGGAAAGAGTTATGAGTGGCTGAAAAGAAACCAAAGTTATATAAAAATGGATATATTTGCATTCATCATAAAATATTTAAAATTAGAATAGTAATTTAAATATTAATAATAGGTTTAATTATATATTACTGCTTTTTATAAAATATTATTTAAATAACTAATATATAAAAATATATATAAATATATTAATATAATATTTTAATTATAATAAAATGTGTACATATATGTACTACATATATGTATATATACTACATATATGTACTACATATATATATTACACATTACATATTAACATAGTATTAGCATTATCATTAGTTATAGCAAAGGATTCTTTTAAATTAAGAGTAAAAAGTACCTTATATAAAATAGTAGGGTTCTTTACATTTCGATAATTAAAAATAACCCATTTATCATTTATTTATTTGGTATTGAAGTTCGCTCGATTTTATGATTCTAAAGAACCCCATGCCAATATCATGGGGTTCTTTGGACTAAAATGCTCGTCCAAACAACCATTATAATAAGTATAATTCTAAAAGTGTGTATAGGTGTGCGAGTGTGTATGGGTGAAAGTATGTGTTTTATGAAAGTGGCTTAGACGAAGATATATAAAAATATATTAATAATATAATAGTATACTATAGACTCTATAGAGTAACTTGGTTATAC